>OZ002735.1:36539272-36873829 GCA_963924305.1 Polygonum maritimum | reverse complement strand
CCCTGTTCTTTCATTAACGCATATGTGACTTACATGGTACTGGAAAATATATTCATGAGGGAATATAGATAACGTCACTGAACTTTCAAAATGAAGTTTGATTACGGGGAAGCCTTCTTCAACAATCAAACGGCTAGAAGGAATAAAAAAGGTGTTGTTTAGTTAGAAGAAGACCACATGATATCAAAATATGTAAGTAAGTTACAGAGGCAGAGGCTTACTCATAGCCGTACTCGAAACACTGGTATTCTTCCTCCACTGTATGCAATTCCACTCTAGGCTGCTGAGTATTAATCTAACCCTACAAAAGAAAAAAGTTTGGAACACAAGTTAGTATAGTCATCAAGAGTAGTAGCAAACAATAAAGAAGAGAATCAAAGACGAATTGCGCCCTGCGTTTATAAGCCATTGATACAGTTCAATGGGGACATAGCCCAAAGTTGTGCCGCTATCGAGTATTGCATCCTTGTGTGGAGAAAATCTCATAGCCAAACTACCCACTTCGACCCTCCTGACGGCAACAACGTATTGTGCCCTGATCATGGTTGAATTAGAAAATATAAAATATAGTTCAGTAAGTAGAAAGGAGATCATGCATACAACATAGGGAAAAAAAACATACTGATGTGGAACCAATGGAGTTGTTTTTAGCTTAGGCTTAGCAATTTCTCCGATCGCAAAAATCCCCCCTCCATTGACGCTATCCAAGCAGTGGGAAAAGACTTTCTTCATCTTTTTAGATGCAGCAAGCTGTGACAGAACGAATGAATTTACTCGGCCAAATCCAATCATGCCATCAAGCACATTCCCAGATGAATGAAGGTGCCCGCTCTGTCTATCCCCACACCTATTAATGCAAAGAAGAAGCAGAGCATCATAAGTAAACATGCTCATAATTTTTTATTTTTTTATCCGAACATGCTCATAATTATGACAATAAGAGAAACTGACAGGAGGCACTTGAGATAAGTATGCATCCATTCATCTTTTAACATATGATTAATGCACCATACAAGTAAAACCCTCCCAAATGTAATCACAAGGTAAAAATTAAAACAACCAGACTATCACATCCATCTCAAGCACACAACAATGAAGAGACATCGATCAGATCCCCAATGTAAAAGTGGAAATTTATCCCATTATACAGCTTATACTCAGCAGTTTGCTTTTGAACAGCACAGTTTGTAATGAAGCAATGTGTTCCACTCAAACTCAACCTCATGGTATATATATATATATATGTATATAATGTTGGACCATACAATATAAACGGCTAAATACATATACAGGTACCTGTACTTGTACCAAATAGTCATTTAGGTCCTTGTACTTCCAAGTTTGCCAATTAGGTACCTTAACTCCGTTTTCGTGACCTATTGGGTACCTGATGGACGAGTTTGACAGGCTTAAAACAAATCTAGCCCCCCAAACTTACGCGAATTTGTCACTTAGGCACCCCATCTTTGATTTGGACCTATTGGGTACCTGAACTTATGTTTTTTGACCTATTGAACACCTATTTGCTAAATTGTGCAAAAACATTTGCCGACCGTAGCGCCACGGTAGGGATGTCAATGGGGCGGGTTCGGGTCGGGGGATACCCATCTAAAAATTTATTCCCCATACCCATCGGGTAATAAAATTTATACCCGTCGGGTCCCCGTTTCCATCGGGTATTCCCTATACACATTTAATTTTCTCCATTTAATTTTCCCATTCGTTAGAAATAATATTCCTTATTATTTCTAAATAATATCCGCGTTAGAATTACGGGACATAAACCCAAATCCTGATTAATTGTATGTAGAGTTACGCAAGGTATCAAAACATCTTATACAGAGTATAGGTACCTCGGCGATGCATCTTATAATTCTTATTAATTCCTATTAAACGGTCAAAAACCCATACAGGGTATGAGTATAAAACTAGTACGGAGTATATTATAAAAGCCGACCGTTTTCGAGCTACCACATTTCCCCGCATAATTTGTACATGTACAAATTATTTATAACGCATGGGAAAATTAAATGGGTATAGGGAATACCCGATGGGGACGGGGACCCGACGGGTATAAACATGGGTATAAATTTTATTACCCGATGGGTATGGGGAATAAATTTTTAGATGGGTATCCCCCGACCCAAACCCGTCCCATTGACATCCCTACCATGGCGCTACGTTTGGCAAATTTTTTTGCACAATTCAGCAAACAGGTGTTCAATAGGTCAAAAAACATAAGTTCAGGTACCCAATAGGTCCAAATCAAAGATGGGGTGCCTAAGTGACAAATTCGCGTAAGTTCGGGGGGCTAGATTTGTTTTAAGCCTGTCAAACTCGTTCATCAGGTACCCAATAGGTCACGGAAACGGAGTTAAGGTACCTAATTGGCAAACTTGGAAGTACATGGACCTAAATGACTATTTGGTACAAGTACAGGTACCTGTATATGTATTTAACAGCTATTACTCACCCGAACATCACATGGGCCTTTCTTGATGTTGTACGGAGGTTTCCGGATACATGATCGTAGTGAAAATAGTCTTGGACAATGTAGCTCGAGGTTGAGCCGTCTCCATAGCTGACTTTGTAACGGCAAGTTCTGCCCGGTTTGCAGTCAGCTAAGGCTAGAGAGTGGCGCACCATTGGTTATAAAGATGGTGTAACGGAGATCACCCATCTCCGTTACACCATCTTCAACTTCTTCAAAAATGCTTATTGCTTTCACTTCCCAATCCAAAAGGGAAAAAGCTATCCATCTACACGAAATCAAACAAGCTAGAAATGGAAGGAAGAACAAACCTAGTGGACAAAAAGAAAGCCTCGACGGGGATCTTTCCAGCTTCATCCCCGTCCTCTCTGGACTCAGCTCGCGCCCCATCATTCGAATCAGCAACAACGGCCGACCCGTAATCGAAATCGTCTTCAAAGACGAGAGCTATTACCTGTTTTCAATGACTTCGTATTACAATGAGTGTTTTTCTACCAATAGTAAATCAATTCATAATATAAATAAGTTGGATTTGTTTAAAAATTATTTTATGATAATATCACGTTTTATTAAATAATAATATTTATCTAAAGATTACAGCTAATTCTTGGTGAGGGATAATTCATAATTTTCGGCAATTTTTACGGGATAAGATTACATGAGAGATAAATATCACGTTAATGATACTAGGTTTTTGTTTACTGATGCCTAGTGTCATTAACCTGGCTAGATCCCTCCCTAAGTGTATTAAAACACATCGTTGCCATTTGCAGCATTTAGTGTTCCCTCCCGTTCCAAATCGGGATATCACAGTATATATAGATTGCAAATTCATCCTGCTAAATTCTAGATCTTTGTACGAGATCTACATACATTAAAAAAATAAAATCAAAATAATTATATCCCATTATACAATTTACACTCAATAATTTGCTTTTGAATATCATTATTTGTAACGAAGCTATGTTTCACTTACCCAAATATCACATAGGTGTTTCTTAAAGTTATTTGGAGGTTTTCCAAATACTTCACCATAGTAAAAATTCATCTATTCTATCACAGATGTCTGCAACAAAAAAGATAAGGAAAACTTTCGATGGGTGGCGATGGATGCCCATTGGAGCTGAGGATGAGGAGAATGTCGTCGGGGAGTTGAGAAGGAGGAGGAGGAGTTGAGTCCGAGGGAGTTGAGGAGGAAGAGGAAGGGGAGTTGAGGAGGAAGAGGTCTTTCTAATGTGTGTGTATGTATTCACTACTTCACTACCATCAAGTACACAAAATGTACATTTCTCTTGACTGAATTTGTTTCAAACAATTTATAATTGAGTGGGCCAAGAAGATGTTTTTGGTTTGGTTACATTTTTGTTACATATAAAATTAGCTTGAGATGAAACCAAATCCTGACAACTCATATAAAGAAGGGGGTTCACAATTGCAATCAGCAACCTCTTAGAGCACCCGCAATGGTGGACTTGCCCAAAACTTCTCTCTCGTTCTCTCATTCTTCCACCTCACTTTCTCTTTCCTCCAACTCATATTTCACTATTACCCTTCCCAATTTATTTAACACTTCCCACAATGGTAAGCTACCCAACTCTATTTTTTTTAATAAATATTGGTTATTATGTGTCCGAAAATCATGTGCATTAACATTGGGTGTGCATTTCTGGATTAAATTGTGTGCAATTCATAAAACGTGTCTATTTTAACTATATTTAAATCATATATTTTCTTTTATTAATTGATATGTAAATATAATATACTTAATAAAAAAATTTGCTAAATTTGCTAGTCAATATAATATAATAGATTCTATTATTTGTAACATTTGATAATATCAAAAAGCTACATTATGATATAAATAATTAAGTTTTAAACTGAATTTCTATTATATTATACATCACATCCATCACAATTAGTAATTTCGAAAATAAAATTTGAAATTAGAAAAGATAGAAATGCGTATATATTATGGTATGAAGAAACATAAGCAATATTGGGCTCATTTTATAGAGGGGACAAAAATATAGCAACTATAATATATATTTATTTTTAAAAATTTTAAAATTGGATTCATAATTTAAAAAATAGTCATTATATGTTATATTAGTCATTGTAAATATATCACACTAAATATACCACATGTCATTTGATGAGAGCTTCTTCAATATGGGTGGGTGCTCTAGAACCAGGGGGGCCTTAAAAAATTGGGCACCTTTCCACAATGGTGAGCTTGCCCATTTGAGAAGAGAGAGTGCATTTGGGCAGGGGAGTTCCCCACTATTGATGATGCTCTTACACAGCATGTACAAAAGTACATTAAACACAAGACTTTAGATCCAAGCCTCTTCATAATGTCTTCCACTACACTTACAACTTACTACTATCTCTACACACTCCTTAGCTACAACACAAAACACCAAACAGAAAATGCAGAGACAAGCATATATATATATATATATATAATCACGCTCTAGAGAGGCGTATAATTATGGTACTTCCTACTACTAAATACTGTCCGCTGGATTTAAAACGATCTACGGTCTATAATAATTGAGATTAAGGTGTACTAGTAAACCACAAGAGTAATACACGGGATAATATCCATAAAATCCCGTTTGAAATGTTTTTTACCCTTTTTTGAAAAACTCCCGTGATTCTCTCAACCCAAAATTGAAACCTTTCCTACTTCCCTTTTTCGTTTCAATACACAAGCTTTCCTTTTTCCATATCCTTCCATACCGAAAGCCATCGTTTCTCTCTCTGCGATTTTCGCTCCAAAGAATCCTCACCGGTGATATCGGAAATTCGTCGCTCGTCTTCGGCTCTTCAAGCGTTGGAGCTCGTCTTCGGAAATTTCGTCTCCGTCTGATTTCTCATTGAGGTTGGAAGATTGGGGGTCTTCGGCGATATCGGAAGATTGGGGGTTTAGGTTTTCATCAAACTCGGTAGCAAAACCGATTGATTTCAGGCAAGTAATCACTCTCATTGTGTTCGTTCATGTAGATTTAGGTTATTTTGATGATTTTAACCCCTAATTTCGTAGTTGTCAAGGTTTGGTGTAGTATTTCGAAGTAGGGTTTTTGTTTTCGGATTCCCGATTTTGGTAGAGTAAAGTTGTTGTTGAACTGATAATTAGGGTTCTTATATCGTGATTAAGCATCATTGATTGTTGATTTTTGTTTTTCTTTACCTAAATTTGGGTTGTTGTATCGTGCCTGAGGGTTGGGTTGTTGTCCAATTTGCAGCTCTGCACAATGGCGAGATCACCAAATTCAAAGGCTTCAAGCAAACGCAAACATGGAGGTTTGTTTTCGATTCCAATTTTTCATTATTGAGGTTGTTCTTGTTATTGTCAATGAAATATATATTTTTCAATGGTTGTTTGATGTTTTTTCATCAACAGTGTTCTGTTTTTGCAGCAAGATCGTTCTATGTTGAATGGATAGGTTTAGTTTTTCAAACAAAAACAAGAACTTATTCCAAAAATAAGTTCAAAAGGCTGTGGAAAGAACTGGTATTTTGATGAAATATATTTTTCAATGGTTTTTTGATGTTTTTTCATAAACATTATTCTGTTTTTGCAGCAAGATCGTTCTATATTGAATGGATAAGATTAGTTTTTCAAACAAAAACAAGAATTTATTACAAAAATAAGTTTACAAGATTGTTGTTGTATCTGAAGTACGCAGTAAGAAAGAAATAGGAACAAATTCAATAGCAACAGATTTGTTATGTTTATGTTGCACTATAATGATAGCAGTGATGTTTAGTCAGTATAAATGATAGAAGCAGGGGCGGAGCGGAGGGGGGGCGAAGGGGGCGGTCGCCCACTCTCTCCTTCTCCTAGTAGTGTACATTAGGTAAAGTAGTAGAAAAAAATAATAAAAATGCTTTGGCCCAATGGTAGTTTGCCCCCTCTTGCTTCAAATGGTCCCGGGTTCAATTCTTTTCGGCGTGTAGTAATTAATCTTTTTGATTGTTTTTTTTCTTAATTAAGCTTCCTTTCCACTTCTATATTTTTACTTGCAGTACAGTAATTAAGTTTCTTTAAATTTTTTTCTTTTGTTTCGTTTATTTTCAGCCAAAACATACTACTATTAGCATATCTTCATTATGGTGATGGGGGGTAATATGAAACTACTAATAATTTTGGTTAATATTTAAGTTGTTGTTTGTAAAGTAAAAGTATTTTTTTTATAAATGTAAATAACTATTCCTTTATTCAATAATTAATACATTTTGAGTATTTATTTGTACTTTTCATACAAGCTAAGTATGGATGTATTACAATTGATGATTTCTTTTACATATGTACTACTACTAGATTATATTTTACTTACAATGTATAAGCATGTTATTGATACTAATTAATACCTTATCACTACATATATATATATATATTGACATTTGTTTTGAATATTTATTTATTTAAATAATATAAGTAATACTAATACATTTTCTATATTATAATCCTCGAAACCAACTTTGCCCCCCCTCCCAGGATTTTCTGGCTCCGCCACTGGATAGAAGAAAGTTCATTTTATCAATCATAAACAAGAACTTTTTCAATAGTAATGTTCATGTATATTGTATGTGTATTCGATCAGAATAGATTTCACACTTCATTTATACTCCCTCCGTTTCACAATAAGTGTCGTTTTAGCTCTTAACACAGTTTTTAAGAAAAGCAATCATTCACTTTAAAACTTACAACTTTTTCTTAATCTTACCACTCATTACATTTTTTTGGCCAATGAATGAACAACTTTAGTCAACAAATACACATTCCAATAAAAACTATCATCATTCACCCCTATTAAATCACTTTGAAAACCTAAAACGACACATATTATGAAACAAATTTTAAGTGCTAAAACGACACTTATTATGAAACGGAGGGAGTATAAGTTTTGAGTGTGCTTATTTTGTCCAGGCCGTGTAGATGAACAAGCCAAGTTGAAGAAATCAAATCGGCTAAGGATGAGGGACCATGAAAAGTCGGATAATGAAGTCGATTACGACTTGTCGAAGATTAACGAACTTTTTTCAATATATACAAATGGCAGGTAACCATATACACTCATTATATTACACGATGTGACACATATTTAGGGTGCCTTTCTCGATTACGCCATACACACAACATATCACATGTCCCAACCTTAATTATACATATAATGATTAACCTAGCTCAAATGCACCCTTAATGCTTAAGCTAAGGGCCTGTTTCACTCATAAGGAATGCATTATAAATGTAGGTTAGTGTCATTATCCAAACAAACCCCGAATATATTATTATGTACATGAAAATTCAATCCGTCGTAAATAATTATAGACACCCCTCAGGCCGAACGCGACCGATCACTTGACCCTTAACATTGGTACAGTCGGTTTGAGCGGTTGCACCCTTGTAAGTCAAGTCGATGTTTTGGAGCTTGATCCCGGTGCATGGGTATAACTCGCTACATACGAATTGCATGGCCACTTTTGTAGCCGTGCTCCCCTTTATGTTCCTATATGTCACCTTACTGACCTTTATTCCGGACACCTACATTCGCATGCACATCATGGAACGACAAAAGTTAGCGCAAATTCATAGCTAGTCATTCGTACAAAAAGATCGACGGTGCTTGAATATGGCCTGCTCGTAAGGAAAAAATTGGACTAAAATAGATTGCGCATATTAACTTAATGGGCTGCTTTATACGATCGTGTTGTCAATTAGTTTTAGAATTGAAGTCAACTAAGCCTACCTAGTAGGCTTCTATAGCTATATGTATACCGTACTATATATGCATTAGTGCACGAGTGCACCACTCCTAGTTGATATAGAGTATCTATATATTAGCGATGTATGATTAAATCAAAAAGAGTGAGACTTTGACATAAACTATGCAATGAACATGATTTTCTAATAGATGAAGCCGATGAATCACTCACGTACCTTGTTAGGGCAATTGAGATTGTCGGGGCAATAGTCTAGGTCAATGATGATAGGGTACTTGACGTCTCGCATGACGACATTCGAGTACTTAATATCTTGCACAAAGCCATTGCTAGGCCGAGCCCATGACTTAATCCTTAGCCCGTTGGTGGTGCCTGTGAGCACCACCTTTGCAACCGTCACGTTTTGCACTCCTTCCTCGTCCTTTTCATTGGCCAAGCTTCCAATACTTCCATTTTTTTTCCAAAGACATTAACCAATTATATTCGTTAGACAACCATGCATTTTACTTCGTTGATTATTATTGGTATTAGGGCAACGTTTTATTTATCCGAAGTACGCTGAGTAAATCATAGGAGTGTTTTAAAAATCTCTTTTAGGTCCTAAAAAAATACGAGTTAGGCCTAGCCGCCTATGCAATTTAAAAGTATAATAAAAGGGTTTAGTTGGAACTTTGGAAGATATATAGATACCTTATGCCATGACCAGGGCCACAAGCGACGCGCTCGATATGCATGTGCTTGGTGCCGAGGCCAATAAAGATACAATCGTCACCGGTTTTCATGGTGGAGTTGAAGATGGTCACGTCGCGAGAGAGCTGAACGTGGATGCCGTCGGTGTTGGGGCTGTTGCCAGGGGCTATAATCTTCACGCCTTCGTTGTGCACATTTTGGCATTGGCACAATGTGGAACAAATGGCTGTTTAGTGATGTTAGAGTATCCCCAACAGCTTCTCTATTATAGAGAAAATGAGGGATTTGGGGGATTATAACTCATTTTTTTACCCTAACAGCTTCTCCATCTCATTCTCCATAATGGAGATGGGAAAAAATATTGCACTTCATTCTCTAAATGTAGGGGATTCTCTAAAATTGCACTTCATTCTCCAAAATACATTTATGGTAATTATTCCTTTCTTCAAAATGCATTTATGCTAATAGTAGAAGGTTTATATTCGACCAAAAAAAATAGTAGAAGGTTTATATACATTGAGTGTAAAATTTAAGTTTTCCCTTTAGTGTTAAATATATAATGCAAATTCATCATATATATTATAAAATATATATTTTTAATTATTATAGCTTCTCGTGAATGCATGAACTTTTTACTCACATAAGTCCTAATTTTATTGAGTCTATGTGTATATAAGTCATAAATATTTTAGTCGATCGGTACCGACCCTAAAACCATTAAACAATAATATATAGTCGTTCCAACACCTAATTGTGAATGCACGTATTTTCTTATTTACATTATGATTCTTTAGTATAATTACTTCTTTATTATTATTTAAATAAAAAATTAAATATCTTTAAAGTAAGATTGTATTATATTTTCATTTCTGTCAGTTAAATAAAAATAATAATTAATAAATATTGAATTCTTCAAAATAGATAAGTGGTTGGACTTAAATAAGAAAGATTATATTCTGTAAAATGGAGAAGCTGTTGGATTTGAAGTAGAAAAAATTTAGAAAATATTATTTTTGTTTCTCCATTTTAGAAAAACTTTTAGCACATCTGTTGGGGATGCTCTTAATCCCTTTATCACTATGTTGCTTGATCTTGTAAACGCCAACGTCTGACAAAAATAATATAATCTCATGTCATGTCATCATTAAATTAGTACGGAACAAAATTATAAATAATTTGTATTAAAATTAAGAAGCATACAACAAGTACTTTATTTTTTTGGTCGAGTTGAGGATACAAAACATGAGAGTCGAATCGAAAAAACTCAAGGACGTATATCTATGTATTAAATTTCGTGTCTTTTACCGTAGGCTTAAGTTTTTGCCTCAATATACTTACATAACTTTGTTACTATTTTCATATTCACTTTCGATCACTTTCACTTTGTAACTAATACGTATACTAATAGATTATTTACTACTAGTAGTGAGATTAAAAATAATAAATGAGGATTTGTATAATGATCCTCTTAGAAACTATGAACATTGGTGTTGTTTTTTAGATTTCCATCCAGTTTGATCGGTCAGAGTCGCTCTAATCCAAATCGGGTATTGAAGAAGCTCAAATCTCAACATAACTTAGTGTCGATCAACTAATAATGATGGGTTTATGTCATTCGGCTAGATCAACTATCGATTGGTTTGTGAATAGCTAATTCGGGTAAGAAAGACAAAGATATTACATTCGTGCATTGGTTAACCTTTCTGGATAGTACCCAAAAGTCTGACAAATATATTGATAGAGTAAAAGAGTAAGATTTGAACGTACAGTAGCGCCATCAGGGCAATCAGACACGCTTGTATTGGAGCTAGCCTTGCAAGCCCACGACGAGCGGCCTCTAGCATCCATGTACCCGCCGATAACAGCGACTCCGGCGACCTCCTTAAAGCTGATCCACGTGTGCGCGTACCCCATGACCTCGTACTCGGTCGGGGCCACCAAGGTCCCGAGTAACCGGACCGTGATATCCGAGTTTGCGCAGCTCCCGTCCGAGCCCGAGAACTCGAGCGGGTGGACCAAGTACCGTCCCTTGGGCACGTGGATGATCGCGGGTCCTCGGGTCTCGCACGCGGATTCCCATGCACTTAGGAAGGACTCGGTGGTGTTGGTGGTGCCGTCGGGCCGGGCTGCAAAGTCGGTCACCACGTTGAGCACGGTGGGTGGCGTGGCGGAGGAGGGTTGTGTGTGGTGGAGGAGGAATAATATGGTGAGGAGGAGAGTTAGTGTTGTGGGTTTATTAGCCATTTTGATTAAGAGGTTGATCAATGTGATTAGTGTTGGAAATGGAGAGATTAAGGGAGTTTATATATGCATTGAGGTGACGGCCAAGTGATCATTTTTGTAAGCTATGACACCTTTTTCAAAGGCACGGATTTTGATGGAGTTAATTGAAATTTAGATATCTAATAAGTTGATTAGTACTCCAATATGGTTTACAATCGATTGATTTGACCAAAAAAATAAATAATGCTTTGTAAAATGGAACCAGGTATGTTTATGATAATGGCGTAAATTCTGTTTTATGAATGCAAAGGAAGCTAACAAAATCGCTTGAGAATTCAAACTCAGGTGGTTCTTTTTTTGGTTGAGGGCACTGCCCATGAGAATCGAACCGGTAACCTCTGGGTACTACCCTTCGAGGCTTAACCGTTTTGACTAAATGCCCGAAGGCAAACTCAGGTGGTTCTGAGTACGTTGCATACTTGCATTAATTATAATTAAAGTGAGTAGTACAATGGCAAGAATATTATATTGTCTTCCTTGGAAAATTAACAAAAAATAGTACTTTGTTTAGATAGTACTCAAAATGGCTAATTGGTGATTATCAAAAAAAAAATTTGGTTGATTGCCTACTCTTATTATTATATGAAGAAACCCAAATGCACATGTGTAGGATTAATTAATGGGGTGCGAAGGGCAGATAACCGCTTAATCAGTAGGAGTTTAACTATCAATAAACCAAGTATAAAAAAGTGTATTATGTTACTGACTCAATGAGAGTTGGAGTTGTGAACTTAAATTCTATCGGCTATGACTTATGATCAATATATTTGTCAAGAATAAGTTAATATGTTAATGACCCATGTGTTAGCGAACACCTTCAAGTCTTCAGCCATCATCCAGAATTCAAACCATATGAAAAGAGAGAGAATACACTATTTGACTATTCCATTAAATCAATAATCAATTAATCAATAATCAATAAACCAAGCAAGCAAGAATCATGCAAACAAGTTAACATTACCTAAATACCGTTGACACTTAACGAAGGCAAAAACCAGAAGTCCCAAGAATACGGCAGACAACTTATCTGGCTTCAACACTACATGACTTATCCGTACTATATCCAATTTCAAGCAAACCTTGAATCGAAAGTGCTGGAGTTGCTATTCTAACAAGATATGCTATCTAATAAAAAGAAAAATTAACAAAAGAAAAATTAAATTAAAATGCCTGCTGAGTTTTGACATACAATACAATTACACATCTGTTATTCTGTTCCACCAATAAAAGGCAAATACAATGTCAACATGAAAGAAGGCTGTTAAAACCAAAAAAGTAGGACACAAAAACTTGACATAGATCATGAATTTCTCACCTTGAGATGCACAAATAGACCTCGTTTTTCCTTATAAGATTTTGCAGCATGAACTAAGGTGAGATCTGAAGAGGGTATATACACTTCTTAGTTCTTATTCGACATCATGCCCATCTTGCAAACTGATGGATCAGAAACGACAGGCATGCACCGAGATATCTTATACTTACAGAAGCTGCAAAAGGAGGCGACTAAACCAGGCAAGGCAACTAAAAGAGCCCGTACCTGTCAAAGTCCATGTCATCGATGAATGATGTGTCACTTCAAGGAGTATTCAGATCCAAGAGCTGATCAAAGACGTCGAGTGAGGAGCTCAGTTTCTGGCAGTCAGATCGATGCAGGAGGTTTGCATGGACTTTTCCCGAATCAGTGTCATGATTAGGGGTCATTTTGTTATGCTTGTTGTTCATAGATTGGGGGCAGTGACGTACACGGATACGATGAGAGGTCTTCCCTGTAGTGCAACTGCCCCGAATCTCAACCACAAGTAGTACTTCTTTGTCCCTAGTGTCCTCAAACCAACTATTCTTTGGGACCCCATCCACGTACTCTTCTTGCGTGTGGAACTCTTCGTGATGAACTGATACCTCAGCTGTTCGATCTGGTTTGATTATGCCCGTGGCAGGACAGACCTGGTTTAAACCAAGGTTTATTTTGTTAAGTTGCACACAGATTAACCAAATCAATGCACTGTACAAAACAGGATTGTAAAAAAGTAATTAGAGACCAGCAAAATCCAAATAAACCAACAGGATGACATAACAAACTACAAGTACGTTTCTTTTTAATTTGTAACAGGACATTTCTATAATAAACAACTGAACACAATAGTAATGGAACTCCTATTGTCCTGGG
The DNA here is from genome assembly GCA_963924305.1 of Polygonum maritimum. Taxonomy (NCBI): domain Eukaryota; kingdom Viridiplantae; phylum Streptophyta; class Magnoliopsida; order Caryophyllales; family Polygonaceae; genus Polygonum; species Polygonum maritimum. The sequence goes on along the minus strand of OZ002735.1, from coordinate 36,860,465 downwards.
CGAATTCCACAACCCAGACGGTTAATATAGGATATCTGCAAATTGGGTTCCGTAACTAGAATACAACTTTTCAAGGCTTAATGAGGAAAGAATCAAATTGTTAAGAAAATTGAATACCAACAATCCAGGACCTATTCTGCATGTCAGACCGGTAAACAAATATGAAAGCATAATAATGATTGCAAGGCCCAGTTCCTGAAATTCGCAATAATAAGGACCTAACAGATTATTGTGAATATAGCTTGAGCCAGTGAGGACCTAACAAATATGAAAGCATAACAAATATGAAAGCATAATAAGGACCTATTCTAAAGTAAGGGATAAAAACAAGGTAAGATACAAATACCTTGAGCCAGTGAGGGAGGCCAAATAAGCCTCTTGGGCTGTGGTTCGATGCTTTTCCATCTTCGTCAATAGTGGTCTCACCCTCACAGATTATTGTGAATATAGCTTTATCTCTCCTATTCTTATTTGTAATCCGCAAGATTGATGTGTCGTTGTTTTGAAGGATTATGTTATTTGTACTAACAATAGATTCAGGAACTTTAGCTAGTTCTTTCCGCAAAGCACGAATTTTTTCATTTGATTCCATAATCTCTCCAAACTCTTGTCTCTTTATAGACTCGTCTACACGGGCAACGTCAACATCAAATATGCAGCGAACAGGCTTGTGGTCACTGTCAGTTACATCCATGCAAGCTTCATACCTACAGAAACGATTGTCATCAACCATTCAAAGTAACAGCACATAATCAAAGAATTGCCCGGAAATATACAACACTTACACTACTAGCAAAGAAATATTCAAAAGCAGATATCGACAACAAACATATGGAAACAGGATATGAGACATGAGATTTAGATCACCAGTATCTGTACTCATGAGACTGAGCAGGTTTATGTTGACTAAGTTGAAGGGTTAAATTAATGGCACATCAGTAATCCATATGAACTATTTCAGACATGTCTGATTGAGACTTAATAGAGAATAGATTTGATATGGGGTGTTAAACTAATCAAGAGCCCTGCTTTCGAAAAGGTACCTATATCTCAGTTTTATCATGCATGTTAGTTATGAAAACCATTCCTCTTGCACATGAACATAACTGGTGGACTTGTATTAGGTAAGAGCTGAAGGATAGAAGCCATCGTAGAGAGCTTACTGCGAAATTGAGCCAACAACCGGACAATCCAAACTGCATTCAGACGATGTAGTTGACCGACTATCTCGGTACAGGATTCTATCACACCAAGCAGGAACTCGCTTCATTTCCCCAGCATCATAGCCTATTCACAGTTTGAGGCTGTTAGGACTCTTGTGATTTCAAGGATCCAAAAAAGGAACAGCCAACATAATTGCAAGTAGCTACATGGATCTAAAGTGTAATAAGAAATACAGGTATGCATAAATTCTCGACATTTATGTTTGTTTTAACATCAAAAATACCCCTGGGGTTTAAAGAATAAGAATTCACCCCCATCAGTCTACATATGAAAAAGATGGGGTTATGTTACTTCCTATTGAAAATTATGCTAAAAAGCAAATCCTTCACAAAATGAGCATCTCTCGTTTTCCTGTTGAAAACAAGAGATTGGCTATAAGATGATAAGGCATAGTGGCTTTAATCCAAAATGCATTACAGATGGAGATATGCAAGTACAGGGAAGAGCTGCATGAAGTTTGTATCTGCTAACACTTTCCATGGGTTTGTTTCCTTGCTTAATACTAAGTGATATAGAAGTACATTTTCTCGACAAAAAGGAGTCTTCCAAATCAAGCAAGCTTTAATTGGGAATTACAGATTTAAAATTGATTTTGGTACCTGATAGACCAGGTTGGTGCTTTTCAAACTTTGTATGTTGGAGGAAACCTGACCATGGCCTCACGCATTCCTTGAAACACTCTACCAGCTTCCATTTCAGCGCGGAGTTGCTCTTTTTCTTTTAGCCAATCAAAACAACGTTGGGAAATAAAATCCCTCGCTTCATCATATGATATCCCATCGAGTCTATAATTAAAATCACCCAGAAATATCACCATATCTGCCTCAGATAGATCAGGTATTTCTTCCCCTGAACGAAGGTCGACAGCCTACAAGTGATTGACAACATGAGGGCCTAAAGAAACTTTGACATTGTTTCTGCATGAAAACAAATCCAAATAGTGCAGTTGCAGTATTTCTTACATTAATTCCACGGAGAACTTGAACAGCAGATGATACTCCAACTGCAATAGAAAGCACCAACGGCAAGCAAGAAGGATAAACATGATGTAATTGATAGATGAAGCAGGCAAGTGAACAAGGTAACAACAGATATGGCACTATACCAGCTGCATTATTCACTAAACCAGAAGGCCGACTGAAAATCATATTTCTATAGACATGATCAAAATCGGCATTTCTCCGGCTGACTGCTTCTACATGTGCTGCAAAGTGACAGTTCTCAAAGCACATGACACGATCAAACACCCTTATCCTTAAGCTAACCGCACCCTGTTAAAATAACTCTTGATCAGCTAAAACACAAAAGATGATAGAATTGCTTAACCCATTAATGTAAACATTATCAGCGGCGGTGGAGGTTTTCAATGGGAGAGGATGATATGTACCCTTTTGCAGCAAGAGGAAAACCCAGAAAATTATGACAAGTAATAAGCCCTACACCACAAGCTGCCCCAGGGGCAGTTGTGGTGTGCTACAGGTTTGTGTGCCTAATGAATATAAATGTGACCACAACATCTTGTTACTTATTAAGATTTCTTGATACATTTTCTTAAACATGATGGGTTTGGACGAAAGCCCAAAAGAACACATCCCTTTCTCCAAGTTGTTACTTATGGTTTTGTTTGCCTATTTAGTTTGATAGAAATGTGAGCAGTTTCATATGAAATTGACTGCTTGTTTGCAGGAAGCAGAAAAACAGCAATCACACCTTATTACCAATAGCACGTCCAAAACCACAGGGTACAGCAGCTGCATCGATGTCTCCAACATGAGTTCTTAACTGCTTTCTAACACAGAAAAAAATCAATCCATTGTCATAAACAAGACAGTAAGAAGAAACATACTAAGTATATAAGATCAAGATGGGTTAGTTATTATCTGTGTTCAGAATCCTCATACTATAAATAGTCACCGAACTATATGGTTGATTTGATACAACAGGTGAATAAAAAAGCAAATAGAATTTACAAGAAACTGGAAAAAGACGAGTGACATATGCAACTTTATCCTTATTCTACACCTCCAACATCTATGAAAAATCACTTTCCTTTATTTGAATTTTGAAGAGAAGAGAGCATGCCACACTGTTGCTGTATAAAATAAATTTTCTAGAAAAAGTGACACATTAACTGGATTTTCCATTATTCGTTGTTGCATCAAATCGATTTTCTGGTAAGGGATGACAACTAACCACACTGCAATAAGCATTCCTGCTAGTTGCCTAAAACCAACACGATCAAAAGTGGAGCCTTCATCCAAGATATTTCCAATCATATCCAGCCACCACTGCCCAACTGAACTGCCTTCTACTTCTAAGCCCACCTAAAAATAGTGATGAAACAAAGATAAAATTAGGCATTTCATTTTTATAAAAATAATTAGACAATACATAAATAAATCATGTGTGATACACTTGGTACACTGCTGCAATGCTGCTCAGTGAATCTTTATTTGCTTCATGCTTCATAGTATCAAGTCAATCAAGAAAAACGGATAAAAGGAATCTACAGAAACTTACACTTCCTCTTGCAGCAGGCATGGCCAAGACACCAGCACCCATTTCCAGTTCTTGAAACCCAACAATCACCATGTCAGCATCTGATGCAGCAGATCCCAACCAAGATATGAGTGAATCTGATGAAGCCCTTCCTTCTGCAACATTCCATGTTCCAGCCAAAATTTTCAATTTTTCCAGCCTAGTGTACAAAAATTCTTTTTCAGTTAATTCTAAGCAAACCAAATTATCAAGAGGCCCAGGGGATGTAATGTTCCATCCACGTATGCCACCATGACTAGCCAGAGTAAAGATGAAGCCTGCACCAACAGCCATTTTTATTACAGGAGCACTGTGAGCTATCCAGCTTCCGAGCAGCCTACCATCAAGGTCGCACATGGACAATTCCACTAGCATAACCAACCCAAATCCGTGATCCAAATGTGCAGAAGCATTGGATGGGAAAAGGATGATGCTGAAATTCTTGCAAACGATTGCCATTTCCATCCCATCGCACAATGAGGCCACTTGTGAATCCAGTCCAGATCATCCCATCCACTGTCATAACCATTGCTTCAGTTCTTCGGCCATCTTCACCATAGGCCCCTTTTACTGCAGCTCGACGGACGGCATCAGCAGCTCCTAGAATGGCATTCCTTGATCTTTGCAAGAATTCAATGGAGGCTTGAGGTTTTTCCTTCCTTAGAGCAGCCACAAACTTAAATTTCAACTCATCTTTTGTTGTCATATCCTGAATTGGTGGCATGTCCGACCAATTTTCCAATTGACCATCAGTATTGAAAACTTTCAACAATTCCCATGTTCGAGCATCCCTGTGAGAGAATGATCACCAAAGCCCAATTCCTCTCAGGACATACTAATGTAACATAAAAATAAGGAAAGGCAATATAATTAGGCCCAGCAGAATGTAAGAAAGTAGCATTTAACCTATTTCATGCATCAGTACTTTGCAGGCCAATAGCACAAACTGTTGAAAAGATACAACTCCCTAACACGCACTAAAACTAGCAACAAGTATCACCAGAGGCACACAACAATTGTTTCAAGAGAAGAAAGGATGATCTTTTTATCAATTTGTAGCAAAATAATTTTTCCAGAACCAATCCATGTTATCTTGCACACAATCATTGTCATTCTTATCTTAGGTCCTAAATTCCTCTTTCCTGGCACTCTCTAAGACAGTGAGACTTCTTAGTGCCACTTCGGCTCTCTTTATAGAATAGACTTCTCACTTTAACAAATCACAAGCCTTTCTCTATCTCATTTAGGCCATTTACTGAAATGCCTCAAACTTATCTATCATATACTATAAAATGGTAGGGGGATTATTAACAAGTAATGCAATATAACAAGATAAAAGTTGATGTTACTATGACAAATTGTTCAGCTTATTGATTACTACTGCATAAATTACATTTCATCTATTTATATACTTGCAACCAGAGTCCGCATATCATAAAACTCACACCAGCAGAGAATGCATGATATGAAGATATACCACAATGCAAATTTAAAAATCCCTGCGCTCCACACCTTTGCGGTAGAGTTATCTGATGCCATATACTTCACATCTGAAGCGAACATGTAACAGACTCCATTTACTGTTACTTGGTTTTTCAGATCAATATATGACCTCTCCACTGTGATAGCTGCCATGTGCCTCTTTTCAGCTGTAAGAGAAAGACATTTTGCAATGGTTTCCCAAGGCCATATCTTAATGATGCCATTCTCAGTGCCTGACCAAAGATCACCTGCAGAAAGGGAATGCACATAGTAAGGCACAAGAATGAATAATACAAACCTGACAAGAATGATATAATATATTCTAATAATATAACACTTTCCAACTGAGTTATGCCAAGAAAATGAAACACTTTAGCAGATGAAACACTCCAGCATTCCTTGTGCGGCAAAAGAAGTTGGTAAAAACTTCACCGTTGTGATTTCCGCAATTACCCCATTCGTATACCCTATGGATTTCTCAAATCAAAAGCAAAGATTGCTGATAGCGGCCATAGCATTCATATTCTATTGATATCGGCAAACTAAAAATGTACACTTTGTTATTATGCTCAATCCAATAGTAGGGATAATCTACCTACTTGCACATCAAGATAAATACCTGCATATTCTCCTAACCACCAAATTTTGGCATAGATATAAGTCCTCAGGATGGATGGAGGACAATACTCATATTCATATTATTACACTTCTACAATCACCCAGCCAAGAATGCTTCATCAGTACAATTGTTTACTTATAGTAGTTCATATATCTAAGTCAAGTTTTCAACCTGAATGACCATCCATGTCAGCCAAGTACTCCTATGACAATTTCGAGCTCGAATGCCAACGATCTGAATTTGAAACTATATAAACATGGTGGAACAGAAAAAGAATCAAAACCTATTATATCCTTTCCAGGCATCTGGGTATCGTAAATCTACAAACTTAACCATGTATAAGACGTAGAAAGTGACAACATTCAGCATTCTTTTACTGGGTCATCCTCTTTCCATCTTACCATTCCGTTGGTTTTTAAAGCATTTAAGAAGAGCCTGAGCCTGCAAATATCAAGAAAGTGAATATATTGTATCAATCCATTCTTACTTGGTTCTTAAGTTTTAGTCGAATAAAATTTACCTTCTCTTTGCCTCTAGCAGTGCCCGTTTGTGACAAAGCCACAAGTGGTGGTACAAACTCCTTGGAAAGTCATGGCACACAATTTTTGATTCGCTGTGCACAGCTGTAAGAGCATCATTCCACTTTGATAACTTGAGAAGCTGTTCCAGATTTTTCTCAATATTTTTTCTATTAGTGGTGATGTACTCCATAATTCTATAGAGATGGAAAAAAAAAAAAGGTAAGAGAAACCAGAGAGACATAATTTTTTTGAGATCATTGAAAAAATATAAGAAAAAATAGTCACTGGAAGGATAAGCAACATTGATTCAATTAAGTATTTGATTCATTGACTTGTACCTTGTGTGCGATTTCAGGCTTACACCAGTAGTAACATGACCATAGAATGCAAGAGCTGAAGACGTCTTCTAAATTAACCAACATAAGAAGTTTCAATGAATTCCATTAAGCGGCAGTAGAAAAGTATACAACATCAATGGCACTATAAATTATTATAAAGGTGCAGGGTATTTCAAGCTAGAATTGACTTGCCTCTTCACATGGTCATCTTCAGATATCTTTGTGGAACTTATAGGATGTAAAATAGAGTACAGAGGAAAGCACAACTGCACACAGAAATAATATATACTTCAGCACATAAAGCAAAAAACTATTGAATGCGAACAGTTGGTTACCCCTGAAGAAAGACTTCTTTGATATAGAAAATCATTTGAATGACCATCAATGAAAGACACCGGCTAAATTTCCACTAAAAGGGATAGAATGAAACCTTGCTCGAATGTACACGTTCATGAGATTCATCAAGAATGATGTTTGTAGCCTGATCAAACCCTTTCAGCACACCCTGCATACAAAACCAACCAAAGCAAGTACAATCAGCACTAATCTGATTAAAAGGTTAGTCAAGCTACAGATTGTTCATGTACAAAACTCACCACTATGTTTCACCCATCATTTGTAATGACAGAAATCTGTTCTGCATAAACAAGTAAAAGCAGCTGGGTATTAAGTGTTAGACAATACAGCTATTAGTTGATTCCCTAGATAATTCTGCTATTATTAGCTGTAAATATTTATTGTCTTTACTGCTTATGTCTGGAGTGTTTCCAGAGTAGTTCTTACGTTTCCTAGGTGCTATTTATTGCCTTCTTTTCTGCCTCCCTATGTAATATAAATACAGGCTTCTTGCTTGATAATAATATAAGTCTCTTTCATCCTTAATCTCTCTCATGGTATCAGAGCTCTTGAGAGATCTGAGTTCCTGATTTTTGGCCGCCACCTTTTCCGCCAATCTCAGGCTTCACCACCAATCTGGCCGCCACCTTTGCCGCCAGATTCTATTCTAAAAATTGTCCAAAAACTATTCCACCTTCTATCATTCTTTTTTTCCTGATTCAATGGTGAATCCAGAAGACCAAATCATTGACCCCATAGACCAGACGGTCACAAATTTCAATCGTTCAACTCTTCCTCCTATTCAGCCCGCTTATAGGCTCAATGGGAAGAACTATCGGATCTGGGCTGAAGTTGTGAAGGCATCCCTTACTGGCAACGACAAAGATGACCATTTGACTGATGCTCCTCCCAAAGCTACCGACTCCAACTTCAAGCTTTGGACTCGCGAAGATTCGATTATCAAGTCGTGGCTATGGGCTTCTATGGACTCCAACATTGGGTCCAACTGTATTTTTCTTCCGAATGTGAAAGACATTTGGAACTTTCTGAAACGCTCATATGGGAAGTCGCAAGACGAAGCTGCCCTTTTCGAACTTTCTGTCAAGATCTACTCCACCAAACAAGGTTCTATGACAGTTTCAGAGTATGCTACCATCTTGCAAAACCTTTGGCAAGAGTTGGATTTATCTCAGTCTCTTGTTTTGAAAGACCCTACTGAACAAGAGCTGCTACGTACTTCTATCGATCGAAATCGCTCCTACATATTTCTCGCTGGCTTGAATCCGGAGTTTGACCAAGTCCGGATTCAGGTGTTGGGCACCAAGCCTCTTCCCTCTCTAGAAGAGAATATTGCCACTATTCGAATGGAGGAAACACGGCGAGGAATCATGCTGCATTCCAATTCTACCACAGCTGAGAATATGGCTCTTTACTCAAAAACTGGGAAGAGAGATATTAATGATCTGTGGTGTACACACTGTCAGAAGCCTAGACACACAAAGGAGAGATGTTGGGTACTACATGGTAGGCCTCCCAACCGAGAAACTGGGAAGAAGGCCCCTGCAACTGGCTTCTCCACCACACCACCACCTTCTAATTTGCAGCCAACTCAGCCAAAGGCAAATACTGCCTCTGTAAACTCCCTTTCTTCCCCGGCTGAGGTGGCAGCTGAGATTACGCATCTCCAAGGTCTCCTGCATTCTCTCCAGGCCTCCTCAGGTTCATCTTCCTCTGATTCATTAACTCTTACAGGTATGAAAAAACAAGCTACTCATCATCAATGGATCTTGGATAGCGGCGCAACCGATCATATGACTAATGATCGATCCCTCTTAGCCTCTTATTGTCCCTTTGATTGTCAGAAACAACTCATAACTGCCAATGGGGCCTCAGCCCCCATCTTGGGGAGTGGCACTATTACTGTTTTTCCTTCCTTGCCACTCAATGATGTTCTGTTCATTCCAACGCTTTCTTCTAATCTCATATCAATAAAGAAACTTGTTGATGACCTGAAGTGTAATGTCGTTTTCTCTCCCTCTGGTTGTGCTATACAGGAGCAGGGCTCGGGGACGATGATTGGTCTTGGTAGAGAAAGCGGGGGCCTTTACTTCCTGGAGAACTCCTTGATCACTTCCTATCTCAGCACTACAAAAACAGCCCAACTTTGGCTCCATCATTACCGCCTAGGCCATCCATCCCTTTCCCTTATGAAGCACTTGTTTCCTAGTTTGTTTGTTGGTTTAAATCCAGAAAATCTTGTTTGTTCTGCTTGTGAAAAGGCAAAACACAAACGTGTCTCATTTCCTATTCGAGATAAACGATGTGTACTTCCTTTTGAGTTAATCCATAGTGATGTTTGGGGTCCAGCTCCAACAAAAAATATAAATGGGTCAAGTTGGTTCCTTACTCTCATTGACGATTGCACTCGAGTTACTTGGTTATTCTTGCTTAAACACAAATCTGAAGTGAGTCATATCATTCCTGCGTTTTACACTATGATTCTCAATCAATTTGGCAAATCCATTCAACGCTTCCGATCTGATAATGCCAAGGATTATTTCAACCAAGCCTTATCGTCCTTTTTCATTCAAAAAGGCATTGTTCACGAGTCTTCTTGTGTGTATACTCCTCAACAAAACGGTCTTGCTGAGAGGAAAAATGGTCATATTCTTAATATCACTAGGGCTGTCATGTTTCAGTCGAATGTTCCTAAGTTTTATTGGGGAGAAGCAGCCCTCACTGCTGTCCATTTGATTAATCGAACCCCTTCCAAAACCCTGCGGTATCAAACTCCAATTGCTTATCTCCAATCTTTCTTTCCTCATATTTCAATTGACCATGGGTTAGAGCCTAAAATATTTGGGTGCACTGTCTATATTCATATTCATACTCCATGTCGAGGCAAACTTGATCCCCGAGCTCAGAGATGCATCTTTATTGGTTTTTCCAATAGTAAAAAAGGTTACAAGTGCTATTGTCCCATCACCAAACAGACCTTTGTTACAGCTGACATAACCTTTGCTGAAAATACCCCATATTACAACAGCCCCTCATCTCAACCAGCTGCTGAAATCAATCCTGAAGAGTTAGTGGACCCCATTCCAACAGAAATCCTCACCACCACCAGCCTTCCCATGACACCTATTGTCACCGATTCCCTCACTCCTGCTGCCGATACTGAAACTCCCCAGCCTACCTCAGTTTCTACAGCAGATGAACCCTCCACACTCTCAGTTGAACAGCCCCCAGCTGAGCAGCCCATGATACCTTCATTACCACCACAAAATCCAATTGATACTTACCCGCGGTTTGGCAAGACCTACTCCCGACGGGCCCCCTCTTCTCACCATCCAGCTGCTGATCTGAGTCCTGTGCCTGCTCCATCAGAACTCGATGTTCCAATTGCTCTCCGGAAAGGTTCTAGGGCATGTACCAAAACGCCCCTTTATCCCCTGTCTAATTATGCTTCTTTTGACCGGTTTTCTGATCAACATCGAAAATTTCTTTCTAATCTGGAGCAAATCAGAATTCCAAAAAATGTCAGGGAAGCCTTTCAATCAGCTGAGTGGCGACAAGCTATGACTGAAGAAATGACTGCTCTTGAGACCAATAGAACCTGGGAATTGGTGGACCGGCCCCCAGGTCACAATATTGTTAGTTGCAAATGGGTTTTTGCTGTCAAATATCATGCAGATGGATCACTAGCTCGGTACAAAGCTCGACTTGTGGCTCGTGGCTTCACTCAAACTTATGGTCTGGATTATCAAGAGACATTTGCTCCAGTTGCAAAAATGTCCACTGTTCGCTTACTTCTGTCCATTGCTACTCATCTTGATTGGGAATTGTTTCAGTTTGATGTGAAAAATGCTTTCCTCAATGGACATCTCAATGAGGATATCTACATGAGTTTGCCTCCTGGATTTTCATCCACTTCTCCTCACCATGTTTGCAAATTGAAGAGAGCTCTGTATGGGCTAAAGCAGTCTCCTCGTGCATGGTTTGGCCGGTTTAGAGGAGTAATGCGCGCAGCTGGATATATACAGAGTCAGGGTGACCATACTTTATTTGTACGACACTCTGACTCCGGGGGGGTAAGCATTCTCCTTGTCTACGTGGATGATATCATTATGACCGGTAATGATCTTGTTGAACAAGCTCGTCTAAAAGCTATTCTCACTAGTGAATTTGAGGTAAAGAAACTTGGTCGTTTGAAGTATTTCTTAGGGATCGAAGTTGCTCGATCCAAAGCTGGCATATTTATCTCTCAGCAAAAATACACCAAAGATGTTCTTTTGGAGACTGGGATGGCAGATTGCAAACCCATATCCACTCCTATTGACTACAACCAGAAGATTGGTAAGGCTGAAACTGAACCAGCAGTTGACAAGCAACTGTATCAGAAATTGTGCGGGAAATTGATATATCTTGCTCACACTAGACCTGACATTGCTTTCTCTGTAAGTGTAATCAGTCAATTCATGCAAGATCCTAGAGAACCTCATCTACAAGCTGCATATAGAATACTTAGGTATCTCAAAGGTACTACAGGAAAGGGGATATTGTTCACCAAGAGTGACAAGTTGCTACTAGAAGCCTTCTCCGATGCTGACTATGCTGGTGATATTGTAACTAGACGCTCTACTACAGGCTATTGTGTTTACCTTGGTGGAAACCTAGTAGCTTGGAGAAGTAAGAAGCAAGGAGTTGTTGCTCGCTCAAGCGCAGAAGCTGAATTTCGTGCAGCAGCTCATGGAATTTGTGAACTATTATGGATGAGGATCATTTTGAATGATTTGAAGGTTGAGTGGCAAGATCCAATGAGGCTGTACTGTGACAATAAATCTGCCATCAGTATAGCTCATGACCCCGTCCAACATGACAAAACAAAGCATGTGGAGATTGATAGACATTTCATCAAGGAGAAGATTGATGCTGGAATTATACAAATCTCTCATGTTTCTTCTGAGTTTCAGCTAGCTGATCTCCTCACCAAGGGATTTCATCCTTCTAGATTTCAGTGGCTCACATCCAAGCTTGGCATGGATGATCTGTATGGCCAAGCTTGCAGGGGGGTGTTAGACAATACAGCTATTAGTTGATTCCCTAGATAATTCTGCTATTATTAGCTGTAAATATTTATTGTCTTTACTGCTTATGTCTGGAGTGTTTCCAGAGTAGTTCTTACGTTTCCTAGGTGCTATTTATTGCCTTCTTTTCTGCCTCCCTATGTAATATAAATACAGGCTTCTTGCTTGATAATAATATAAGTCTCTTTCATCCTTAATCTCTCTCATTAAGTACAATGTAAAACTTCAACGTTTCTATTAAAATAAAAACTGCACAATGTGTATGCTTTTAGCCTCAAAACACCAAACTTGAGCTATATTCTATGATTCAGATGAACTCATGATAAAAAACAATTTAAAGAATCATAATAGAATTGCATGTAACAGTTGTGATTTTGTCAACTATGAGCAAGAATTATCACAACTTAAAAGGAAGATCAAAACCAGAATCTCAGAGTGCTTTCAAAAGCAACAAAGCTTCACTAGAACTCTGGCGTAAACTGGCCGCATGAATAAAGCAAGTCCAAATTCTATGGTCAGTCTCAAGACCATCTTTTTTCATCTCCAGGAGCTTTTGGATCCCAGAACTGTAATCCCCATTCTTCAAATAAGCATCAATAAATGAACTGTAGGACACTTGGACCTGTTAAATTAAGATTGTCAAGAATCTTTTCTGCTTCCTCAGGCTGCCCTGAGCTGCTGTATGACATCATTAACAAATGCATTGTTTCAATTGTGGGCTCCAAACCAGATTCTTTTATGCAAACAAGCTGCTCTTCAGCTTTGCTATGGTTGCCAGAATCTTTATACATCTTAATCAGGATATGGTAAAATGATCGGTCCAATTTATACCCCTTGGACTGTAAATCATCAACTAATTATTCAGCCGGAAGCCGACATAAGAAGACAATGTGCCATCATCCTTTGGAATTGTACACTCAACCTGCATCCAATTCAAAGAATGAAGCTTCAGTAAAAATTTGGACAGACGGATCTAACTTTTTACTGAATAACAGTAGAAAAGGCAAGAGTTGCACAATTCTGACTCATGCAGCAGAAATATGATTTAGGAACAGGCAAGGTCACAATTGTATATGCAATATCAAATGAGTCCCACCTCATCTATAGCCCCAGGAAAAAGATCAGTTTTCTCACAAACTTCAGGATTTTTTTGTTAACGGCCTGCAAACGGGAAAAAAATATATAAAAAAAGTTGTTGATAACATATCACCTCTTAATGCTTTATGTTTACCCATACAAGATTGCCTAGGAAGAGTTGCACCACTGCATTCATTCAAACACCAGCACCATCGTCTTCAAGAATATCATACGGAGGACTAGGAAGAGATATATCACTAAGTTCAATAATCTTTGGCAAGAAGAAACCCAAGTGATGTATTTGGAAACTCCACCCCACTGATTTTACTCATAAGGCTTTTGCAGTCCGACTCAATGATCACTCGATCAAACCCCAAAGTCGAAACAATCTGAAGTCCCCAAAAACCAGCTTCAGCTTCCAGTCTTCCACCACCTCTACTTCAAGGCCCTCTTGAACCGACTTTGCGCCACCAAACAACACCTCCCCTGTCTCAGACCTCCCCAATTCCGCACTGACGGTGATTTACTGAGCCATCACAGCACGCGGATACCCATCCCATCGTCGGCCTGACCCAAGTCAAGCGCTCAGATTGGCCTTGTTCAGTCGTCAGCGGACCACGAATAGACGCCTCCTTGAAGTCCTTGTACACCTGGGAGGCTCGATCCGCAACCTGCTGCGCGTCCCCACTAATACCATCGAAAATAGCCGAGTTTCGAGAGCGCCAGATTTCTCCTATGACAGCAGCCCATAAATTGAGGTCTTCCTTCGACAAACTTGCAGCTGCTGCATCAAACCAATCCAGGACATTGTGACAGGAGTCTCCCACATCAGCAATAAAATCAAAGCAAGTCCAGACCTGTCTAGGCAAAATACAGTCACGGAGACAGTGGATTATAGTCTCAGCCTTGCCACAGAAAGCACATGAATCATCCTCAATAATGCTTTGTCTCACCAGGCTTGATTTGCACGGCAGAACCTCTCTTCCAGCCCTCCATAACAGGACCTTTGTACGAGGAGCCACCTGTACGTTCAACACGTCACGCCACCTGTCTCCCTGACCTCCCGACCCTTGTCCACCAGAGAATGAGTCCCTGGATTTTTCCATAATTAGATGGTAAGCAGACCTGACAGAAAACCTCCCATTCTTTGTGAAGTACCAGACCACATGATCATCCAGGTTTTCATCCACAAGGTGAATACCTGGATGATCATGTGGTCTGGTACTTCACAAAGAATAGAGACCACAAGATCTCTAAACCTGACTGTAAAGTGTAAAGTGAGTTTGAAAGTCTTCCCAACAATATTTCCAACATACAAAAATGGGTAAAAGTAAAATCAGATTCCTACAGGAGAATTGTTAGAACACAGGCTGGTTTTTAATAGTAAAATCAAATTTCTATAAATAATCCATATTGAAATCAACTTTCTACTTTAAAAAGATAAATTCAATAGAAATCAGAAAGGTGAAACCAGTAACAAGGTCACTGATACAGACTAAAAAGTTAAGTGATGTGCTAACACACCGTTATACTAACTAACTAACATAATCACCATCCTTTGCCCATATCAACAGCTAAAACAAAATCCTATATGCCTCTGCAAAAACTAACCTCAAAAAATTCAAGCTCCTCTACATGCCCAATTATAAAGATGACAGGTGTGTGTGTTTATGTACGAACTTGAATAGACTGCTCATATAATAGGCTATTGAAAATTCATACTTCAGATATCTGAAACCAACAAAGGAAGGCAAACAATCTGAAGTATGTAGGTAGCAAACCATCTATTTTGTGAGTTCATTCATCTCAAATACCTGAACTAAGTCATCTGACATGCGTTCATCCAATTATCTAAAGAGGTTGTTGCATTTCTACACAAAAAAGAATAGGAACACTACACTAAAGCAGTAGTGGTTTGATAATTGTAATCAGACGTGCCAATAAACAGTGGAACAAAAACTCATAAGCGCTCAATACAAATCGCACCATTAATTCACAAATCAACCCACACATTTCCCTCATCAATCAACAACTTTCAAACCAAAAACTTGAATAGTAGCGTCAAATAGAAAATCCCCATTGCAAGCAGGTTCGGAACATAGATAGGTTATGAAGAAGACGTAGGCCATGAAAGAACATATATAAGACAAGCGTGTTGTGAACCACAATATAAATCACATATATTTGCATAATTAAGTAGCATACACGTAACCGATGGATTCACTACTATGAAATAGAGATACAAATATTTCCCTAAATGTAGTTGTAAGGAAAAAATGGATGATGTAGAACATTACATTAAGCTGACCTAAGTAATAATATATATAATATATATATATGTTAAGCAAAAAAGTTGACATGTTTGCTTGGAAGACGTGTGTTCTTTTTACCTGTGGAGTCTTCTTTGAGGAATCCAAGCTCCACAAAAACATATTTTGCCCATTGATGGTAATCAACTTATCATGTCTTCTAGTTGGTCACCAGAGGACATTGCAATAAAGATTTGATCCCATTGAGATGATATTATACTACACCAAAATATATTCAGCCTTAATGCAAATTATATATGATAGTTATTTAAGTGAGCCCAAAACAGGATTTGCCTAGCACAACATTTAAGAATTCAATCACATGGTCATATTGCATTGATATTAGCTTATTGTCTGGCTCTCTTTTTTTCCATAGCTTTTACAAGGTTCTAATCCGTTAAATAAAATCCACTGTATCAAGAAATGATTTCAGTAAATATAGGATCATAAGCTCTACCCAAGAAGCATGCACGGTAAACAAGCAATAAGGCTATGAAATGACTAAATATGATGAATACTATGGTATTAAAAAAAACACTTCAGAAAATGTTGTAGTAAGATGAAGGACAACTATATAAGCTTTAGAGATAAGCTTAAGATTTCCCTAGGTAAATAATGATACAAACAAAAGGAAGTGTCACCAGCCAAACTGTGAATGATTGTAATCAGAAAGTCGTGGCTCACCATTTGAACTTACTGGTATGCGAATGCAGTAAGTCGCTTTAAATGGGAAGAACTTACTGGCCACAAAATTCAGGAATCTGCCATATAGTTGTTCCATAGGATTCACCTTCATAAATATCATTAAGAAGTACTAAGTATTTGTACAGCTAATACAACATAGTTAGATTAATTTTTTTGGTCAAATCGCAATTTGATTAACTAATCATAAGCAACAGAAAATAAAGACATCAAACATGATATTTCAAGCAAACTTCCGTTTTTATTAATTTAATCTAAATTAGCAACCAAAAAAGTTACAAGAATCACCAGTCAAAACATAAATGTGGTAATGGCGTTTCAGCATAACAGTTTGAAAGAACTCGGGGTATTGCTGTCGGAGAAGACGGTGGAAAAGATCCGTTGGTCAAAGGGACAAATGTCCTAATTGCCCCAGCCCTAACCACTCAAAGAAGAGGCCAAAAGTTCATACAAAGTCAAGCTCAATAAATAGTAATCCAAATTTTAAATTTGCCTTTAACAAGTGAATGGTATTGAGCTCTCCAGGACTGGAAGAATGCATAATTTCAAGAACTAATCTAAAGCAAAAGTGAACGAACTGGCAAGCCAATGCAACATCAAGCAGGATATTAAAAAAACCCTGTTGGCAATGCTAATGACAAGACTCAAGAGGTTCAGTCTTAAGAAGAAGGGAGTGATACTAATATATAAAAGAGCTTCAGATATGCTATAATAACATAATACAACAACATCACACAAATGGGTTTAATCAATCCAAGAGTTTGCTAAAAAAGACTAACAGATTAGAATAAGTCTCACTCTCAAATGTGACGACTAACCGACTTGGAATGCTTTAGGCTTTAACATCCAGGGCAATTATGCAAGCTTTCATGGATGTAAATATCACAATCCAGGCAAAACTATTTTTTGCACTTTGGGCATGTAACACAATAGCTAGATACATTCCCTGCATCAAAAGAAGCCATTCATTCAGTATCAGTAAAAAAATCAGCACATTCTTAGAGACAGACATTATCAAGTGCAAGAATCTTAAGAGCCAGATTATGACATTAGAACAGAAAAGAAGAGGAAGAAGAAGGCATAAGATTCTCATACCAACATGCTTGGAGAAAACTAATTGATGTGTACAATTCTACACAAGAAGCTAAACAATGAAAATTTTACCTTGCTTATCAAGTCCTTGGTTTCCTGAGAAACGCAAGCTTGCAATGGAAAGTGCAAGTCAACCTTCCTTATTCTGCAGACAAAAATCCAGATTAAATGGTTGAACAAATGTGGTGTTTCTATGAAGTTATGCTATATTCATTCTTGAGCAAAGTTTATCTACTACCTCACGAAAGTATCTTGTTGGCTCTCAGCCTCAAATGGAGGTGCTCCATAGAGAAACTCGTAAAAAAACACGCCCAAAGTCCAGTTATCTACTGCATAATCATGGGCTTTCTTTTTCACCGATTCTGGAGCAAGATAATCTAAAGTCCCACACATTGTGTGTCTCTTGTTTGTGGACTGGACAGACCACCCAAAATCTGCAATCTTAAGGCGACCCTTACAAAAATAAAGCAAAAGCAGATGTAATAGTCAGATGGGGAACAGAAATAACCACAGATATGACAATTTGACCCTTATCTGAATAGCAAGATGAGATTCACATTCACAGATATGACAAATAACCACATAATCTTCCCCAACACCCCAAACATGTCTTTAAGCTGAAAAAAATATCACGTTATGGTAGTTGCACATTAGTCAAATTATCTAGACAACAAGATGAGATTCGGATTGACTTTCAATTTTTGTAGATGTGAAGTAGAAAGTAAAAAGCATGAGTACGCCAATTGAAGACCAAACTGAAGATTTGACATATCCAAAATCCTAGGCCTTACTCGAGGACAGGGAAGAACAATGCCATCCTTCTTGCACAAGTAAGGAGAATTCTGGCAAGAAATCCAAACACACGTCAGGTAAGCAAGAAAAAGAAAGAAGGAATGAGCAGAATGCATGTATAGAATTGAAAAGGCAACAAAGCTAGACTGCAGTGAAAGGATTAGGCATTCCCATCAGACTAAATTCAATTTTCTGCACTACCGATGTACAGTTTTCTAGCAATTAAGAAGGGAACTGAGCAAGGGGCGATAGTTTCCCCAAATGTAAACAAGCGATCAAATCGAGGAAGTATGAAGAATATAATTACTAATTAAGCACACAGTGGAAAGGAAGGGAAAGTACCATCAAAATTGACATACCAATCGATAGATATGTCACAGGAATAATCCTTTGTCAAAAGTTCATCAATGAACTCGTCAACATGAATGAGCGCATAACCTGACAAGATACAAAGAAAAAACATTATAAGCCTAATGAGAAGACAATTTGACAAAGATTAAAGTTGAACACAAACATACGTCCATCAGGCTTCTTCATCCTCAATTTCCTGTAGTCATTGTATAGTGGCTCCAAGTACAGATATACATCCTTGAATGCACCAAGAATCCGAACATATCTGCATTAAGAAGAAACATGCCAACTGCTAAGCTCTTGCGACCAAGAATCAAAATTAAGCATTAAAGTTTACAAGCTGACCAGTTGACACCCCAAGTTGTAACCTAATTAACAAGACATCCGATAGAACAATGAGTGCACAAAGAGAAGAGAGAAAGAGGAGAGTGTTAAGCTTACTTGTAGTCCTCGTTTTTGATGAACTCGACAACGATATCTTTGTCATGCTGAATCTGGAGCAACTTCTCGACGAGGCAATAGAAAAGGACTCGACTTGTGGGTTCCGCCAAAGGTATGGCCAATATGGTCGAGTGTTCCTCCACTCCTTAACAGCAGCTTGTCAAAAAGAACACCTGCCTTTTCTTTTTCCTACACCCTAATTATAAACTTTTATGCACATATGAAGAAAACAAAAGATCATAACCTAGGTTAGCATAGCATCCAGCACTTTCGATTTTTTCTTGTGCTTTGTTGAGTTAGGACTCACGCCTAGCCATTTCTGGATGAGCTTGAAAACCTTCTTGTGCCACAAGAGCTCTCTGTGTCGAGCATTTACTGCTACTCTTTCCATGGCATCTAACCCATCTGCCATAGCTGATTCAGCCGGCACTGTTTCGTCTCCATCAACACATGAATACTCAGGCTACCAAAATAAAAGAAGTTAAATTAGTACGACCTCTATTCTTTAAAAGATTTCATTTATACCCCAGATTTTGTTAAGAAACGTTTGTCATTTTAGTGTTGTAGGTAAAAGTCTACTGTTTTCTTTTTGTGATTTGCACCTACATACTATTTCTTCATAGGCTACAAATCAGGAAGCTTGATCATTGAACTCCGTGATAGTTTTGTCAGAGGCTAAAAAGACAAAGTTAAATTAACAGGACAAGCAGAGTTTACTCACCAGTCTATCACAGATCTCGAATGAATCCACAATGGGCGACTCTTCTGATCCATAACTACACAATACAAATCAATGATCTTTGAGAAAAAGAAAGAGAAATGATTATTGCCTAGTTGAGTGGTGGAATAAAGAAGGGCTTACTTACCAGACATCAAAAGGGGTGTCATAAGAAGTTCCATAGATGTTATAGAAGCTTAATCCTTTAGGTAGTTGAGCATTGTTAAGAACTCAACTCGGCGACTTTCACTAGCCCATTAATGTATTGCATCGTTGAAAGGAAGAGCTATCGTTTTTCCATCAATGCTCAGCTGCTTCACAGTTACTAGAAAAATAAGATATCAGAAAATATGCTGTCTGTATCATATTAGCAAGTTGCAATCAGGCTTGCTTCTCTACCTCATTTTGTTTCAATGCTTCTTCAAACAAACTGGAACATTCAATTGGCCCATATGACTCAAGTTCAACCGAAGAATCTCTCTCGTCATTAGGTTGTGTGCGCCAAACCTGAATCAGAGGTTCCTCTTTCCACTTGAACCCTGGATTTGGCAGCATTTCATATGTGGATGGGCACTCAACAAGCTGCAAACAGGGATTGAAAAAGCAATCATACTCTTATACCAGTTAATTGATATGAGCACATATGAACATGGAATCTAATAGCAAACGTGAAGAAGAACTTGCTTTGCTTTACTACTTTTAATGCTACGTTGCTAATCTGCTTACCAGTTGATGAATCGTCCACCTTGATACAAAGAAATAGCTCGGAAATCCTTCAACAAACTGCAAGCCTGTTAAGAGAGCATCATTAATGCATCCTGGTGCACCTGTCCAAAATCCACCAATATTAATACCAACATCAGTAGCTAGACAATCATTCTACATATGCAAGACAAATCAATTACCCAATGTAGAAGGAAGATAACAAGCATCAGATCATAGAAGGCAATAATCCATAATTGACAGTTCTTTATTGAGTCACAACCTTGAAAAGGGCAACCGAGGCAAATCCACTTACGTACTTTTCGAATATCTAGCAATGGAAATAACCGAATCATTAAGAACATTACACATAGATCTTATGCAAAGTAAATGATTGAGCTAATTCAGAAGAAAATAAATGCACACATCAGGATAAAGTGACAAGAAGCACTTGAAAAGTAGTCCTCCCATGGAATGAGAAATCAAATTCACTTTTCTACCACCAGAAGCTTTGTATGCAGTCTCCAACTTCACCTTTAGACCTTCCATTGATCTACTAATCCTGCCAATCCCAGATTCATAAATCAGTATACCAAGCACAAACCAAAAGGACTCTAAGATTAAGGGATTTTAATATTTTAACTACCTATTGCTTTGTCAAAAATCGTATCCGAACCCAAACAATGTGGTTCCCTTCTTGTATCCACATCCAACCAGCATATCGATCAAATCGTGGAAATAATACACATCGCTAAAATGCATTAATTTTACAAGCTGGACAAATTTTCAAGGAAAATTAGACACAATCAAATCAAGAAATCCACCAACAATTTCAAGGAAAAACCTCACCAATGAAGGATCCTTAATATAAATGGCGTATACCCCAAAATCATCATCTGGTATCACAATCTCCGAGTCCTCATCCAGCTCTTCCGTGTAACCTAGCTTGCTCAAAACCACAAACACTAGATAAGCAATCACAAAAACCTCAAAGATCAGAAAGCAGAAAATTCTCCACTTCTCCAATTTCTTCGTTCCGCTTCCAGAAGAGAAATTGAGAACCGAAAACACAAATTTCCAAGTAGTCAATCGAATGCGAGGCGAATCCAAGTCAATCAGAATGAAATTGAGAGGATAAGAGAGACCAGAGCTTCTTCTTGAACTCCAAAGCAGCTAGCCAAATTCGGACCCAAACTCGAGTCTCGGATCCGGACTTCTTCTTCCTCGAGCTGAGCATCGTGCCGCCGATGCCTGGGACAAGGAGGACGGGATCGCGATCGTCGGTAGGAGGATCGTCGTCGGCGGCGGAGGAGCTCCGGCGGGCAGGAAACGGGCAGCACGGGCAGGTTTCCAGCATTTTGTGAGTTGAAAAAAGAAGCTGTTGAGTTTGCCCGTAGAGGAATAAGAGAAACTTGGAATGGCGGACAGAAAGCCGCCCGAACTGGTTGATTTTGGTCATTTTGCATTCAACTACTTCGTTTTTCCTATAACCGACTTTTTTTTACTGATTTTTTTGTATAAATAATCATCAATATCAGTAT
Source organism: Polygonum maritimum (assembly GCA_963924305.1). Taxonomy (NCBI): domain Eukaryota; kingdom Viridiplantae; phylum Streptophyta; class Magnoliopsida; order Caryophyllales; family Polygonaceae; genus Polygonum; species Polygonum maritimum. The sequence goes on along the minus strand of OZ002735.1, from coordinate 36,838,595 downwards.
AATATCAATCATTATATTATATTATATATTATAAAAGTTGATCGTTCTCGAATCACCGTATTCATTCTAACCCCTGCACATATTTGATAAAAAAAATTTATAATATATAAGTTTTATTTATTAATTATTTATGATCCATATTTTATGCTTTCATATTATCAAGTTTTAAAACCTAATATCTACTTTTTTTCTATAAAGGATATGGAGAAAAAAACCAACTCCTCGAACAAAATATTAACTAGTACAAAACACGCACCATGTATGGGTAATGTAAATGTAAACCCGGCTTAATCGAATTTTGATCCGACTATCCGAGCCTGCTTTTTGTTCGAGAATTTATAATTCAATCCCGATAGATCCAAGTTCGAACCTCTTAACCTATATATGTATTTTATTTTTTTTAATTTCAATTGTGAAATCTATTATTTTAATTAATTATGTAGAATCTTCATAAAAATGAAAAAATCACTTTTACCTAAAATAAAAAATATATTTAAATGAAAATTATACTTTCATATCAAATTTACGGAAGATATCAAAGATATCCCAAATCAAATTTCTATTAATTCTAGCAAGATTTGCTATTGATTTATATTAGGAATATAAATTAACCTATCAAAAAATGGATAAGATATTATAGTAGATATAAATGTTAGTTACCATTGTTAAAATAAAATTATTATTTTATTCAACATTAATTACGGCGTAAATAACAGTTTTTTATTCAACGTTGATGAGGTGGCGCAAATTTTAATAAAGACATATGTTCTGCTTTATACTGTATTATAGTAGATTATAGTAGATGTGAATATAAAGTTGTATAAATTCACGTCTAACACTTTAATATGATCCATATCTTTTTCGACGCCGTGCATAAATTCAAATGACATAATAGGTTTTTGAGAGCACACGATGGTTGACGTCGTGGTAGAATGCCTGTCGATTTCCCTTTTGGTGGGACGGGATTCGTGACAGTTACAGGTTTGTAAGTTTCTTATTACTAATACTCTTTTTTTTTTCTTAAGATCATGATGATCCTTAACCAGTATTCAAGCTCTTTATATTTTGGGTATTTAGGCTATACTTTATAAAATTCTGAGTGGGAAATCCTAAAGTTATGTGGTTGAATTATAGTGGTTGTGAGGTCATGAATATCAATGATCTCATAATACCTAAAAATTCACCACTTTTATCATCTATCTTTCTTCCAAGTCATTTCATACTCCTCCTATTTTAATTGGCGATACTCACTTGAATATCAATCAACCCTTAAAATCCACTTTCTCACTTTCGAAACCCATTTATTTATCTATATACAATCACAACTATACCATTGATTAATTAATTCATAATGTTTCTTTATGTAATTAAATATCATTAAATAATTTTAAATATTTTTTAACTAATTAAATATCAATAATTAATTCTGATACATCCCAATAACTATTTGTTAAGCCTCCAAAAATACACAAAATTAAAGTCTACAGATAGATAAAAAATATAAATTGTGATATATTTAAAATATTTTACTTTAACTAAAAAAGATAAAGAAAAAAAAAGATAACATAAGCATCTTTAGTGGCTAGGATTAAGCTTGACCACTAAATTTCTCCATTGTGGTTCATTTGTTCCCCACGTGTACTACCCCCTCCCCCCTCCTTTCTCCCTTGTATTCCATTTATTTCCGGAGTATCGCTGGCCGATATCACTGTCAAAATACCACATACATTTATCTTTTTTGTGATACGGTGTGATCCGGCTCTTAATACCACCGATATTTATGGCATGAGATGTATCCTGCAAAAAGTTACTTAAGGATATGATTATTTCAATTTTATTTTTTTGATGTACGTAGATCTCGTACAAAGATCTAGAATTTAGCAGGATGAATTTGCAATCTATGTATATTGTAATATCCCGATTTGGAACGGGAGAAAACACTAAATGTTGCGAACGACAACAAGCTTTAACAAATTCAATCAAAGTAAATCTGTCTTTATAAGCTTTACTCTGTATATCGTTTACGCGCTTGCTAGGATTCGATTCCATCGAACCTCTTTAATTCATACTTTGTTTTAAAGCACATGCACATACAACACTTTTAAGCTGAGTTTGTTAGAGCTTAAAAGGTAGAAGGGGCTTGGTTGTTGAGCATCCAAATACAACAAAAATTTATTCCTAATCTCTATCTCTCTTTATATCCTTTCTTTCCCGATCCTCCGCCCTTAATCTCAAATCGTCACAACTAGCAAAGAGAATGGATCTGAGGAGAATTGTGGTGTCAGCGTTGTGGATATGGCGGCTCGTTGTTTTGGATGTTTCCGGGGATGTGATGTTGAAGGTTGAGCACAAGTTCAAGGACAAGTAGAAGACCTTGACTGCACTCAGAGCTCATGATGCTCACAAACATGGTAGAAGGCTAGAGGTCGTCGATCTATCCTTGGGCGGCAACGGGGTTCCCGCCGGTACAGGGTTAGTTTAATATGTAAACTATATTTTAGTATGCTTTCATGATTCATAGAGTTGTCTGTTGGTTCGTTTCACGAAAATCCGGCTTGGATGTCCTTCAAGAACTATCATGTGCAAGTGGACACCGGGAGTGACCTTCTGTGGGTCAACTATGTAGATTGTGAGATGTGTCCCTCAGGCAATGACATAGGGGTATAACAACTATGTTCACCATAAGTCTCATTATTCACTGTTTGTTTCCGTTTATGGGCTTTAACCGACACTTGATGTGTTGCATGTCAAGCTGGTGCGTTTCGATCCGAGAAGGTCCAACACTTCGAAGTTGGTCGACTGTGTTGCTGATCGGGGCTCAATGGTGCGCCATTCTTTAGCATTAGTTGGTTGCAAATCGGGCAAACTTTGCCGTTACAAAGTCAGCTATGGAGACGGCTCAACCTCGGGATACATTGTCCAAGACTATTTTCACTACGATCATGTATCCGGAAACCTCCAAACAACATCAAGAAAGGCCCCTATGGTGTTCGGGTAAGTAATAGCTTTTTATATTATATGGTCCGACATTATATAAATATATATACCATGAGGATGAGTTTGAGTGAAACACACTGCTTCATTACAAACTATGTTGTTCAAAAGCAAACTGTTGAGGATAAGCTGTATAATGGGATAAATTTCCACTTTTACATTGGGGATCTGATCGATATGTCTTCATGGTTAATGTTATGTGTGATTGAGGTGGATGTGATAACTTGTTGGTGGCAAAACTATCGATTGTAATGGATATTTAGATAAGCGCTTGACGCATGTCTAAATAAAAGCACAAATCTGCAGTCATCATTACTATTGTAATACGTGTTACTAATGGATGAAGCCAAGGCCTAATCTGCAGGTATAATAAATTAAAAGCCCTTTGGAATGTTGTTGAAGATTATTTTTTCTATGGTGAAGTATTTGGAGACCTCCAAATAACATCAAGAAACACCTCTGTGGTATTTAGGTAAGTGAAACATGGCTTCATTACAAATAATGATATTCAAAAGCAAATAATTGAGTGTAAATTGTATAATGGGATATGATTCTTTCAACTTTATTTTTTTGATGTATGTAGATCTCGTACGAAGATCTAGAATTTAGCAAGATGAATTTGCAATCTATGTATATTGTGATATCCTGATTTGGAACGGGAGGGAACACTGAATGTTGCGAATGACAACAAGCTTTAACAAATTCAATCAAAGTAAATCTGTCTTTATAAGCTTTACTCCGTATATCGTTTACGCGCTTGCTTGGATTCGATTCCATCGAACCTCTTTAGTTCATACTTTGTTTTAAAGCACATGCACATGCAACACTTTTAAGTTGAGTTTTTTACAGCTTAAAAGGAAGAAGGGGCTCGGTTGTTGAGCGTCCAAATACAACAAAAATTTATTCCTAATCTCTATCTCTCTTTATATCCTTTCTTTCCCTATCCTCCTCCCTTAATCTCAAATCGTCACAACTAGCAGAGAGAATGGGTCTAGGGAGAGTTGTGGTGGCATCATTGTGGACATGGCTCACTGTTTTGGAGGTTTCCGCGAATGTGATCTTGAAGGTTGAGCACAAGTTCAAGGGCAAGCAGAAGACCTTGACTACTCTCAGTGCTCATGATGCTCACCGACACGGTAGAAGGCTCGAGGCCGTCGATCTCCCCTTGGGTGGTAACGGGGTTCCCGCCGGTACAGGGTTAGTATAACTTTAATACGAGGTAAACTGTATTTTAGTACGCTTTCCTTATTCTCATAGGATTGTCTGTTAGTTAATAGGCTCTATTTCACGAAAATCGGGCGTGGAAGTCCTTCCAAGAAGTACCATGTGCAAGTGGACACCGAGAGTGACCTTTTGTGGGTCAATTGTGCAGAATGTGAGATGTGTCCTTCCGACAATGACATAGGGGTATTAACATAAGTCTCATTAATCGTACTGTCTGTTACTGTTTTCAGGCTTTAACCCACAATTGATGTGTTGCAAGTCAAATTGGAGCGTTTCGATCAATATTAGTATAAATAATCGTAATGTGAGATGAAAGCACACTACAAATTTCCATTTAAAAAGTTATATACTTTGTTCAATTAAAAATGTATATTATAATAGTAATAATATATCATTAGAATAAATCTCATAAGAATCAAATTAAATTAAATAAGACAAGATTTTATATCAAACTATTCTTTTGAATAACATTATATAAAATTTAAAATAAGTTTTTAGTTACATCAAACTGACACTAGTTATAATCTAAATCGCCCACCATATAAATACATAGGTTAATCCTCCTATTGCCGATTGGTTTTAGGATGGAACCCCATGGGCTTATGTGGTTAGGCTCATTTGCGCATGTGCGCACGATGGTCGTCCCCTCCAATTGACACTTGAGGGGGCGTGTTGGGAACCCTATCCGACATTTGAAATCATAATCTAAATCGCCTACCATATAAGTATATGTGGCTACTCATCCTATTGCTAATTGGTTTTAGGATGAAACTCCATGGCTTATGTGGTTAGGCCGATTTGCGCAAATGCGCTCGACGCTCGTCCCCTTCATCATCATCTATCCAGTATCGGCTACTCCTCAATGTCGTGCGTAAATTCAAAGGATATTTTTCATAACCAGCACATATATTTTTTTATTTGCGCACTCCAATTCAATAAAATACGCACTACAAGTTATGTAGTTAGCATTTCGTAATTAAATAAAATCCATTTTTTAATCAATCATTTGAAAGGTTGTTGGCTTTTACACATAGCCTTACAATCGAGTATTGACTACTTGTGTGGAGAAAACCTCATAGCCAAACTACCCACTTCGACCCTCTTAACGGCAACAACGTATTGTGCCCTGATCAGGGTTGAATTAGAAAATATAGTTTAGTAAGTAGAAAGGAGATCATGCATACAACATAGGGGAAAAAACATATTGATGTGGAACCAATGGAGTTGTTTTTAGCTTAGGCTTAGCAATTTCTCCGACCGCAAAGATCCCCCCTCCATTGACGCTAACCAAGCAGTGGGAGAAGACTCTCTTCGTCTTTTTGGCTGCAGCAAGTTGTGAAAGAACAGATGAATTTGCTCAGCCAAATCCAATCATGCCATCAAGCACATTCCCAGATGAACGAAGGTGCCCGCTCTGTCTATCCCCACACCTATTGATGCAAAGAAGAAGCAGAGCATCATAAGTAAACATGCTCATAACAGTGACAGTAAAAAAACTGACAGGCACTTTAAATAAAGCAGTGTGTTTCACTCAAACTCATAGGACCATATAAACAGCTATTACTTACCTGAACACCACAAGGGCCTTTCTCGATGTTATTTGGAGGTTTCCGGATACATGATCTTAGTAAAAAAAGTCTTGGACGATGTACCCCGAGGTTGAGCCGTCTCCATAGCTGACTTTGTAACGATAACTTCTGCCCGGTTTGCAGCCCGCTAAGGCCAAAGAATGGCGCACCATTGAACACCGATCAGCAGCACAGTCAACCAGTTTAAGTGTTGGAGCGTTTCGGATCGAAACGCTCTAACTTGACCTACAACACGTCAATTGTGGGTTAAAGCCCGAAAACAGAAACAGACAATGATTAATAGTGAACAGAGTCGTTAATACCCCTATGTCATTGCCGGAAGGACACATCTCACATTCTGCACATATGTGGCTACTCATCCTATTGCTAATTGGTTTTAGGATGGAATTCATGGCTTATGTGGTTAGGCCCATTTGCGCATATGCGCACGACGGTCGTCCCCTCCATCATCATCTATCCAATATCGGTTACTCCTCCTATTGCTAATTGTTTATTCATTCTTCATAAAACAAAGTATAAATTTGCACCTTTCCTAGAAATCGAATCCAAGCGCGTAACGACCATTGCATAAACATAGGAAGATTTGATTGAAGTTTTTGGAAGATTTGATTGAAGTTTTTGTTAACTTTAGTCATTAATGTAATATTGTGTCTTTATCTCGATTGGGATTCAGTGGGTGTAGAAGTATCTTATGAAGACCGATTTTCCAAATTGATGGCCCACCATTTCAAATATGAATGGTTGTGAATAGTTGAATATGACTTATTTGTTAGAATGAAAGGTGCAAAATTGGCCAAAATCCCAAATTAGTATTAAAAAGTGACATCTTTGGACACTTGGGTAAAAAACATGTTTGGACAAATGGGTATTATAAAACAAAAAATTGGACATTCGAGTATTAAAAAAGCAAAAATTTGTTCATTTTGATACAATTTCATGAAAACAATCAAATTTGCATGCAAAACACACTTGTGTATTAATTAAAAATATTATTCTAAGTTAAGCCTAGTTTTTTATTTATAATTAATAAAATTATATTTAATTCTTATGTAAATCAAAATCGCAAATATTTAAACATTTAATAAAAATTTATAAATAATATCTTCATGCAAATAAGAGTTTAATATGCTTTAAATAATAACTCGATTATGTCATCATAAATTATAATATATGTATTGATTATTTATCATGGAAATAATATCTTTGATGTTGTTCATTTGCAAATACATACATAATAAGGATAACAAGCTCATCGGATTGCGCTATTAAGCAAAAAAAATTAAAACATATTTCATTAAATATATTTATTTAGATTCAAGTTGAAATAGATATTTATTTAATAACTTTTAAAATTTTAAATAATAATATATGGCTAACTTCATATGAACCTTTTAAATTGAAATTTTAAAGAAAATTTGAGAATTAATTACTTTTAAAGTCAAATACATAATCAATTTCAACAAAAAGGAATTTTGTTAATGAAAATCGATTTTTTTAATCGAAAAAATTCTTAAATGTCCAATTTTTGTTTTATGATATCAGAATGTCCAGTTTTTTGTTTTATAATACCCATTTGTCCAAACATGTTTTTTAAATACCCATTTATCCAAATGTGTCACTTTTTAATACCAATTTGACATTTTGGCCGTGCAAAATTATATGGATTTGGTATCTTTTTAAATGCAAAGTAAAAATTCTATTTTTAATTTGGTAAAATTTTAAAAAAGCTTACCTAAGCGTAGGAGTTGGCCATCCGGTGTAAATTGCTCTTTAATTATTTGATATTGAATATGCACTGTCATATAATATAACACGTATAAGAATTAATATCTTTTAACATTTTTTTAATATTATTAAATGATTGTTTAAATATGACGTTGTTTGATGTATATTTAACTTTTTCGAATATAAATTATAGTTTTTTTTAAGTTAAACTGTTATTTTAAATTGATATTATGAAAATATATTTGGGATGCTAAAAAAATGAATATATATACAGAATGGCGGACAGAAAGCTGCCCGAACTGGTTGATTTTGCATTCAGCTCCTCCGTTTTTCCTTTAACCGACATTTTTTACTGGTTTTTTTAGTATAAATAATCATTTTTAACGACAATTTCAAAATCATTTTAATCATAATTTTCCGGTAGTTTCACTGATTTAATAGGATAAATTCAATAATGAGAGGACAAATCCAAAAATGAAAGATTTTAAAATACTGTTATAGGTTGACTGGCTGGTATATGACGAATTTAATAATTGATGTTATTCAATTATCCACAATTAAACAATAAAATATAAATACAACCACCTAAGAGGGTCAAATTTTCTCAAACAAAAACATTAACCAATTTTACTTGTTCAACAAAAGCTTACTTAAGCGTTACATTTTTCAAACACAGGTCCTATATCTTAACCCGTGACTTGAGCTCCTCATAAATACGGGATTTTGCAGTCTTTGACAAGCAAAATTGCGTGTGGAAAAAGCATGCAAATGGAGGATACCAAGTTTATGAGAGAACACACAGTTTGCGTATCCTCTTTTCTACGTAGAAGAAGCTTGTGCATCACAAGTGTCATAGGACACAACTACACAAGTTAGAACAGAGAAAAGAACAATGACAAAAGAAAGAAGAGAAATGCATATACTGTTTCCATTTCACTAAAAGAAACTAGAGACATTAAGCCAGCAACATCGGGATATGACTCTAACAAAGCTATTACCAGATGATTCCAGAAAGCATTTTGAAGCCGTATCAGATTTCCAACCAGATGATGATGATAGATGAAAGGTGCAGTGATATGAACAATTGCATGATCTAAAAGAAAACCATCATTTCGAATAAAAACCAAAAATGAGAAATATATAATTCCCTCATGAGCTACTACAGAAAACGGCAACAAGACATACAATCTCTCTGTCAGCTACTGCAAGACCAAAAATGAAAGATAAACAGAACTGTTTAAATTGCCGGCAATCAAACTCTTCTAAATTCAAGACCTCTTCAAAGATCTTGCACATTCAAACCTGCAATTGGCAATTGATCAACAATCAGAACAAACAATTATACCAGTAACAGAGCACATTTGACACAGCACTAAAAAAAACAGATTGCAGGATTACCTGGAGGAAGAGATTGCTTCAACTTGTCAGCTTTCTCAGTATCATGCACACAAAGAGTGTACAGATACTTTGAGCAACGAACCTTGAACTTGACAACATCCTTGCTTCTCTTGATCTTCACAGATCGCGCATCCTTCCTTCTCGCTGTTAGAAGGAAGTCTTTGATCTCGTGAATTTGCTTCGGCTAAAATCAACAAAATTATACTTAGCAACAGTACAAATTACATCCATTCATACAGTACGCATACTCGATCAACAACAGATCAAACAATCAGAACATTTCCAAAAAACAGGTTAAGATCTAATTTATCCAGGTCTGGACACAGAAAGGGAGTTCAGCAAGCTCATCTTTCCTAAAATTGCCAAACAAGGGAACAGATTTCGCGTCGGCTCATACGAAGCGCCTATTTTCAGAGCGACGCCTGTAATCAGTATTTCGACGATTGGAGACACAGTTTTCAAGCCAAGGATTCAACAAGCTAAGCGGAGCGAATGAAATCTACAGGTCTAATCCCTAATTGCGCAACAGAATCGATTCAGAAGAACAACATTTGGAGAATACGCAAGAGAATCGGAAGAATGATTACCATTTTCGAATGAGGAATGGAGCCTTCGGATCAACTCTCTTTCTCCTCAAAGCCCAAGGAATTGCAACTAGCGGTGTTCAGAGAGGTTAAATATCGGAAACGAAAAACCCTAATATTCAGGGACATTTATGTTCCCATTTTGCCCCTGCATTCGTTGGGCCAAACTAATTGGGCCTTCTAAGCAGCCCAAGACACCGTTTTCTTTTCCAAACCAGTGATAACAGAGCTAAACGAAACGATGTCGTTTAAGAATTCACAACATATATGAAGGCTAGCAAAGTCTAGCCTTCAAATATTTTATTCGGCAGAAGCTTAAGAATTCACAACATATATGAAGACTACAATTGACTACTGAGTACTGAGCATGTAATTTGTGACAAAATGGATTCCAATCAATCACACACAGAAACTTGTATACAAAATTGTTTCTGATATATGTACACAAGTAAACTAATTCAGTGAACAGATTCAGGATGGTTGATAACCAAATTGCAAGCACATATTCTGTAGCTTGGTTCTCTCGCTCTTGGTAGGTTGAATCTTCTCAACTCATCAACGAACAGCACTGCTTCTATCTTGCTCAAAAAAAAAAAAAAAACACTGCTTCTATCTGTCAAGATCGATCGCGCTAATTACCTCTACCGCAAAATATTTGCATCCAACAGCCATTTTGCATCTGCAATAAAAAGCATGATCACCAGCTGACAGTAAATTTCACTACTAGAACAATGAATGCAATGCAATAGCCACCGAAATCAGGAACTTGCATCAAGGGGTCAATATCAATGAGCATACAACAAGACCCAGTCGTAAAGCTTTGTCAATGCAAGAAATGAACATGCATGTAACTAGAATTTGTCTACATCAAATCAGTAAGAATGGTTTACTGAGATGTGCTAAATAACCTAAAATGCAATTACAAAAATTCAAAAACCATGAACTTCCTCAGATACACTGCTCATGGGTGTAAACTACAAAAAAATATATACATAATGATGCCAGCTCCAGTATGCCATTAACTATTTCTCCATGCATATCATGCACGAACAATTGAAAGCGCAGAATGTATGAATTTGTTCTACTAGACAAGAGATTTGATTAGCGTAGTAAAAACCTTGCCCATATGTCATCTGGAAAATCGTGTCAAGTTTCTCCATTTGTCCTTCAGATCAACTTCTGTTCTTTCCTCAAAGATGTCACGGTGTTCCCTCAATATAACCTTCCAATTTCCTCTGCCAAACTCTTGTACACCTTTTCTCAATGTGTCTTCTTCCAAGACACTCCATTTTCTTGGCTGTCTCCTCCTCTCTAATTTTGTGGTTCGGTATGTATTTAACGGGATTAACCTCCTCCTCTTGGGACTTTGTAAACGGGGTCGGCTTGGTGATGCCTCCTCTGTAAACTCCAATGGATCACTGGTGATACTTTGATTTTCATTCCCGTGTTCTTCTCTTTGTGCAAGACCATCACCTCTGATATATTCGACACTATTAGCCCCTAAGCGATTTCTTTTGTCTGTAGGGGTAGAGTCAACATTTATTTCAGTACCATGGTTTCTGCCTACACCAGTATCTCTCTGAACATCTGACGAGACACCTTCAGCGATTTTCAAGCCTTCAGGAAGAGGATCTCTGACACCATCAACATTCATTTCAGTACCATGGTTTCTGCCTACACCAGTATCCCTCTGTACATCTGATGAGACACCTTCAGCAATTTTCAAGGCTTCAGGAAGAGGATCTCTGACAGCAGCATTAAGATCCGCAAAACTAGACATAAGATCTGCTCTCGTTTGATTTAATTCAGGGGTGGGAAAGCAGTGATATGCGTTCTTGCTTGTGTCCTTGTCTACCTCCTCATGGTCAAAGATCTTTGCTATTGAGCCTCTTCCATATAATATTTTCCTGCGGACACCAACATGTTTGCGCCTAGATGAACCTTGCTTGTGCTGAGTTTCTGGTTAACAATAATAAATTCAATAAGCAAGTTGAATCTTGTTGTTTACAGTTATAAGGTTAAACAAAAAATAAGTTGCAATAAAAAAAAACAGGAAGGAAATAACACACAGGATAGAACCGTAAACAACCATGAATAGCTTGGTGCAAAAGCACTTATACTAGAAAGAAAGACAGAACGAAATTACTGCTCTGCTACTTCTATATATGCACTTAATAGAATGAAGGTCATCTAAATACAGGAACCACATCAGACTTAGATGGTAACAATGACTAATTGTCAGCATAAAGCAGTACAAAGTGATTTTTTATTGTCCAAGAGAACAGTTGTTTAAATAACATCTTAACAACAATTTCATTACCAGCAGAAGGCCTGTCGTTAGGAATAGGAGTTATCCCATTGTGAGCCTCGACTACATTTTCCAAACCCTCCAAACTTTGTTCCTTTTCATCAACATTGTCTCCCTTTCCCGCCTCAGTTACATTCTCCAAGCCCTCAACACCTTGAGTTTCTGGTTAGCAATAATAAATTCAATAAGCAAATTGAATATTGAAGTTTATAGTTACAAGACAAAAAAAAATTGAAGTAAAACAAACAGGAAGGAAATAACACCAAGGATAGAACCACAAACAGATGTGAATAGCTTGGTACAAAGCACTTGAAAAGAAAGAAAGAAATGGAATAAATATTACTGCAGTGCTATTTTTTCATTTCATAGTAAGAAGGCCATGGAAATACAGGAATAAATATTGCATCAACTAAGGAAGCCAGCTGCAAGCGAAAATATGAATTTTCAGTACTCAAATTACTTTAAACAACTAACATGCTCAGTGTTTTTGTCAATTCATTATGCTTCATTACAACCACATTTTATATATGATAAGTATACCTTCTTGACAGCATAAGCAGTATAAGATCATATCTTTTCTTGACCAAAAGAACAATTTCTTTTTAACACAAAAACATCATGCAAATATACATAAACACTAGTTAACAGCAGTAAAAAAAATCATACCGGCAGGAGGCCTATCAGTAGAAGTTATCCCATTAAGAGCCCCAGCAACATTCTCCAAATCCTCCAAGCCTTGTTCGTTGTCAAGAACATTTCCTCGATTTTCAGCCTCAGCTACATCCTCAAATGCAGTCTTCTCTAGAAACGACGGGCCCATTTCACTCCAAGATTCAGCAAGGTAACCTTTCACCGCTTTGAGGGCCTCATATCTCGTGTTCCTGGACAATATCTTGTCACGAAGCTCCACATCGAACCTCGCCGCTTCAAGATCATCCCTACAACTCAACAATTTCTCACTAATCAAGCCAGAATTCCCTGACTTCCCCATCTTCTGAACCCTACCATTCCATATCCTCTGCAAAGTCTCAAAATACATCCTATCATCTTCAAACTCCAGAAATCTCACTGTGCAATCCAAGGCCACTGAACAATACGAAGCCCTCATGGCTTCTGAAGGACACTTCCCCTCGTAAAAATCCAGTTCTCCAACAAGCTCCAACATGTCCAGAATCTTCTCTGAAACCATCCCTTTCGATACCTCGGTCTGGATTCTTCGGAGCAACAGCCCCTTCTTCAACCGGTAATCGGCATCCTCCAATGGAAGCCTCGCTATGAGGCGATCCAGGATGTTATCATCAACTCTCTGCCGAATTAGGAATTCGGTAATCCACTTTGACATCTGTTTATCCATCAAATAACCCTGATTTGCTCCGCCGGTTCCAAACAACACACAATATATGCCCCTTGTAAAAACCTAACTCTCTGTGAACGGGACGAATCCTACAGAATATTAATTCTAGGTTTATGGAACTATGCAAGAACTAGGGTTTCAAGAGTGGCTATAATGAAGAGCGTAGACTTACGACGACGAAATTCAGAAAGCCGAACTGGAAGCATTAGCAATCGATCTGAGGCGCTTCTTGTACAAGGCGTAGGGAAGAAGATGATAAAATTCAAAATTCACAAGTTCATTCTCCGGATGTCCGTTTATAGTTTATACCAATAATTTTACAATAATACCCTTCATCGATAAAAAATTCTGTTCGGTACTTATGACATATATATATCCCTCTTCTTGCACATAAACTACATCATGTAATTCAATCATGGACCAAGAATAAACCAACATATATTGTGATTCAAACTTCTCACTCAAAAAATATGCTCTCGATGATCTCAAAAAAAAAAAAAATGCTCTTGATGAAGGGTATTTTTTTATTTTACAAGCTTAACAAATCATCTTTGGTGGTAAATTTTGGACTGGTGTCCATTAGATGAGGGGGCTACGAATTAGATGGATCATCTATTTTTAAGGAAAATTCTTTTTGGTACACTGTGTTCTTGATAATTCTTTTTGGTACTTTAAGGAAAAAGTTTTTCTTTTTGATACCCTTATGGTTTATACATTTTCCATTTTGTAACCAAAACTCTATTTGAACACATTTTTCATCCTACAAAAATACAACTTTCATTTAAAATTTAAATAAAATCAATCTCGAAAACAAATAATAAATAAAAAGAACTTAGGCAAAAATTTTGTTCACTAAAACAAAGTTTGACCAACTATTAAAAAAAATCAAGTGGAATAAGTTACATGGCTAAATTTATTCAATAGAATTTCCATTTAAATTCAATAAAAATAGAGCGGAATGAAAATCCATAATTTCATTTTCTAAATTAGTTTTTATTTAAATTTTAAACATAAAATGTAATTTTTTGGATGAAAATTAGTTTTAGATGTAGTTTTGGTTATGGAAAAGAAAATGTATAAACCATAGACGTACCAAAAGGAAATACTTTATTCTTAGAACATCAAAAGGAATTCTTAAAAACAGAGAGTACCAAAAGGAATTTCCCTATATTAAATATAGGCTAGTTAAGTGAAATATTCAACTCGACTTTTCTTTGTTAGAAAGTTAAAGTAAAAAAAGACATCGTTATTTATTGTGTTATAACGATGAAAAAAGTAAAATTAAAATATGTAATCAACGAATATATGTAGCAATCTAAAATGTAAATTTATCTTTTTGACAACCAATGCCATTAAATTTAAATTTAAATTTAGATTTAGATATTTTCATTAAAAACTTAAACATCTTATCTTATCTTAGCAATTTATAAATTTAGATTTTTTCGATCTTATCTTATCTATTTATATCTTATAATTTTAATAATGTAAATCATATTCAACCATATCAAATGTTATTTTTCCATTAAGAGCCTACTCTTTAAAAAAAAATCATGTTTCTCAAACAAAAAAATTAAAATCTTGGAATGTAATTTTTTTTTATATAAAGAAAAAGTGGTTTCGCGCAGAGACGCTACTCGACAGTCTAGACAGGTCTGTTTATCAACCCAAACCCTAACTTAAAAAGCCTCTCAATCAATCAGGCAGAGAAGAGACTGAAAAGAGGGATAGCGGATCGGGCGCTACCATGGACGCGATTCGGAAACAGCTCGATGTGTTGATGGGAGCTAATCGCAATGGCGATGTCAAGGAAGTGAACAGGAAGTATTACGATCGCGATGTCTGCCGTCTCTTCTTGTGTGGTCTCTGTCCTCATGAGCTCTTTCAACTCACGGTAAACCCTATTCTTCTTCTTTCGTTTCGATGATTGCTTCCAATCCCTAATTGGACACTCAATTCAACGAAAGTTTAGTTTTTTTCGAAACTTCAATTGGTCGGGGCGAAAAAAGCGATGGATGGATCTTTTGGGATGTGGCTATTAGGGTTTTGCGTAGTGTTTGGATGGTTTTGTGGAATTATGAATCAGGGTGTATATATTATAGAGTATTATTTGAAACCAATTCCCCAAACCCACAAGGAAGTTGTGGAAGGCAGTGTTCTTCATTACAAACCTCAAATTGATTGGTTTGAGCCAAACATCCGTAATCAAGACTGTAATTTACCTTCCAAAATTTAAAGCCATACCTGAGTTTTAACCAAGCTCCACCTTATGGTGTTGATTGACAAAGATGACTTCCAAATCGTGAGTAGATGATGGTCCCTGGTGGCTAATGTAGGCATACTTTGAGCTAATGATTGCCCTTTTATCTGATTTGTGTGACTGGATCAGTTAAATATTAGAGTCAGGGACGTATGCTTATGTCTTGATATAGGTCTTGGATAAAATTCCTTGTGAAGATTTGAATTTTGTATTTGAGAGACTGCATATAATGTTGCATTTGAAAAACTGAGCTCTAATATGTGACATTTTCATATATGAAAAGTTGCTGAAATCAGGAACTTAGGGAGATTGCAATTGACCCCTGATTATGTGGATTTTATTTTTTCTTATGGCCTTATGCAATTATAAGTTTGCTTCTACGCTTGTATTTATAAGCTCTCTCATCAGTATTTTTTTCTTGTCAAACTTGTTTTTTTTTTCCAGAAAATGGATATGGGACCGTGTCCAAAAGTACACTCGTTGCCGTTGAGAAAAGAGTATCCTTTTTCCAAGTTTTTTTCATGGCATTGTGTGCTTGGTCTATTGTATTGCTGCATATTAGAGTATGCAGAAAAGAATGTTCATCTATCTTTGGATGCTTATCAACTGTTAAGTGTTGACTATTTGCTAAAGTTGCTTCATGGAACATTGTAGACTATGCATGATCTTGAGCGCTGCATGTAATCTTGTGTTTAATATGATAGTGTAGACTAGTTGCTTCATGTTAAGTGTTGACTATTTGCTGAAGTTGCTTCATGGAACATTGTAAACTATGCATGCTATTGAACGCTGCATGTAATCTTGTGTTTAATATGATAGTGTAGATGTATTATTTTATAGAACATGAAGCATATTTTTTTAGATAATAATAAAAAAAGAGTGAGGAAGGTATGTAAAGCAAAATGGACCACTTCAACTTTTGAGAACGAGCATTCGAATAAGCTAGGGTACCTGCTTTAGCGGACTCTGTGGAGAATAGGCTTCATACTTTTGTTTGCTCCTTTAGCTTCTCCTCAGATATGAAGAAGCCAGGACCAAGGGTGTTGATAGTTATGATAAAGATCTTGAGGATGTGATTGATAGGCTCATTGTTGAGTGCGAAAGGAAAATCAGCAGAGCCCTTAAGCGTCTCTCAGATGAAGATGCTAAAGCTGCTATAGCTATTTCTGTAACTGAAGTGACACAGGTGGTGCAGAAGATTTTGTAGAGAAGTTGGTTATAATGTTCATTCCACACTTTTTTTGATGCTAAGTTGACTAATTTACTTTTTGACATAGACACCTGAGGTGATGGAATTATCAAAACTGATCAAAGAGAAACTCAAAGAAGCTGATCAACATGGTGAGTTACTGAGTTGGTCCTAAGTTAATTTGACGCTATAATTTGAGTTTAATATTCATAAATTTATTCTTTTAGAGTCTACTAATTAACAATATTTATGGACAATTTATTTCCAGATCTAGAAGGTAAGACGGATTCTAAGATTCGTACTCTAGAAGAGGTTGAAGAGCTAAGGACCAAAAGAGCTGACAAGCAGGTTTATAACTTCTTTTCTTGCATGCTTTCTTGTATGTGTTAGTTACAGCATGCTTCTGCATCCCCTTTGACTCTGCTATGAATACAGTCGATGCTACTCTTAGATGCCTTCAACAAGGATAGAGCTTCTTTGCCCCAACCACTTCCAAATCCACCTCAACTAGCACCTTTGCCTGGCGCTACTCCAGATGCTCGCACGCAGGAGTTGATTAATGAGAAGCTGAAGAAGGCAGAAGAGCTTGGTAATTTGTTAATTTGGTAGTCAATGCCTTTTGCTTACATGTTGGTTTAGAGGAATACTTTTTTTGGGTAGATTTCTAGACTAATACTTAACTTTTTGATAAGTTTGAGTAGTCATTTACTGTTGGTTTTTCTGTGGTGTTGTTGATTCATCAACAAAATTGTATTCCTAAGTTTGTTCAGCTTTTTGGCTCTTTTCTTTTTCCCATCATGCACCTGCTGATGTATGGTTTATGTATTTCCTCGAAGACATCTCTATTACCAGCATTCTTGTAGCTCGAATGTGTGTAAAGGGTGGTTTATTCATCTCTTTTTCTTGCAATGATTTTGTTTTCATATTCATCTATTAGGTGAACAAGGACTGGTTGATGAAGCAGAGAAAGCATTGGAGGAAGCCGAAGCCTTGAAAAAGGTTTCATCTTGCATATAGTTTCTGGTTCATGGTTGTTTCTTTGTTCTTAATACTTTTCTATCCCAATCTTTATATCTATGTGTTTCAGTTGGTGCCTAGGCCGGAACCAGTACTAGATTCTGCTGCCGCTGTTCGCATTGTGAGTCCCTGTCTCTGTAGCCCCTTTTAAGATTATTTATTTGGCTGTGCTTTTCTTTCAATTTGTGTATACTTTGCCATGCTGTCTGGTTTATGCTCTTGTGACCCAAGAGACAAACTTCAAATATGTTTTCTTCCTTGTTTTTGCAGACTGATCAAAAGTTGCGTGTTTGTGACATATGTGGAGCATTTTTGAGTGTCTATGACAGGTAATAAAGTTCAATCTTGTTTTTATCACCCTAATTATTGTTTATAATACTATCGTGACAAACATAGTTGGGGGTTTCAAGTACTTCAGCTTTTGACCTGGTGATTATACCTGCTTGTCACCAACAGGCTTGGGCCCCAGTTTTACGAGGATAACTTTTGCTGCTAAATGATGTGCGTCTTTATGTTTATCTTGTTGGTCATCCTATTGCTAGATAGAAACTTATTTAATGTCTGTTAAAATTTGATGACCTTATGATGTGTTATAGCTCTATAGATAATTTAATGTGCTTTGTTCTTCAGCAATCAGCGCTTAGCAGATCATTTCGGTGGCAAGTTACACATGGGCTACATGCAAATTCGTGAAAAATTAGCAGAACTCCAGGTAAGACAACTTAATTATGACACTTATGTGCAACAGTTACTTTTTGATCAATTCAGCATTATGTTTGGATTGAAATGTCATATATAACATGGGATAGAAGGAAGTTTTGCAACTGAGGAAGTGAACTCATAATGGTTAATCCCATCCAAGTTAGACATATGATAGTTACACATGGGCTACATTGCTGAATCCGAATTTTGTTTGGATCTGAGAGTCACATAGAAAATTGAATGAAGGGATATATTGGTAGTACAAAAAGAATGGCTGATTGTCATTTCATCTCTCTCATTTCTCAATGGGTTGGTTTGTATATGTGAAGTATGGCATGTGCTTAGACTTAAACTGTTTAGTGTGAAGTGAAAGCGAAGTCGGTTACAATTGTGTTGGGGACTTCATTATTTTTGGAAGATACTTTTGAGCTTCATTTTTGAAAAGGGTACAATATTTGGTTCAGGTGCTGGTAAATGTTTGACATTGTTCTGTAGCAAGTATCAATTGTTGGTTCCATCAGTTCTAACTTGGAGAAGCCATTCTCTGCATTTTTCTTGTTGTAAGTTACTTTTTTAGCTTTCTCTGGCATGGGACACATATAAGATGCATAATTATAGATCTAGTAGCAACTAGCAACTCACTTCTGTTGAACCACTTCTGAGTAAACATAAGCTTCTCCTTCAACATAACTGGAAATTTGAACCACTTCTGATGAGAAAGGCAACTGAAGTTTTAAGAGTGTATACTTCTCTGCACGTTGCTTTTTTGTTTTTGCTTTTTCCATTTAGAGGTTGGATGAGGATAAGCAATAAGGGATTAATAGGATCACTTTGATTTTTGGTTCTTTGATTGGTGCCAACTTTCTTTGATCATCAGAGGCACATTCACCAGGGTTAACATCAATTGGTGAATTTTTGCTACCAACAAACATGTTGTTTACATTTTTTGCCCTTTCTAAAGAATGTTGGAAAACTAACCTTGAATTTTGTTCATTTTCATTGGCTTATGGATGGTATCTTTGCCCCTCGAGTCGGAGAAGGTGTTTTTATTCTCCTTGATGGGCGTTGCTAATTAGGCTTGGCATCTAAACTTGTCATCAATATTAGAGTATCTCTATTTATATTTCTATGCTAGAAAATCTAGTTTGGACCTTCTTGATCCTGATAATTTTATACAAGTGTTTTAGTAGATTATTTGCAATTTTGTTCTCAGGAAGAGAGAAACAAGGTTCGTAAGGAAAGGGAGCAGACAAGGTAAAGTAGATTCTCTAAGTGTTTATCTATTGATTAATTTGTTTTGTCCTCCCATCGATATTCATAGCTATTTATGTCTGTTTCTCATGTAGATCTTCTAGAGAAAAAAGCAGAGACCGTGAAAGAGAACCAAGCAAGGACAGGGATAGTAGGGAGCGAAGGGATTATGACCGTGGCAATAGGGATCGTGATAGGCATATGGATAGAGACCGTGGTTATGACCGTGAACGAGAACGTTCCCGTAGTTATGACTCAAGAAGCCGACGGAGGTCCCGCTCACGCTCTGTAGATCGGTCCAGGGACTATGATCGGGAGCATGATCGCCACAGGTAAACTCCTTTCCTATTGATTTCCGAATTTTATTCTATTACATCATTTCACAATCTTTCGTGACCATCTCTGAAATAACCGGGTGGTTGATTTGGCTTGGTTTTCGGTTTTTGTCAGGCGTCGATACTAGTTGGATGATGCCTACTAGTAAGAGATCATGAGGACTTTTGAGAGTCTCTTGCCATATGCATATGCTGCTGCCGTGTTTTGTACGTGGGAGATGTTTAGATGGCTGCTTAGATATAGGGAGGATCAGCTACTTTTTCTCATGTGTTTTCTTATGAACATGTTTACTGATGATACCATGTCTCTAAATTCTGAAATCAGTAGTGTGACCCCTTGACCACCTACGTATTATGATGACATGAGGATATATAAGCTTCTGTAGTATTTCCTTAACTTATGCTTGAAAAGATATTCAGTGTTGTATTATTGGTTTTTCTCCAAATAACGTGTTATTGTTGTTTGCTAAAAATGAGTGGAGCTTCTATTTTAGGCCTTTGTTATGGGCTGATAAGACCAATAAATTCGTTTTATTGCAACATTGAAACATATGGTCATCCGACTCTTGGAGTGTTGGACTAGCAAAAGCTCATCTCAACTTTGCGAGCTATAACCAAACCCTAACGGTTGAAATGATATATGCCCCTTTAGAGCACAATTATCAGTAGATGATTTGGTCTTTCACCTAGCATTTGGGAAGTGTATTGTAATATTGTTTTATTATTTAAATAATTCTACTTTACTGTTAACCACTGCATATACTCTAAGAGAGATAATGTAATA
This sequence comes from Polygonum maritimum, assembly GCA_963924305.1. NCBI lineage: Eukaryota > Viridiplantae > Streptophyta > Magnoliopsida > Caryophyllales > Polygonaceae > Polygonum > Polygonum maritimum. The sequence continues at coordinate 36,817,884 of OZ002735.1, read as the reverse complement.
TTGCCAAGGCCATTCAATTTGGGTTAACCACTGCATATACTCTAACAAACTATACCATGTTTTATGAACTTTTGAAGCCTTGTGCTAGTTGATCAGCTTACACAAGCTCAGATGAATTAGAAGATCCTCCTCCTATCCTTTTTCGGAAGGAAGGATCCGGACAAGATCAATGAACGGAAAGGATGGCATTCTCGCTTCCGCTTCGTCCATTGCGACTCACACCCTTGCTTTCCTCTAAGTCGGGAATGTTCCCGTACCAATGCATTTTTTACAGCCCAAAACATCGGCAGACCGCTTAGCCCCGTTCATCTCGTCTCTGTATGACTCGTCTCATCTTTAACAATGACATATCACCCACATACAAGTTGATCAGCCTAACCTCATAGTTGATCACCACCTTCATTTAGGCCCTTTGAAATGAACATCATGCAGCCAACAATTTGCTTTTCTCTAACTATGACGCTTTCCGCTCACAGTCTCTTCAGAAGTTGTTTTTATGATTGACATCTCCCCCATGTACTGCTTCATTTGGTGGTCTCATTTCTTTGACACTTCATCAACCTGAAATCACAAAGATTCCCATTTCCCACATCGACAGTTTCAAGGTTCCACATACCCTTTATATATGCACATGTTCTGATGATTAAACGTCGAGCTCGGTAGCATGGGCTTGTAACCCAAGCGGGGACATTAAAGTGATGGGACTAGGCCTCGGTTAACCGAGCCGGCTCTGTGGTGTCAACAAATGCTGACCCGCCCTCTCCAAGTAGGGAGCTGAACAGGGTTTCTTGACCGAAGGCTCGGGTGATCCGGTTCCTAAAGTGGAGGGCACCGCGTGAGGCTAGAAGAGCATTGCTCTTATGTTGTGTATACCCTTTTTGAGCAATAGATACAACTATTTGTACTCTTTAACAATACATATTTGTGCAACTTCGAACCATTGTGTTTTTATCAGCTTCTACTCTCTGTTGTGTAGTCTCTGAGCAATAGATACAGGCATGCTAATTCCGAAAAAAGTATGCTTGTAACATGTCACATAGCAGAAACGGTAATTGTGGGATCATCGCTACTTGGTGGTGTTCTTGCGAGTAGGGGATGTTAATTCATCAAGCTCTTAATTTGTTTCAGTATTTTGAATCCTTACCTTGTTAAAAATGAATCAAGCATGTCCTTAAATTTACACTGTTTTCATGTGTCAATCAAAAAGTAGCATGTCTGCTCTCAAACTGAACTTTCCTGCACAAGGATGCCATTTTCGTCTATCAATCTTTTCAGTATAGAAATTTGCTTGACATAGATCATTCATCTGATAAAAATACTGGCTCTTCAAAATAGAGTTATTAATACATACACATTTAGTTCTTGCCATCAAAACCCAGCTTTCACTATAAATATGCGAAAAAACAGAGTTTATTATAAAGGGTCCTAATCTCTGGCTCTTTTTCTCAGCTCGTTCAATTCGCTCTCAATTTCCATGTCTTTAAATGGCAGCGATGCGTTCACAGCCGTTCTCCCAGGTGGAAGCTCCCCTTTCTGCTCAACAGATGGACCATAAACATTGTTAAAAAAAAGACATAAATCAATTCCTTTCATGCACTAATTAGTTAACTACATTATGACATTAAAACATAGATGCAGAGTACATAACAGATCATCTAGAAAACTTTATAGATAATCTCATATCCGGTTCAACATATGTGGAAGATTGTGATGCTTGAATGGAAAAAGGAGTGTTAGTTGATGTACCCTTGAACTTCCAGAAATCTCTTTCTTCAAGCTTGCTAAGTCATCATCGACTGAGGAGCTCTCCAGCAGTGCAAACTGTCCAAGCCAAAAGAGGTTGAAGGTAGTGCATACAGAACCAGAGATAAATAATACATGGAGAAAGTACACCATTGTGAATTCAGATTAAAAAGGCAAGTTACTGTTCAAGGGAATAGTAATACCTTTCCTTCAAGATCATCAGTTGCCAACTGACCAAGTGCGTCCGCTTGCGACTCCATGGCCAATACTGATAACAGAATGGGTTAGTCGATTGATGTTGCATGATAGACTTTGCAGACAATATATGCAAATACAGGAAGATCCTCAATGATGTAACCAAATAGCTCCATTACATAGCACACTATATACAAGAATCCCTACCTTTCTCTTCCATTTTCTCAAAGGCTGCAAGAGCACTGCTTGTATTTACATTCCCAAGCATCTCTGTTACTTTGGTTGCAGTCCTAGTTATGCACAAGCAATCGGTCAGAATCTACTGTGAAATGCTGATCCAACTGAATGAAGTGATAAGCGGAATATGAACAAGGGGCATACTTAGCAGATTGGGCACGTGCTTTGAGGGTATCTTTCTTTGATCTAGCCTCCTGTATCTTGCTTTCCAGAAGCTGCCAACAAGAACAAAAGTACCTTTAATAAGCTAGCTTGTAAATGGATGTATTCGATATCACAAATAGAAGCATTGATGAGATCACAGTTAGAAAAACATTGACATACCCTGGTATTGGAGACAAGATTCTCAACAACAGTCTTTTGTTGATCAAGTTGAGCCTTCAATGCACTTACATTATCCTATAAAACAATTGCGGTTTATGCAAGATTCAACATTCCAATTTGGTTTCCAAGCACAAAACAAGATAAAAAGCTTACAGCATAAGATTTGCGTCTCTTTAGAGCTTCACGAGCAAGATCTTCATCCCCTTTGCTCAGAGCAAGTTGAGCTCTCTTATACCTGTTGACCAAAACTAAGATGTAGCAGTGAAGCAAATAACTAACATGATACTACAGCTTAGAAAAGATTCTTACCAATCTTCTGAAGCTTGTTGTGCAGCTTTGTACTTGTTTTCTAGTTGTTTCTGAGATGCCAAAACCTTCAGAGAGCGGGGATTTTGATATCAATAAAGTGATTTAGGAGTATAGACAAATGATTCAGAGAGGTGCTATCAATAAGCATACCTGGGCCGTAGCTTGTCGCATTTTAGTCAAATCATCGTTCATTTCAAGCACAGTTTGTTCTAAAATTTTCTCTGGATCCTCAAACGTGCTTATGAGTGCATTTGCATATGACTATTCTTGTCAAAGGAAAAAACATATGTTAGAGGTTCTAATCATAGTGCTACCCATTGTATACAAAATAATCTATTCAGCCTTGTTACCTTAACGACCCTAGCAAATCTATCAAACAAGTTCATCTGGGCACCCAGGGCACCACCACCAGAGCCATGACACTGGCATCTATCCGGAAGAACTATTCGTAATGTGCCCACTACAATAAAATATGTATACTTTAATCAGTGAAAGCTATAACCAAGAGAAGGGATATCCTCAGTGCTAAAAGTGGAGCTATTTATTTGGACTACAGCTTTACAGCTCATAAGTCATAACAAGCATAGCTTACAAGAAACTTCACAACTTAGAATAGCTGAAGCGCATTACAAATTTACAACTTAAATTCCCGAATCGGAAGAAGTGCAAAGAAACTAAGCAGGTTCAGACAGCATTGCCAGGATAAGTCACGTATAAGAGAAAATAGCAAGCTCAAATTTCAAAATCCAATCCTAGAACTAATAAACTTCTGAACGCAGCAATGACAAAGTCAACATACTTTTTCCCGATAACTAAGCATCAAACTGATGTGCAATAGAGCTGTTGCAGATCATATTAAAGCTCCATATTCTGTAGACACTGCCACCAAAACCCTAAGTGGGACAGTGGGAGCTAGGTCTGTCAATGAAATCAGATTTGTTCCTCTTCAGATCCCAGAAGAATGATACAGCCCTACCAGTCACCATATTTCTAGATATTAGGATATAATTGTTTTTCTTATTTTGATTGTAACTTCCTGCTTGTTCCTTAATTTTCTCAGTAGGTTAGCAGTTACTAGACTATCTCTTAGTGGGTTAGTGTTGTTAGTGGTCAGTTATTTCTTAGAACTAGTTTATTTTATTTCCTTTAAATAGGCTAGGAATTCTCTTGTTCAGTCAGACTTGATTATTGAATTGAATTATCAAAAGCATTAAGAGATTCTCTTGACAATTTTCCTCTTGGTGAGATATACTTACCAAGAGTGGTTTCCTCAAGTGAGATTCTCCTTGAGTGGTACCTATCAAAGAAGACCTACATACTTGTTTTTACTACTTACATTTTAACCCCTTGGAGGCTTAAAGATCCTGTCATGTCGTGTTTGGGGATACTTTCAGAGTGCAATGTACTCAAAATCCAAGTCAAAAGACAAATGCCACTAGGCACAATTTATCAGCAATTAGAATGGGGTTAATATCATGCAGGAAAGAACATTAGCAATTCAAATCAAGTGAGTAACAACAGGATTGCAACTGCCAAAAAGTTCCAATCTCTCACTATCTAGAACTGCCTTATTCAAGCACAAATTCAGACTCAGCTTAGGCTCTGGTTTACTGATCAATTAGAAGCCATACCTGGAATTTGTTTACACATTCACTCCGCTTTTGAATTGGCTTCAATTAGCAGTTCAAATAGCCACCAAAGAACCAAAAACACACAGATACCACTCAACACCACTCAACATATAGCTAACACAATTGTCGATGAATAGAGGAGATGAAATTGAAAACGCACCATTTTTCCCGCGAAAGGAGGACCTGAGAGAAAGCCGGACAACCGGAAGTCTCTGAGAGGAAGCAGTTGGCGGCGGCGAAGCCAAACTGAGCCCTGAAATCGGCGTTTTCAGAGCCATATCGGAAAAAACCCTATTTCTCCGGCGAGGAGTAGAGGGAGATCAAATTCTGTGCTGAGTCTATTTACAATTTTACAGAGACGGGAGAAAAAATTGTTGCGTTTATCGTCGGATCTGTTCTCTCTATCTTCCTCTAATTTTTGTGTGTGCTTCCGGGTTGCCACTTTGTGGTCGTGGAGGATTTCCCTTCTATTATTTCCTCATATTATTGTTTTTCTCATTATTAAATTATAATTCATTGGGCCATTGAGACTAAGGTTTTTACGTTTTGGGCCGAAAAAAATTAGAAATGAGCTACCAACTTGCAAGCTCCCAACTTTGGCCAGGCTTAGCGGCTGGGGGCTCACTACTGACTCTACTTGCAAGTTCTGCAACAACGCCGCTGAAACTGAAGATCACCTATGGATCCAATGCTCCTTCACCAATTCTGTCCTTGACGCCATCTTTACCTGGCTGCGCATCAGCTCCAGATTTCGCAGCATCTCCGATTGAGCTCAATGGCTCTCTAGCAATTCCAGCAAGAGCACATTCCTCTACAAATTCAAATGCAGCGCAATCTCCACCTTTGTCTACTACACTTGGCAAGCAAGAAACAAACTACTTCATCAACAAATCACGCCTACAGTAGACGCATGTGCCCAGCAAATTATGTATTCCATGAAGGCAACAGCTAGAGTGAATTGGAAGTGGAGCACTGGAACCTTTGATACCTGGCGTAGCACTTTTGATATCTAAATTGTCCCCTCTGGAGCTTGCTCCGTTTTTGTGCCAAACAATTGGATTCAGCAGCTTTTTGATCATGCTTGCTTATTTTTTTTATTTTTTTTTTGATAAAGGAAAGAATTAGGCTAGCTCCTACACAGCAAGAGACTATCCTATGGCATCCAGACGGACGAGGTCCTTAAGGATCGGATCTGAACTGAGCGAGCAAGTCTGCACATGACGGAACGAGGCCGCTATATGATCTGCAACCGAGTTGGCTTCCCTGAAGACATGCCGTATACCCCAACTCTGAAAGTTACTGACCAAAAGTTGAATGTCCGCCCGAATAAGTTCCACTTCCCACGGACAGCTCCAATCCCCCAACACTGCATTTACCACCTGCAGGTTGTCACCTTCAATCACCAGACGGGGAATGCCACGCCGAGTAGCTTCAAGAATCCCCTGCCGAAGCGCAAAAGCTTCGGAAAACACCACGGAACGCCGCCCGAGGAAACCACCATCATAAACAACAGTGTCACCTGCAGAGTCCCTGATAATAAAGCCAAACGAGGCCACTCCACAGGAGTTCACGGCACCATCAAAGTTAAGTTTACAAAAATTACATGGGGGTTTGGTCCATCTCGCATTCCCCCTTTTGTCGGTTTGGGAGGCAATTTTCGAGCCCACAATTTTTGCCTCTTTGTCGGATTGTTTTGAATTCAACGCTCTTTTCCAATCAGCCATTTGCTTACATGCAAATTCCATTGTTTCCTTGGGGTACCAAATGCACCACCAGAGATTGAACACGGATTCAATTTGAGTTGTGTTGAGTCTAGCTCGCAACTCATTGACAAAATCCAATGGGTAACGATTATGAGAATGAAGTTGTCCCACCATTCGCTCCAATGCGGGGTTAAGAACTTTGAGAGCAAGGCGCGCATGACAGCATTCGATAAAAAGGTGAAATGCATCCTCATTTTGTGAAGTGCAGAAACCACATCCTTGTGGTACTGCTATATGATTTGCAGCCAATCTGGATTTGGTAGGCAATCCATTGCGGCAAAGCTTCCAAATGAAGTTTCTCTGCTTCGGAGGGATGTTTAATTTCCATATCCATTTAAGATCGATTTTAGGACTTGTTTTGTTGTCTTGGATCCATTTCATAGTGACATTGGTTGAGTACCACCCATTTTTACTTGCTTTCCAGTATAATCGGTCAGTTAAGTTATTAACTGGTAAGATTATCATGGCGATCTTATCAACATCGTCAGGATTTAGAACTTGTCTTAGTTTATGCAAATCCCATAAACTCCCATGTTTTATCAGCTCGTATATATCTTAACAATTTCCAAAAAAAAAAATTAGAAATGAGGCCCAATAGCAGTTTGCTCTGCCTGAATTTCAATGTAAAATTCAGGCGCTACATAGCTGATTTTTTAGTGTGAAAAATCCCAATTTGATAATTCAGTAGATTTCCATCCAAACCATGGATTTCAAATGACAAAATTTCAGATCCTATATTTTGGTACAGTATTAATCACCATCTATAAACCAAAGGGTACAAGTAAACCAACAGCTCAAACCACATTACAACTGGTTAAACTACAGTTCATTGCAATAAAATAGACCCACACCACATTGCTTGTAGTGCTACAAGTTCCAGCTAAATTGCAAATAACTTTGATAGCTTCAGAAATCTGGATTCTCTCTACCGACTACTCAAAATTGATCAATGAATGGTAACTCAAATTGCACAAAATACAAGCCATAGACTTGCTCTCTTGTTATGAATCCACTTTCTGCCTTTGAATCATTCATTGAGGGATTTGAGGCCACAGCCTGCATATATATCATGAAGAACTTAGAGCAAAGTAACAGGAATCAAACCAATCAAAATACAGGCAGTCTGTATAAATTTTAATGAAGTATACAATCTTGCTAAGCAAAAGAATACCTTGGAGTTGCCTCCATTACTGCCTTCCATTATTGCTTTGACTTGCCCTTAGACTTGGAAGGAATCTTCCCATATGCCATTAGTCTAGCTTCTGAAATCTTAATCTCTTGTTTGCGGAGTTTTCTCTTTTCCTTCCTGGATAAGGCCTCATCAGTACTGTGCTCCTTTTCTTTTCCAGAATCCATGGCATATTCTTCTGTTTTCCTCTTTTTATGTTTGTGATCCTCATCCTTGGCAAATCTTCTCTCATGGGTTTCCGGTTCCTTCGCCTTCTTCTTCAGAGCCACTAGCTTGTTATGGGGCACCTTCCATTCCTTTTCCCTATAAGGAGCAAGCGTCTTCACCGGAACAATCTGATTCAACTCCTTCTCATCCAGTTCCAGAATCTCATCAGTGCTCAATCCGTATCTCTTAGAGGACACCGCCTTGTACTTAAAACGGGTCTTCAGGTCTCCAATGGTGTCTTCATAATCTAACTTGTACAGTTCTTCCAAATCCTCATCCAGAGTAATTTTATCCTTTAGAGACATTTTTCTCTTCCTCTTTCTCTTGCTCTCACTGGGCTCTGCTTCATTTTCCTCTACTCCATCTTCACCTTTATCATCTTCCTTACCTTCTTGATTTTCCAGAGTCTGCAAATACTTTTGTCTCTCACTCAAGAATCCTTCTCCGGGCTTACACACATCCCAGTCCTCGGGAAGTCCAAGTAACTCGTCTTCTTTCTCAAAGTCCGGTTTCTCCATGTCACTCCCAAAATCTGCATCCGCATCTTCTGCAACATAATACTCATCCCCAAACGCATCCTTCATCTTTTTGTCATACTTCTCGGGATCAAAGTCCTCCTCCAAATCAGCATCAGTCAATGGAATATTCACACCATCATCAAGACCAGCAACTAACTTTATCCTATTGATCTTCTCCATGATCTCCTTCTTCTTCAAATTCTTCAACCTCTTGACCTCCTCTTGCCTCTCAACCTCAGCTTGCTCCATCCTTTCCTTCTTCCTCTTCCTCTGCTCCTTCCTAGCATTCTCCTTCTTCCTCACCGAATCCCCCACAACTCTCGAGTGTGACTGTATTCTATCTCCAGCACCCTCTTCAAACCTGAAATTGAACTCCCTCTCGTAATCTTCTTGTCGCTCAATCTCTTCCTCATCCTCCGAAAGTTCAGCATCATCTTCAATGACCGGTGCCTTCACCTCGTCCTTGTCCAAATACATCTTATCCTTGAAATACTTCTTGAGAAACAAATCCTCCTCAGCCAACTGCTCATCCTTCCCGAAGAACTTGTCCAGTCTCTCCTTGATCTCTTCATCAGCCTCTTCATCCTCACCCTCATCATCTTCCTTAGATTTCATTTTCAACAACTCACCTTCGTCTCCAACATCTCTCTCTGCCTCCTCCATTGCATCCAAAATCGACTTCTTGAACTCCTCTTGCTCGTCCATGTAAGTCTTCACCTTCTTCACATCCTCCTCTCCCTCTTCATCCTCATCTCTCCCTCCAAACTCAGCCCCCTCCTCTATCAAATGCTCGGCATTGACATCTTTCAAATACTTCTTCTTTCCCTTCTTCTTCTTCTCCTTCTTCTTCTTCTTCCCTTCATCCTCATCACTACTCTCGGAAGCCGAATCAAAAAGCTTCACATCCTTTTCCATCAAAGCAGGATCTTTGGTTCTCACCTTCAACAGAGCATCAAAAAACTGAACATCATCCTCACCATCTTCGTCCAACGAATCGGTGTCGGACTCCGAATCGGAGCCAGAATCCGATACAAGGCCTTTCTTTTTGAGCTCTTCCAGCCTCTGCAAATCCTCCATCTTCTTATTATGCTCATAACGCTTCGCATATTCCTTGTTCACTTCTATCTTTGAGATGTCCTCAACATCCTCCCCATCCTCCCCATCAAACAGATTCATTCCCATCTTCACGATCGACAAACACAAAATCTATGTAGTTTTGCTCTGATAATCAGGAAAAAAACAATGAAAACATCTCAGTAACTTGAAGAACTCGAATAAACTAGCATGATAAACCGAAGCTTTCGGAATCGAAAGCTAAACGAATGGAACACAACGGAGACTGAAATTGACAGGCTAATAGAGAGATGCATTAGCAAAGCTCGAAATTGAAAACCACAAGCTGATAGAGAGAGGCATTACCTGTGACGGTGAGTTTCGGAATTGCAGTGTAGACAACGGCTGAGTGTTGAGGAGAAGGAGACGGTATAGGAAATTAGGGCTTAGGGTTAGAAATTTGACAGGAGGGAGGACGGGATGGGAGAATTTAAGTGAATTTATTTATTTTTAAAAATTAATTTACATGAAAAAGTATGAGTCGCCCTAAAATATTCCATTTTTCACTTTATTAGCCGAATTATGCATATTTACACTTAATTATCCGTTAAAATCGTTAAATTACATTTTCTCTTCATTAAAATATTTAAGTACAAATTTGTCCCCCACTTCCGTCTAAAATTTCCTCCTCCTTGTAGTATGATAGGATGCTTATTGAGAAAACTTCAATTATATCGAATTGTGATACATCTTATAAATAAAGTCAGATCTAACCTTTCCTATGTTCTATGCTGTTAAGGGCTACCATTTATCATGCAATTATTAACATAGACAGGCCAATATGTTCGATGTTGTTCAGTCCATCTTTAACATTAACATAGATGAGCTAATACTGTTCTATGTTGTAACTTGTTGAAGTCCAGTGAGGAAGTAAGGTGAACAAAAATAGTTTCTTGTTAGCCTATAACCTTTCATGTGGACGTTTTGACCAAACAAACCTTAAGCATACTAAAATGAACACTTTTATAATCTGCCTTGAGGACATATGATAAAGATATTTATTTATTTATAAAGACTGTTTCAAACTAACATTCTTATACATTGCCCTAATACGTTGGTTACAGAGTGAAATCATGCCAAATAGACCATAATCAGCAGGCTGTGAACGAAATTCATCATGAAGCAAGCAACAGCCAAATTATTGTAGACAAGAATTCAGGCATGGCTTGCTCAGGCAATTTGATTAATTGTCAGCTGTTACAAGCAGCAAAATACATTCCATAGTACCATTACAATACTGCACTCGTGAGCTAGAAGATGAAGATAGAAGAAGCAACTTTGGGCGCGCGTGTGAGCCGAGGTGTACATTTTACAATGGAAGCAGGAAGCTGTTAGTAGGACGACGATCTAACTAGATCGGACCGTCTCAATGGCAGCAACCAGATCGTCAAACTTAGCCCCTGTCACCTCCTTCACAACCTCCTTATTCTTCAGGATTTTGAAGGTAGGAACCACGCGAATGCCTAGCTCCTTAGCCAACGGCTGCAACACGAGACCAAATCGGATTGCAGCAATTTAAAAAAGATTTAAACTCGAACTCAATCTGGTGTTTTCGACACGACTGGGAGAGAGAACAGGAAATAACAAACCTTGTTTTCTTGGTTGCAATCCAGCTTTAAGAAGATGCAGTCAAGATATTTCTCTGATAGTTCCTTGTATTTCGGAGCTATGATTTTACACGGTCCGCACCTTAACAAGTAAAGAGCAGCCATAGCATCAAACATATGAATTCAGCAAGCCATAGAATCCAACTAGAAGTAATCACAGTTGAAACTTAGAACTGAGAACTGATAGCAGCCTACAATGGCGTAACAGCTCTAGCTCTAGACTATTCAACAAATCAGCAAGTTGACAGTCTGAAAAAATCAAAGAAACTGCCAATTTTTCTGCTAAAATTCCACTTCAAGTTTCTCTCAATCACATTCTACTAATTTCTCAGGGACAGAGAAATCGAACTTACTAACTACATCTAGTTGCTCAATTAGACATAGCAGATCACACTATTGCAAAATTGAACTTCAAAATCGAGCATAAAACTGGAAAATTGAACAAACCAGCAAGTTGACAGTCTGAAAAAATCAAAGACACTTCCAATTTTTCTGCTAAAATTCCACTTCAAGTTTCTCTCAATCACATTCTACTAATTTGTCAAGGACGCAGAAATCGAACTTAATAACTACATCTAGTTGCTCAATTACACATAGCAGATCACACTATTGCAAAATTGAACTTCAAAATCGAGTATAAAACTGGAAAATTGAACAAACCAGCAAGTTGACAGTCTGAAAAAATCAAAGACACTTACAATTTTTCTGCTAAAATTCCACTTCAAGTTTCTCTCAATCACATTCTACTAATTTGTCAAGGACGCAGAAATCAAACTTAATAACTACATCTAGTTGCTCAATTATCACACTATTGCAAAATTGAAGTTCAAAATCGAGCATAAAACTGGAAAATTGAACGAATTGAGTGGTAAGGAGGAGCTTAATCATCACCATTGAGTGTACATATCGAGAACGACAGTCTTCTCTCCGGCGCCATTAACGATGGGCCAGAAAGTGTCCTTACCGACCTCGGTGACAGTTCCGACGAGCGAATCGCCGGCGACCGCCTCCAAGGAAGCCCTAACCACCAAACTCTCTCTCCTTTTCCTGGTTGTTGTAGTCGAAACCCCAACTCCGAGTCCATTGTAGTTTCTGGACGAAGATCTGGCTCCGACGGCGCAGGATAGCGCCCGTTCTGAGGCGGTGATCGGTTGCGCCGCCGACCATGACGGTTGGGAGCCGGCGATTCTCAGCGCCATTTTGGGATCCTACTTTCGCCTGTGTGAAGAAAGAACGAGAGCCTCTCGAGTCTCGATCAATTATTCGCTCCTATTTTGTTACTTCAAGTGTGTGGCGGAAGACGGTTTGACAAAAGAGGGAGTGAGTCCTGATATGACGGTTTTGCCCTTAAACGTGTTGAGAAATTGCTGGAGCATGGCAGGAAATATCCACAACGCTGCGCTTGCCAATTATTATCGGGGTCTTTGATCAAAACCGTCAGCACTGTAATTAGGCGTGCCCGAAAGAAGATTTCTGCCCTTAAGAACTCTAATGATACTTGGATTTCTGACCCCATGGCTCTTGAAAACTTGGCTCTGACTCACTTTACAAACTTGTATTCTTTGCAGGAAGGGAACGACACTGATTCCGATTTCCCGAGAGGCGTATTTCCACCAATCCACCACTCTGATCTGGCGCAAATGGAGGCCCCTGTTACCCTGCCCGAAATTAAACAGGCCCTTAGCCAAATGGGCTCCTACAAGGCACCGGGATTAGACGGTTTCAGCCTATCTTTTACAAGACATGCTGGGAGACGGTGAAGTCCTCTGTTCATGAACTCGTCAGCAACTTCTTCCGCACTGGGGTCCTTCCAAGTGGCCTCAATGAAACCCTCATCTCGCTCATGGAGAAAACAGCGTCGCCTGAGAAAATCACTCAATTCAGGCCGATCAGCCTCTGTAATGTCACTTACAAGCTTATTACCAAGATCTTGGCGGACCGCCTCAAACCTCTTATGCCGAATCTAGTCAGCCCAACGCAGAGCAGTTTTATCAAAGGGAGATCAATCACCGACAACATCGCTATATTTCATGAAATTATTCACTCCATGGAACGGAAAAGAGCCGGAAAACGTTGGATGCTCATCAAACTTGACTTAGAGAAGGCTTTTGACAAGTTGAGGTGGGACTTTATTCTCAACACTCTTGAAAATGCTAATCTCCCTCCTAGTTGAATCCGATGGGTTAAGGAATGCATCACCACCCCTACGATGAGGATTCTATGGAACGGCGAGGTCACTCGCAGCTTCACACCTAGCAGAGGGGTGCGGCAGGGAGACCCCCTGTCCCCCTATCTTTTCGTGCTTGCTCTTGATCGCCTCAGTCAGCTTATTGAGAATGAGGTACTTGCTGGGAGATGGAAACCGGTTCATCTCTGCAGAGGTGCTCCTCCACTCTCGCATCTCTTTTTTGCAGACGATATTATTGTGATGGCAGAAGCTTCCACCGATCAGCTGAGCGAAGTCATGACATGCCTACGCAGATTCTCTTCAGTCTCTGGTCAGACAATAAGCATTGAGAAATCCAGAATTTTTGTTTCCGCTAACACAAGCCGGGATCTTGCTAATGAGCTCGAGGAGTCTAGTGGCATAAGGGTAACTAGGAATCTTGGGCGATACCTTGGTGTGCCAGCGATTCATGAGCCGCTGTCCAAAGACACCTTCAGAGACTTGCTTGGAAGAATGCGAGCGAAACTTTCAGGCTGGAAAAGTCGCACTCTCAGTCTTGCTGGAAGAATCACCTTGTCTAAGTCGGTGCTTTCATCCCTCCCATACTATTCCATGAACACAGTGAAACTTCCATCAAAAATTTGGGAGGAATGTGACAAAATGAACAAGAACCTGATCTGGGGTGAAAGAAGAGCCCATTTGGTGTCGTGGGATGATATTTGCCTTCCTAAGCGCGACGGTGGTCTTGGCATCCGCTCGGCCAGGGCAATGAATGCAGCGGTGTTGGGAAAGATGGGCTGGAGGCTCCTCAACGGCACCGCTGGGCTGTGGGGAGACCTTCTCACTGCGAAGTACGGCCTTGCCTTTAATGCCGGAAAGCTCAGGCAATCCACCAGCTGCTACCCTTCCGTGCTTTGGCGCGGGATCAAGTGGAGTCTCGAAGAAGTGGTCTATAAGGGCCTCAAGTAGATCCTGGGTGATGGTAGATCTGCCCGCCTCCTCGAAGACCCTTGGCTGGAAGCGGACCCGATGGCGAAGCTCGTGCCCTACGAGACCGTCCCTCATCTCCACAATAAGGCTGTGCGCGAGTTTTGGTCGCCTGGAGAAGGCTGGAATTGGAGTGTTCTCGGTAATCTTCTTCCCAATACCTCACTCCTTAAGCTTGCTAACATTGCTTTCTTTGATAATGTAGGTGATGCCGACCGCCTCTCCTGGGAGCCCTCCTCAAACGGCGACTACTCGGTATCTACTGGTTACTGGCTCCAGCATCTTTCGCAGACGCAACGGATTCCCGATCGCCAGAGATGTCTCTTCAAGTTGGTTTGGGCGGCGCCGGTGCCCGAACGTATAAGGACGTTCCTCTGGCTTGTTGCTAGGGGCCGAATTCTCACAAATCAGGAACGTTTCCGCCGGCATATCGCCCGTTCAGCTGCCTGCACTCACTGTCATATCCATGAGGAGTCCATTATTCACATTCTGAGGGATTGCCCGCTCGCCAAAGACGTTTGGACGAGCCTCCTCCAGCCAGGTATTGCCCAACGCTTCTTCATTGCCGACCCTCTCTCATGGGCGATCGAGGGGCTGCAGGGGGCGTATAGCAGTAGTGACGACCTCCCAGCGAACATTACTTTTGGAGCTACTGTTTGGTGGCTATGGCGTTGGCGCAATTGCAGGGTGTTCGGGTCTGCCAATCCTCCTCCAAGCAAGGTTGCGTTCCTTTATAATTACATTTCTGAGCTCGTTGAGGCCAACCATGTGGCCAACACAAGTCTTTCAGCAGCTGCCCCTAGAGAGGAGGTTAATATTGCTTGGACCAAGCCTGCGAATGGGTGGTACAAAATCAACACCGACGGTTCCGTGATCCAGGATCGTGCCACCGCTGGAGGGGTCCTCAGAGATGATCAAGGACGTTGGATAAAGGGCTTCGCGAGCAACTTGGGCACCACTACAGTTCCTGCCTCAGAGTTATGGGGGGTCCTCAAAGGCCTCGAGATCGCGTGGGAGAAGGGATGCCGTAAGGTGATCGTTGAATCCGACTCTCTCCTCGTTATCAACCTCCTAAAATCCAAAATCCCGGGTCACCACCCTCTTTCCAGCCTGGCGTGTCAGTGTCAAGGCTTCACGAGTAGGAATTGGAGCCTCCAATTCCGTCACGTCTATAGAGAGGCCAACAAGATCGCCGACAAGCTCGTGTCTCTGGCTCACTCGCTTCCTTTGGGTCACCATTTCCTGGATTCTCCTCCCTCTGTTTGCTTTTCCCTGTTAGCTGATGATGTTGCTGGGTTGGGCAGCCCTCGTTCTATTGTAGCCCAAGACTCTTTTATTTAACTTTGGGATCGTGCATCCCTCTCACCGAAAAAAACAAATCGGATCGGATCGGCCAGTCGTATACTATTTTTTAACGATTTGTGCATTATTTAGTGTGTCTATTTTAGAAGTGCGATTTCGTGTACATAAATTAAGCATAAAGGAGTAAAATTAGAAACAAATTACCCCCAAATTAGTAGAATCCCCCAAATTACCCAGGTGGTTTTGTTTTTTATTTTGTTTTTCTAATTTTTCATGTATATAAAAGAGTAAATGGGTAAAATAGAGAAATAAATTAATGCATTTTTATTTACCTTTTTTTTAAAACGGAAAATGGGTATTTTTGGATGGAAAACTAGTTTTTAATAACTTTTGGGTACGGAAAGGACTGTTTGTAAACTACGGGGGTACCAAAAGAGAAAAAAAACCGTGGGACACCAAAAGGAAAAGTCGAAACCTTGGGGTATTTGTTATTGGAAAAAATTAGTTAATGGAAATTAATTATGTGATCGAATAGGATTTGGGTGGTTTTTTATGAAGTTAATTAAAAATGATTTATGTGCCAAATTACCTCTATAATTTTATGTAACAAAATTAACTTATATCAAATTAGCTACACAAAAAATTTTATGTACCAAATTAACCTACAAGAATATATGAATTCATGTATCAAATTAGTGTAACAAATAAAAATGATTCTTTCCATATGAATTAATGTAATAAACTAGATTACTTTACATGTACAATATTAATGTAACAATTATTGATGTAACAAGTGTAGCAAATCACCTCTTATGATTTAATGTAACACAATTTGCTTACACGAATGTATGTAACAAAACCAGTGTGATAAAATTATTTCTTATGAGATTTTGTATAACAACCTAAAAATTATTTTATATTTTGTATAAATTTGCCCAAACAATAGTAGATAGATATGAAATTTTATATTACTTTATTTATTTCTTATGAGATTTCATTTGATGATTTTTTTTTGTTGCATTATAATTTTTTAACTGAATATAGGATTATATTTTTTATGTATAAGTATTGGATAATTGTTTTACTAATAACTACTTTTTTATTTTTCAAAAAAATCCAAATCTAATCTATGATAAAACTTCAACCATTAAAAAATAAGTAAACTAGTTTTCAACCAATCATAACGATTTAAAAAAATAGTGATGTAGTTTAATTTAGAGTTGACATGTTTTGTTCTATATTATTATTTTAACCTCTAATTTTTCATATAATAAGATTAATTATATAATTAAGAAAAACTTAATATATATAATTTTAATGATATATAATTTTATAATTTATATAAATGTGTGGTCTACTAGTCTATAATCAAATTTAAACAAATCAAATTATTTTAGTAAAAATTGGTAATGCAATTCAACGTGAAGTTGACACTTGTCATTTTAATTATTATTTGAACTTCATCTTTACTATATAGTTACAATGATATGATCTTTTGAGTATTAAAAATAACTATATTACTAAAAACATGATGTTTTATGGAATTATTTGAGCCGATATCCTTAAAGAATATTCGTAAACAAGTTATGAAATCATTAGAATTAATGAAACTACTATATATTTTAGAAACTATCAAACAAAATATTATTAAATGATATCTTTGATGAGGGTCAAATGATAATAATATTTGGTCAAATAATATCAAATATTATTATTATAAAATTTATTAAAATAAGTGAGTTTCATGGATAATTTTTTAATAACTTATAATATTTTACTTTATCTAATAAGATTTAAAAAGAAAAAATCTTATAACTTCTATACGCCAATTATAAACAAATTCATTCTATCACTTTTGGAATTAAGATGCTTGTAGATAATAACAAATTCATTCTATTACTTTATCATTTGTGCGCAGCACAAATGAGATTGCGCACCACAAATGAGAGTGCACACCACAAATAAGAGTGCGCAGCACAAATGGGAGTGTAATGAGATTGCGCACCACAAATAAGAGTGCGCAGCACAAATGGGAGTGTGCAACATAATCAATCTAAACGTTCTATACGCCAATTATGAACAAATTCATTCTATCACTTTTGGAATTAAGATGCTTGTGATACAGGAATATTACCTAGGAGTCATCCTGAAGTAACTTCTTTATTTTGAATGCATACTAGTACCTTATTTTTTCCTTTTTACTAGATCCACTATGAAGTAACCTCGCTCAAGAACAAGTAACCTCACTCAAGAACAAAGATGGATTTACGACTTGTGCTATTATGGCTCTGGATGTGGGCTGTCTCCGGAAATGTGTTGTTGAAAGTCGAGCATAAGTTCAAAGGAAATCACCCGTCCTTGAGTGCTCTGAGGGCTCATGATGCTCAGCAACATGGTCGAATGTTGGAGGCCATCAATCTCTCCTTGGGTGGCAATGGGATCCCAGTCGGTTTAGGGTTTGCTTCTTCTTATTTCGCTTGCTCCTTTACCCATATCAAATTTCTGCCTTTTGTTGGATGATTTGGATTAATTGTTACATTGTTGCTGCTTGCATTTCCGTATGAATAACTATTTTGTGTTGGTTTTTTAGGCTATACTATACACAAATCCAACTCGGAAATCCTTCCCACAACTACTATGTGCAAGTTGACACAATCACTGACATCAAGTGGGTGAAGTGTGGTGACTGTGAAAATTGTCCACTACAAGGTGAGCTAGGGGTATAGTTCCTTCACATTCATTTTGCATCAAGTTTGTGTTGGGTTAGTTACTACTACATTTATCCTTTATCTACATTGTTAATTGTTGTTGATAGAAATTTTGTAGCCGGTGCATGTTGGTTGAGTTTCTTTTGTCCTTTCTTTAATTGCTCACAAACTGACTTGATTGATGTGTATGTGTTGCAGGTTAAGTTGACATCTTTTGATCCAAAAAACTCCAATACTTCGAAGTATGTGGGCTGCGAAGCTCATCAATGTTCAATGGTATATTCTGGTACCTTAGCTGGTTGCAAACCCGGGACGCATTGTTATTACACCTTCACATATGGAGATGGAGCCTCAACCTCTGGATACTTTATCGAAGATTACATTCACTATGATAAAGTATCTGGAAGTCTACAAACAACATCAGGAAATGCCTCTGTGGTATTCGGGTAAGTATCATTAATTGTATACACTTAACTTGTGTTTTGCCTGTCCTCATTTCAACAAGAAGTTGTACTAGAATTCCTATGACACGAGGTTGAATGCTTTATCACTATCCTTATTGAAGATCTAGATTTGCTACTTCCTGATTTCATGGCATGGCCATATTTTGCAAGTTACAACAACAATATTATTTTGTAAGTTAATGATATGAATTTGTGGTTTGTTTATCCTTGTCTGATTCTCCACAAGAACCCGTACTACAACTTCTAAAACTTGAGGCTGAATGCTTTATCACTATATTTCTTGTTGATGATCTAGATTTGCTATTATTTGATTTCATCCTAGGCTCATAGTGTTCACATAATTTAATCTATATGTTAAGAAAGAAAGAATGCATTTTTATCTCAAGTTGCCTGCCAGTTTCTGTATATATTGTTGAGCATCTTCACTTTCATAGTTTTGTGCATGTTCATCTACCAATGCTCTACTTCTTTTGCATTAATATTGATGGACCTATCCATAGATGTGGTGCTAAACAGGGCGGCCACCTTACTTTGCCCGCGCAAGCGCTTGATGGCATAATCAGATTTGGTCAAGCAAATTCATCCATTCTGTTACAACTTTCCGCAGCTAAAAAGATGAAGAAAGTTTTTTTTCTCACTGTTTGGATGACATCAATGGAGGAGGGATCTTTGCAATTAGAGAGGTTGTGAAGCCAAAGCTAAAAACAACTCCATTGGTTCCACAACATTATGTGATTTCTACCTCTTTTTGTTCTACTTATGTTGTTGTACTAAAATTTGTTGTATTAACATAATGTTTCATGCACTATTATACTAGAGCACAATACACTGTTGTTGTGAAGAGGGTAGAGGTGGCCGGTTCGACCATGCAATTTTCTCCGAGCACAAATGCAGTAATCGATAGCGGCATCACTTTGGCCTACGACCCTAATGCTCTTATGGACTAACACAACTTTCAAATAAGGTATGACATTCGTGTTTGAGTCTTTTCTATAATGTTTGCTACTTATGGACTAGCATAACTTCTCTTCTTTGTGCCTTTTGGATGCTTAGATTACTTCTCAACAGCCTAATTACAAATGTGTATATTGGAGGAACAATTCGAGTGCTTCCAACACAGTGATGAGTAAGCTTCTCTAACTTCAGTTTTAGCACACAAAACCAATATTATTAGACATTGCAAGACAAGTTGGATGCTTCATGTATGTACAAGTTCACATCTAATATGCTTTCTTTCTGGATTTGTCAATGTTGATGAAGGCTTCCCTCTTATCAAATTTCACTTTGAAAGATCACTGAAGTTGACTATATATCCTCGTGAATATCTTTTCCAGTACCTTCTAAGTCACATATTGATTACCGATTATCTGATCAATTGGCTATGGTTTGTTTGTGCATTTTGTGATTTCCCTTCTCACAAAATTCTAACTAAATGAGAATTTTTTTGAATAGGGTGATACCTGGTGCTAGGGATGGGCAAAAAAACCCGTAATTGAATAACCGAACCGAATAACCGATAACGATCACTTGTTTTGGTTAATCGTATCGGAAAAAACCAAAAAACCGGTTATGGTTAACCGATCGAAACTTTTTCTGGTTAAACGGTTAGGTTACGGTTACTAGTTTTTTAATATTTGGTTAACCGAATAACCGAATATATAATATATATTTTTAGAATGAGAACAACATAACTAAGCCAATTTAATGATATTAGATGTACTTTGATAGTAGATAAGGCGATAGGTACAAGTTATATTAGTTATTTTTTAAGCACTCTGTTACATTACAGCCTCAAGCTAAATCCAACCTACTTTGAAAGGCCCAAACTTAAACCTAAATAATTTAGCCTGTCTACAAACAAGCCTCCATCCCAAAACAATTGTCTTTGTTCAGTCTTCACTCTTCACTTCAGTCACCTTCAGTCTTCACGACAATACCAGGCCAGGGGGTTCCTAGATCGAGCTTTAGATTGAGGTTTGCACATCTTTTCTTAGTTTTGCGTATACTTGATCTTATATCCTATGATATTTTCGTAAGTTAATTCCTTAGGCTAGCTAGCCCCCATTGAATTCCTTAGTGTAAGAGGGTTTTAAACCCGAGAAAAATTTGACCTAAAATTTGTACAATCTTGACCTCGTGAGACTACTTTTGAAAAGAATTGATCACTTATTGTGTCTCCAACCTTTGTTACAATTTATAGGAATGAGAAATCTGACTTTAGACCAACCTTTGATGGAAATTGACGAGTCCATTTCAATTGACGATTGAAAATGCATTTGGACATTTTTAAGCTATGAAAAAACAATGTTTGTTTTTTTGTGTTTTATGTTTTGTGAAATGATATTAAGACTATGTATTTGAATTTTCTATTTTGGTATCTATTAAAGATGTGCAATGTGTATTAGAGACCGGGTTAACACTCCACTAAATACTTTAATTTATAAGCTTTTTTTAATATATGGTTATTGGTTAGCCGAAAAACCGTACCGAATTTTCCGGTTAACCAGATACAACTGATACGGTTACGTTTATCGCAATTCAATAACCGAATTTCGGTTAACCGGAAATCCGGTTAACTACACGTGCCCACCCCTACCTGGTGCATTGGGTGGAAGATTAGCGATTCCCAATCCAAGTATGGGAATGGTACCATTCTCATCGGAGGTTCGGTTCTAAACTCTGAATTTGTGAATGTTGAGCTTAACTGTCCCAAAATTTCATATAAATATTTGTCTATCTTTTTTTATCCAGATATGATGCTATGTAATAAGCTGATGGTGTATGATCTTGAGGAGCAATCTATTGGATGGACAGAGGACAGGCACAACTGTATGTTTTTCTCTTTAGATATCAGGAAACCGTTCAACTACTCTTCCAATCATCTAAGGAAACCGGACGGGCTTCATTTGCAGGCTCGTCGAGCATCAAAGTCAAGGACAGCGGATCAGGAGTCGTGTATCGTGTGGGAGCCCATTGCGTCTCCTCAGCCTACCTTTCTACGCCATGCACCTGCCTGATTTGTGTCTTGGTGTTGGTTACAACCCTGATCAAGATCAATTGAGGGTTCTGAATTTGTAGTTCATCCTTTTTCTGTTTTTTCTTTTTTGGACAAAAATTCGCGCACTTGTCTAGCTAGCTTGTAAGAGATTCATGTATGACATATCATGTGGTAAACACATTAAAACCACATAATCTCTGTAACATTTGATGGTCTTAGCCATTCATACAAATGATGCCTAAACCAATCTACTTTGCGCATCAATCACCGAGACTTGTTGAGCTTAATCTCAGCACACCAGAAAAACACAAGGCCTGACAAGAAGTATGAAAACAGTTTTTAACTTATCTCACAAGTAAATTGCCTGAGATCACATATCTCACAAGTGCAGCTGAGATACAGAATACACACACATAAGAAAGGAACTGCATTTCCAAGAGTGAGAATATTTAGTTGTTCTCAAGTGGCACCTCCATTGGTGTAGTCAAGTTCACCACTAGCCAAAGCGTCGTCCTTGAGCTCGTAAGCAGTTACAGTGACAAAATTCTTGCTGCAAAAGGAGCCATATGTTGAAACAGCATAGATTGATATTTTTACTGCAGTCATTGAACCACTGTAATGGGAATTTAAGCAAATATCAGCATCACAAGTATAAAAGTTAGCACTATTATTGATATTATGTGCATGATTTGCTCATTTAAAAACAGAGGAAAATCCATAAATTGGCAGTTATGAAGGATCACTTCAGCCTAGTTCCAAACGATCACATCTTTCATGCTTAGATCTAAGAGCAAAACACCTATAGACGACTCACCTCCCCCGTCGACACCACAATCCTGCACATACAGCTGATGCAGATCCACTGGATGACCCACCACTGATCCTGCTTATGTCATATGGATTTCTTGTGGCCCTATTCATCAAATTGAAAAATCAATTTTGAACAAACACATTTGCTCAGAGCGACCAAATATATAACAGGTGGAGGAATATACCCATAGTGAAGATTTATGCCACTAGTCCCAGAACCTAGCTCATGCATGTTAGTCTTCCCAACTAGTAAAGCCCCACACAGTCTAAGACGCGTAACACAGCATGCATCATCGGTACAAGTCCTGTTTTTGTGCAGCCATTTTGTACCACCTTAGTGATCAGCTCTATGATCCATACGAAGTTCTATGATCAGCTCTATTGAGGGTTCTGAATTTGTAGTCCATCCTTTTTCTGTTTTTTTTTTCTTGGACAAAAATTCGCGCACTTGTCTAGCTTGTAAGAGATTCATGTATGACATATCATGTGGTAAACACATTAAAACCACAAAGTCTTTGTAACATTTGATGGTCAAACTTTTTACATTACAATGTTCCCCAACTTAGCCATTCATATAAGTGATGCCTAAACCAATCTACTTTGCGCATCAATCACCGAGACTTGATGAGCTTAATCTCAGCACACCAGAAAAACCGAGGCTCCTTGTACTCTGAAATACACAAGGCCTGACAAGAAGTACGAAAACAGTTTTTAACATATCTCACAAGTGCAGCTGAGATACAGATACACACACATAAGAAAGGAATTGCATTTCCAAGAGTGAGAATATTTAGTTGTTCTCAAGTGTTACCTCCATTGATGTAGTCAAGTTCACCACTAGCCAAAGTGTCGTCGTTTAGCTCATAAGCAGTTACACTGACAAAATTCTTGCTGCAAAAGGAGCCATATATTGAAAGTTCTATTTGAGTATCACCAGCAAGTTGCACAACATTTCCGTTGACAACAATGATAGCATGAGATCGATCAAGAATGCATACATCAACTATACATCTGAGTGGTGTTAGCAAATGTACCGCCTTTCTAGAAGACCGTCAAGCTAAGTAGTACATTCAGCTCCAACTGTTATGTAATGTTCATTGTACCTCCCATCCGTAATGTTTGTGAAGTTTAACCAGTGTACTGGAACAGCATATATTGATATTTTTACTGCAGTCATTGAACCACTGTAATGGGAAATTAAGCAAATATCAGCATCACAAGTATATATAAAAGTTAGCACTAGTATTGTTGTTAGCTTTTCAAATGTATGTTACTTGCTTGGCAATTGACAAACCTGACTATACTTTACCAACTTTATCTTACTGTGGAAAGCTGCTGGATTTAGAAGTGCCAGCTTTAGTTTAGGCTGTGAACAAGCATAGAGCACACCAAATCAACAAATTTTATATAGTAAGAATTTAAAGACAGACTCAAAAATATATTGCCACTAAAATATCTCAATGGTTCGGCAGTTCTTCGCCATTTATGGCTGCATAACTGGAAGGACATGAAGCTGATGCAGACGACAGAAAGACACTAACACTAGTAGTGCATTCTCGACGGTACAAGTTCATATTTCTGTCCAAGTCAGAGGAATAACTCTGGCAGCAATAACAATTTCATATTTCTGTCAAATATTTGATTCCTCAAAACTAAATGATAGATAAATTATACGTTCAGTGCAAGAAAAATGACACTCTTATACTACAATTGAAATATCATTTACCCAGAGTGAGGCACACGGCCAAAGGTCAGCTTCAAAACAACGACGCCACACAAAGCTGCAGGCATCCGAACAGATCCTAACAAAACAAGCATTTAATAAACAAAGGGAAATCCATAAATTGGCAGTTATGAAGGATCACTTCAGCCTAGTTCCAAATGATCAAATCTTTCATGTTTAGATCTAAGAGCAAAACGCCTATAGACCAAATCTTTCATAAATCTTTTTTTTTTTTTTTTTTTTTTTGAAAATGTAAGTATAATTATATTAGGTAGTCAAAAGAGGTTCAAGAAGAACCTATACAAAAAGACTCATGGGAAGGACCCAGAGGAGAACAAACACCAATCCAAGAACACCCAGGGATACAACCCAACTGGGTAGAGAAGAACAACCGAAAAAAGCAAATTACATAATGCCAAGTAATCTAAACCATAACCGCGAGGTTGAGTCAAATCTCTTCCACTTGGTAAGCATCCCGAGGGTAACTAGGCGGGAGATGTCGTCAAAGCAGGCCGCCGGAGAGGGCGTGGTGCCTTCAAAAATAGCTTTGTTGCGAGAAGTCCAGATGGAATAAACAAAAGTTGTGAAGGCTAAGGAGTTAGTGGAAAATTCTGCACTCTTTGTACGGGGGAATTGGAGAAGGTGGCTAAGCCAGTCTTGGAGGTTGCAGCTGGGTTGGAAGCTCCAACGCAACCAAGAAAGGAGGAGGTGCAGGGTGGAATTTACAAAGCAGCAATCTGACCAGAAGTGGGCATTCGACTCGTCTTTTTCTCGACAAAGGGGGCATACCAAGCTGGAGATGGGGGCCCACCTGCTGATGCGATCCTTGGTGGGTAGGCGGCGGAGGAGGGAGAGCCAGGTTATGAAAGAGCACTTGGGAGAGTGAGGGCCCTTCCATATGAGGTTAGCCCAGCTGACCTGAGGCCTCAAGCTTCTAAACAAGTTGTACGCAGCTGCGGAGTTGAATTTTCCATCGGTTGAGATGAGGGAGGAGCTGAGGGTGGGGGCTATTAACGTACAAATCACTTTGATTCACCCTTCCTTTTATCTATAAGATAATATTCTCCATTATCTATCTAATTTAGGAGAGTTATCTTTAGCATAGCATAATTATCTCCTTGTTTATAGTGTTACCGTTGTTTTACCTTGTAGAAAACCTCCTCTACAGCTTGTACTCGAATACAATTAATAATATAGTACCTTTTATCTTCACAAGTTCTATATGGTATCAGTTTTTTAGGTTGAACAAATCGCTCATACGTACAATCCAATCCCCATGACGAACACCGATCCAAAGACGACCGGCAACGAACCACGTTCTGAACCATGGGAGAAGTCTAACCACCCACTATTTCTCCACCACTCAGACCAACCGGGTGCTGTCCTGGTGTCACAACCTTTGGTGGAAGATAACTACACAACATGGGCACAATCCATGATGATGGCCTTACAAATCAAGAACAAGGCTGGATTCGTGGATGGAACGCTTCCAAAACCGAAAGCCAAACCGACTGAGGAGGTGCAATGGGAGCGTTGCAATGTACTTGTCAAGACCTGGTTACTTGGCTCCATGTCAAAAGAGATCGCCAAAAGTGTGATCCATTGCAAAGATGCTAGAGGTATTTGGATCGAACTCAAAGATCGTTTTTCGCAAACTAACATTGTCTCTCTTTTTCACATAGAAAAACAGATCCAAGATTGTGAGCAAGGAACCAATACTGTCAGCACATACTTTACCATACTCAAATCTCTATGGGATGAAAAAGATGCACTCACAACCATTCAATCCTGCTCCTGTGCTGCTGCGGGTGATATCAAAACTTTCATCAACAATCAGAAATCGATGAAATTTTTGATGGGACTCAGACCTGAGTTCGAGCAAGTTCGGAGCACTATAATCGGCATGGATCCCTTCCCAGAACCAAACATAGCATATTCCATGGTGCTTCGCCAAGAAAAGCAGGTCAAAATGTCTCAAAAACCTACACAAATTGACACGACGGCGTTCTCGGTCAAGCGACAACATGGCAATTCTGTTGGTGGTGATTCTAAGCATTGTGACAAATGCAACATGAATAACCACAATACAGATAAGTGTCGTGCCCATCTAAAATGCACATTTTGCAACAATAAGGGACACACCGTCGACTATTGCCGTAAACGCAAACGATCCATGGAAGGTGGTCAACCAAGCTCAAGCATAAACCAAACTACTACTGATATGCAATCATCCGATTTCCAACACGTCATGGATTTGCTTAGGCGGATCAAACTGCAGGATATAGCTTCTCAACAACCTTCTGGATCAACCGATCCCATGCAACACGCTTCCGCAAATCATGTCGGTAATCCTTCTTCCTATGATCACTTCTCAGGTAATCTACAAACTCAGTCCACTCACTCTTATAATTCATGGATTATGGATAGTGGCGCTAGTGATCATATTACATATCATACTCGTTTTTTGGATTCTTATAAACCGACTACAAATCACTTTGTACATTTACCTGATGGAAAATCTTATAGAGTTTCACACATTGGAACCACAACTTTCACGTCCCAATTGAAAATTTCTCATGTCCTTTGTGTGCCTGACTTCTCTGTTAATCTTGTTTCAATTAGCAAATTGGCATTAGATTACTTTTATGCTACCATTTTTTTGAAACATGTATGTGTCATACAGGACCTTCACACGGGGAAGATGATTGGGACTGCCTATGAACGAGATGGCCTTTATGTCCTCCACTCCAAACCGACTCCCGCTTTGTGCAACGTCACCACCTCAGACTCCACATGGCACCAACGCACTGGTCATCCATCTCAACAAGTATCCGCTTTCATTCCAGTTTTTAAAAATAAAAGTTCTATGGAACATGCTTGTTTAATTTGCCCCTTGGCAAAACAGACTCGGAATTCTTTTCCAATTCGCACTTCAATTAGCTCTTCTTGTTTTGATCTTATTCACATTGACATTTGGGGAGGTTATCATGTTCCTTGTTTAACAGGAGCACGTTATTTTTTAACAATTGTGGATGATTACTCAAAGTTTACATGGATATATCTTATGAAAACCAAAGCCGAGGCTTGACCTCTTCTCATTCAGTTTATTACTCTCATTGAAACTCAATTTAATAAAAGAATTAAGATTGTTCGTAGTGATAATGGTCCCGAATTTAAATGTGTTGAGTTTTATGCTTCTAAAGGCATTTTGCATCAAACAAGTTGCGTTAACACACCACAACAAAATGGTGTTGCTGAACGCAAACATTGACACCTTTTGAATGTTGCCCGTGCACTTCTTTTTCAATCTCATTTACCAAAAGTTTTTTGGGGAGATGCCATTCTCACCGCTACTTATTTAATCAACCGACTCCCAAGTCGGGGTTTACAAAACAAAACTCCTTTTGAAAGACTTTTTTCCAAGCCGCCTATTTATTCACACCTTCGTGTTTTTGGGTGTCGATGTATTGCATCCAACCACCCACAACGCCCAAATAAATTTGACCCACGATCCATTGAATGTATTTTTATTGGTTACCCACCCGGTACCAAGGGTTACAAACTTTATGATTTTATGAATAAAAAGACTATTATTTCACGAGATGTCCTTTTCCACGAAAATGAATTCCCTTATTCTAATCTTCCCCAACTTAATCAAAATAGCCCAGATTTACCACTGCCAATTTTTAAAAATTCCACCATCATTTACGATGACCAACCTTCAACCTTTAACAACATATTTGACCAAAATGTGGAGCCTGATCAAACCAACCCACAAAATGAGAACATCCTTGATTCGTTGCCCAACAATGAAAACCCCCAACAACAGCCTTCAATTCCTCTCGTGGAAACACGACGATCCTCTCGACCAACCAAACCATCCAACATGCTTCGTGACTTCCATGTGGAAGCAAACTTGCCATCTCGATCGGAATCTCAATCATCTTCCTCACACATCATATCCTCCGGTAAAGCTTTTCCTTTGACTAAAGTTTTATCTTACGAAAAGCTTTCACAAGATTATAGACATTTTGTTTCTAACATCATGCTTGAGAAAGAACCAAGGACTTTTTTTGCAGGCAAACCGATGTCAAAATTGGAGGGAGGCCATGGCCATCGAAATCAAAGCTCTTGAAGACAACAATACATGGAGCCTAGTACCCCTTCCACCCAACAAGCATCCCATTGGGTGCAAATGGGTATACAAAATAAAACACAAGCCCGATGGCACGATCGACCGATACAAGGCACGTCTTGTTGCAAAAGGGTATAGTCAAATAGAAGGGGTAGACTATCGAGAAACATTTGCCCCCGTTGCGAAGCTCACAACCGTCCGCGTTTTAATAAGTTTGGCAGCTGCTCGTGGATGGTCATTGCATCAACTCGACGTCAATAACGCCTTTCTAAATGGGGACCTTTTGGAAGATGTTTACATGAAATTGCCACCGGGATTCCATCGAAAGGGGGAGACGAGAGTTTGTAAACTTCATAAGTCTCTATACGGGTTAAAGCAAGCCTCGCGTCAATGGTTTCTCAAGCTCTCTAATTCTCTTAAACAAGCTGGTTTCCGACAATCTTGGGCTGACTACTCTCTCTTTACTCGACATCATAAAGGTATGTATACTATCCTTTTAATATATGTTGACGATGTCATTATCACTGGCACTAACTTGCAGGACATTGAAGCTACAAAACAATTCCCGGCCACTCAATTCAAGCTTAAGGATATGGGACCGCTCAAATACTTTCTTGGAATTGAAGTTGCACGGTCTAGACGCGGGATCTCTCTCTGCCAACGAAAATATGCTCTAGAAATCCTCGACGACATGGGCTTCCTTGGGGCCACACCAGCTAATGTCCCCCTAGATCAAAATCTTGTTCTCACCGAGAGAGATGGTGAATTACTACCGGACCCGTCTATCTACCGAAGACTAGTTGGGCGCCTCATCTACCTCACTATAACACGCCCGGATCTAGTTTACGCTGTTCACATCTTAAGTCAATTCATGTCCAAGCCGCGACAACCGCACCTCCATGCAGCGCATCATGTACTTCGCTACATCAAGGGCACACCCGGACAGGGCATCTTCCTTCCAAGCGATAATTGCCTCCAACTGAATGCTTATTGCGACGCAGACTGGGCTCGTTGTCGAGACACCCGTCGATCAACCACTGGTTACATTATATTCCTCGGAGGAGCACCTATCTCTTGGAAGACTAGAAAGCAAGGCACCGTCTCTCGCTCAAGTGCCGAAGCTGAATATAGATCAATGGCAAGCACATGCTGTGAGCTAACATGGATGCGGAGGATGAGGGAGAGGATGTCCCAAATTGAAGCACCATTCGAGAGATGAGACGAAGCCCAAGAAGTCCAAATGTTTGGAGTCATATGAGCCGCTTGAGTAGGGTCGAGATCCAAGATACTCCAAATGTTTGGAGTCCAGCTGCGGAGTTGAATTTTCATAAATCTTTCATGTACAGTCTTTTTCATCTTTGATGGCCACAGGGACTCCATCTAGAATGGAGATTGGCTTTCCTGTACATAGAACAACAGGAAAATACACCAAATGTTAGAATGAAGTTGTTATGAATTGTCAGACTAGTACAGAGATTGACAGATGACTCATTCTAGTATGTAAAAAGGACCACAAAAGTTTGTTGTAAACTCAAAAGAGAATTCCTCTGGTACCATTGCCCACCTCGTTCATACCGGAGAGTAGACTCGGCGGCTTGTTGCAGAATGCCTTTTTTGTCATACTTGATCATGAATTCATCAAAGTTTGGCATTCAATATAGAAGACTAAAAATTGAAGGGGGGGAAAACATAAGCAAGAAGGTCAAACAACCTTCAAGTCATTCAACACATTCTCCGATGAAGAAGGCAAACATTCAAGGGCATCGCAAACTCGTTCATATGGCATGAGATTGGATTCAAGAGATTTAACTCCCTGCTCTTTGAGATCTGTAACAGTTTAGTGTTTTATCTTCAGTCAACATTCACTGACAATATTATGACTTGAAGGCTGGAAATCAAGTTTTCAAATCAGTGAAAGCAAGTACATGGATTGCACTAATATTTAAACATGGGTTAAACCTCTGTAGGGATTCAATGGCGGAATTTGGAATCTTGATTAGTACCTCCATGACAACTGTTCAATATTGCGTGCTCAAGGAGTTACCGTTAGCCGTTTTTCTGTGCCTTTATGTATTCAAATTTTGGGCCAAAAAGCCCACAATGCATAAGACCAATACGGGCAGCAATTTGAATACAAGCTTCAGCAAAATCTTCTTGAATTAGGTACACAATAAAATGGAACGATTTCAAACAAAGATAGCAAGATTGGTATGATAGAGTCATCTGATATACGAGTACATGACAAAGTTAGGCAAATTCCATCATTAACTAACACGAATTAAAATGCCACACAATAATTTAGAGAGCTTCAACATATTTAACAAATTGTTTACACCAAATTATTATTTGAGTCACGCTAAAAAACCTTATGCGACTATTTGATTAAAATGAATTTTTTTATACCAACAGAACATATCAAGAAATTTACAAAAATGTAAAAAAAAAACGTTTCTTGCTTAAACCAATCATATCCTTAGTCATCATTGTATACACTTAATTTTGCTTCAAAGCATATTTTCAATAAAACAAAAAGGAAACAAAAATACATGCACTTGTCTAGCATGTAAAAGATTGGTGTAGGACATATCATGTTATAAACACATTATTTTTTTATTTTTTTTTTGGTCAAGGTTATAAACACGTTATACACCTAATAGTAAATGTCCTTACAAAGTGGGCATCCACCCCTATCATTTCTTATCTGAAAAAATAAAAAATCGGCGGTCAAATTCTTGCAATATGATGTAGACCATTCTCCATTAAGAAGCTGTCAATTGTTAATTCTTAATCGGCGGTCAATTGTTTTTAATTGAATTAAAAAATTATCAATTATTAATTGATCCAAAACGACATGTTAGATCTCCTTAAACTTTGTCGGGGAGTTCAAATCATTTTATCAATGTGTACGAAAATACAATATTAGAACCATCTTCTAACCAATCGAATCGGATCAGAGATCCATAAAATTACAAATTTATAGATTTTAATAATCTCTAGAAAATATTAAAACTAGCCCATAAATAAACATAAATGTAAGATATAAAAAAAACATATTACATACAAACCTACAGTATAATAATCATTATTATTATTTTTTTGTTTCAACTTTCGAGTAGAGAAATTCAAATTGTGGCTCTCATTCTCAACACGGCCACCAGATTTCACTCGGCCTACAAGTGGCAACCCAAATCAAATGCTATTGGCCATGTGCTGAGCTGGAACCTATCATGCACTGTCTCGTCCCCAAAACAAAAGTCAACAAAATGACGTGGCACGGTCAAAACAATGCGCATAATAAAAGAGCCGTTAACCCAACGGCTTCCAATCGACATCCAAAAAGCGGTTCCTTGCCGTTCACGACCCAGAAACGCCGTTTCCTCCGCCGTTTAACACGTTAACTTGATCTTGCCTCTGAATTTTTGTATTTTTTTTTTCTTCTCTTTTACTTCTTCTTTGTGCTTCTTCTTCCCCCTTTCCCTCTCCTCGGCAACCGACCTTCGTTGTAAAGAAGGGGGCGGGCTAATGGATTCCACGACCAAACTTCAGCTCGTAATCCATCTTTGATTCCTCTGACAAAAAAGCACACTTTTTAAACAATTCCACAGATCTCGTTTTTGTTCGTTTGCTCTGTGAGATAGAATTTAAGATCGATTCCGTCTGCAGAAAACGAGCAAGAGATTGCAAATTAGGGGGAAATAAGCTGAACAGAGGATGGATCTGGTGAGATTTGTGGTGCTAGGGCTTTGGATATGGCAGTTGGTCCTTGTTCCGGACGTTTCCGGGAATGTGCTGATGAAGGTCGAGCACAAGTTTAAAGGAAAGGAGAAGTCTTTGAGTGCTCTCAGAGCTCACGATGCTCATCGACATGGTCGATTGCTAGAGGCCGTCGATCTCTCTTTGGGCGGGAATGGCAATCCCTCCGATTCAGGGTTCGTACCTTTCTTCTCGATTTGATTTGGTTACTTACAAGCCGATTTCCCCCCTTTTTGTCTTTCCACAATGATGATCGTCTGTCTGGATAATTTGGGTTAAAAAGATCAAATCTTTTCTGGTGATTGTGCTTTTCGTGTGTTGGAATCGATTATCAGCTCTAATTAGTGAGAATTGCGATTATTTTGTAGCTCTAATTTTAGTATGTAGCCTCTGAAATTGATAATTATGGGCACTGTTATTTCCGTTTTATGTGAATTGAATTGACCCTTTTGATTTGGACTCTTTTTTCCATTGTGTCAACGTCTCCATGAATTTAATGAATTTGATTGGAGTTCATGTTCATGTTATGTACCTTTCAGCTTTAACTATACCTGGATAGATTGTTCAAGTGAAAGAATATTCTGACTTGTGTGTGGGGAAAGGGGTTATGCAGTTAAATTTTCTGCCATTTATATGTCATCTTCTGCTTGGAGTTGGTTGGTTGGTTAATTTAATTTCTTCTCCTGTACAGGGTTCAGATAGGGGCTTTTGTCTTTGCTAATATAGAATCAGCATCTCATCTTGTGCTTATGGGTTTCAGGCTCTACTTTTCGAAGATCCGGCTTGGAAATCCTTCGAATGACTATTATGTCCAAGTTGACACAGGAAGTGATATCCTGTGGGTGAATTGTGCTGGCTGTCAAAAGTGCCCCTCTGAAAGTGACCTAGGGGTACAATTTTTGCACCTTCAATTTCATCCATCATTTAAGTCTTACCATGAATCCTGTCTTTGCAAATCACAGTTTGCATGTTTCCCCGATATTTATTAAAACTGGCACTTGATGCGCTGCAGGTAAAGCTGACACTTTTCGATCCAAAAGCCTCCAATACTTCGAAGTTGATTGGCTGTAGTGCTGATCAGTGTACCATGATATATTCTGGTACGCTAGCTGGCTGCAAAGCTGACACACTTTGTTATTATGAAGTCACTTATGGAGATGGAAGCTCAACATCAGGATACTTTGTCCAAGATTATTTACACTATGACAAAGTGTCTGGAAACCTCCAAACAACATCAGGAAAGACCTCTATTGTTTTTGGGTAAGTGATAGCCTTTGATATGGTCCAACAATAGCAAACTGTTGAGTATAACTGTGTAAAAGTCACTTATGTGATAGTCTCTTTGGGTTTTTAACTCATGTAACTTTATAATAGTTTTTTGGATGTTTTTTTATCCAAAGGTGTGGAGCTAAGCAAGGCGGTCAGCTTAGTTCATCTGGGGAAGCACTAGATGGCATAATTGGGTTTGGCCAATCAAACTCATCCATCCTGTCACAGCTTGCTGCAGCGAAAAAGATGAAGAAAGTGTTTTCTCATTGTTTGGATGGCATCAATGGAGGAGGGATTTTTGCCATTGGAGAAATTGTGGAGCCAAAACTGAAAACAACTCCATTGGTTCCACAACAGTATGTGTTGATCCCTCTTTTTGTATGCAATAATCTTCTTCCTCCTACTTACTGAAAACCATCCTATTTGTAGCATGCTATCTTGGTCTGAATCTGCCTTTCCGAAATGACCTTGTAGCATGCCATCTGGATTTGTTTGTTTCATGTTATTAGTTGTAATGTTTTCTTCCAAAGAATGCTGTTTGAATATTCTCTTCCACCTGCATTAGGTCACATTACACTGTTGCCATGAAGAGTGTAGAAGTGGCTGGCTCAGTTACAGAATTTTCTTCTGCCACTAATGCCATAATTGATAGTGGTACAACTTTGGCATATGTCCCAAATGAACTTTATCAAAAGCTTACAAATGCAGTATGTGGTTTCTCTTTGAGTCTCTTCTATAATGTTTGCTACTTGATGATCACTAACATAACTAACTTTCCCTTTTTCTTTTGGATGGTTAGATTACTTCTCAGCAGCCTAGTGTAAAAATGCATACAGTGGAGGAACAATTCCAATGTTTCCAGTACACTGACGAGTAAGCTCCTGCCTCTATAACTTAAATGTTTAGTGCAACAGAACCATATGAACCTGCAAGATATTATGTGCTCTTCTTTTTAACAAGTTAGATGCTTCATGTAACACATGCAAACTTAATTCGATGGTACTGTCTTTGGTCTGGTGTAATGAGCACACATCAACCAAAGTTCTAATGGAACATATGTGTGATTGTTGCAGTTCTAATACACTTCTTTAGAGATCTAATATGATTTTTTTGTGGCTTTTCAGTGTTGATGAAGGCTTCCCCCTTATCAAATTTCACTTCGAAAATGCATTGACGTTTTCTATATATCCTCACGAGTATCTCTTCCAATACCGTGTAAGTCACATATTCTACAAAGTAATTACTATCATTATGTCTAGAAGAAAACAGTAAACCAACTCATATTTAACCTTGGTTTACTGTCTGTCCAACCCAAGAAGGAAACGTCGATCATTGACTATCTAAAAGGGCTATGTTTTCTTTCATTTTCTGATTTCCCTTCTTACAAAATTTTAACTATGACAAAATTTATGAACAGGATGATGTCTGGTGCATCGGCTGGCAGAATAGTGACTCCCAGTCCAAGGATGGGAACGATATCATTCTCCTGGGAGGTTCAATTCTAAATTCTCACACTCTTGGGCAAACTATACAAGTACCCCCAAAATTTATATAAAATACTTGTTCATCTTTTATCCAGATTTGGTGCTGTCCAATAAGCTCGTAGTGTATGATCTCGAAGAGCAAGCTATTGGATGGACAGATTACAATTGTAAGTTCTCTTTGAGATTTTTTTGGACATTCGGGCTCGTTAATGGAACCGTTCCAGAAATAGCATAAACCATTTTTGCTTAACTATGAATACGGATGTGATTCATTTGCAGGCTCGTCGAGCATCAAAGTCAAGGATAGCGCGTCAGGGGTCGTGTACAGCGTGGGTGCCCATGACATCTCTTCATCCTACCTTCCTAAACCATGCAACAGCCTGATCTTTTTCTTATTGCTGCTTACAACCCTCTTCAAGATCAAGACTCCCTAGTTTTCTGACAAGTGAGGGCTTTCATTTATCCTTTTTCTTCTCTTGTGAGTATGAATTGTGAAGTTGGTTGATTATAGGCTGTGATTCTTAACTGTTATCAGAAGATTACCACATGTTCACACACTAGGCTTTACACATTTGTAGGGAGTTAGTTTTTGCTGATAGAGTGACTGTACAAAATCATACTTGTACAACAATGGAAATTTATACTTCCATTTTCTCCAAATGGGTATAAAATTCACCCCTTATAGAGCCTGATTTCCCTGTGGTTCACTACGTTCTGTATCTGTTCATGTGTGCATTTTTTTTTCTGGGTAGTAAATGTATGCAGATCATATTGCTGAGGATTTGACAACCAAATTTAAATACGGCTTGGAAAGGTAAATTGTATATATGAAAGAAAATCACAGCCTCCTGAATCCTGATCTCATTGCCAAGCTTACCAAAAATTGCTCTCTCCTTCGGTGTTGAAACTATTGTCCCATTCGTCTCAACTGAAATTGGAAACAAAAAAGGCAAAAAATATTAAAATAATAATAAATAAAAAAACAAGCATGGCAGTATGAAATTTGACATGTGCTTGTGATCAGTTGATTTACTAATCTTGACCGCCTAATAATTTGAATTTTGGCACGAAGTAAAAGGGAAAAAGAGGGTAATCTATTCAATAAAAGAAAAGAATATTCGATATATTGTTTCATTTCTTTCCTCCTTATTTAAGTGCTTGTTATTTTTTCAAAAAACTAGTATACACCATGCTTAAAAATTAAAATTAATAAATCCTTTCAAAAAATTTATAGAATATTAACTTAACAAAAAAATTATCATGGTTTCTAAACTTTGGTATTGTTAAATATGTGTCATCGACACATATGCACATTACAAAAACCATATTAATATGGATTTTATTAATGTCCATACACAACAAACCGGTAGTTCGATCTTATAGTAACAAGAGAGCGGGAAAAAGCTCATTGGTTGGCATCCAAACACGTTGCTTGTTTGAATGGTTGATCCAAGTCAGCCCGCCAAGTCAGTCAACAGAGAAGACAAATTCGTTAATAGCCAGGGCAGTCAAAGTCAGCTCTAGCTAGTCTAACTTAGAACTTTTCATTCCCACATTCAACATATTGAGAGAGTTGTGTAAAATGCAAATCCAATGTAGCAGTCGTTTTTCACAATTTCTCTGTTCTTCCTCCTCCTCCTCTCTGGTAACTTGCAACAACAACAATTTTACAAGAGAGAATGGATGTGAGGAGATGTGTGGTGGTGGTTCTTACTTTGCTTGTTTCGGCTGTGTCGGCGAATGTAATGTTTAAGGTAGACCATAAGCTCAAAGGCAGCAAGCACAACAAGTCTTGGAGTGATCTCAAGGCTCACGATGCTCGTCGGCATGGTAGAAGAATGCTAGATGTCGTCGATCTCCCTATGGGTGGCGATTTCTCCTCAGGGTTTGTATCTTTCTACTCAAGCCATTTGATCTTTCATTCATAATCATGATTGTTTTTTAGTCATATTAGAAGCTTTTGTTCTTTTGTGTTTTTTCGGGTTTTAGGCTCTACTTCGCCAAGATCCGGCTTGGAAATCCTCCCAAGGACTATTATGTGCAAGTCGACACGGGAAGTGACCTTATGTGGGTGAACTGCGCTGGCTGCGACGAGTGTCCCTCAAAGAGTGACCTAGGGGTATAATAATCCTGTCACAATGATGTATGTTTCTAAATATTTGGTTACATTTTAGTAAAACTGACACTTGATGTGTTGTTTCTGTTTCTATTGTTGTTGTTGTTGTTGTTGCAGGTAAAGCTAACGCCTTTTGACCCAAAGAGCTCCAACACGTCGAAATCGGTTGACTGTGGAACTGATCAGTGTTCCATGATATTTCCTGGTAACTCAACTGTCTGCAAACCTGGCAGCCCTTGTGTCTACACAATCCCTTATGCAGATGGGAGCTCAACATTTGGATACATTGTTGAAGATGATTTTGAATATGATAAAGTCTCTGGAAACCTCCAAACAACCTCAAGAAAGGCCTCTGTGGTATTCGGGTAAGTCGTCGTCGTAGTAGCCTTTTGGGTTTGGTCCTTTAAACATGAAAGAATGCATCTTTATTTTCTTGAAATTAGTACTGATGGATTTAGCCAACGGGTGTGGGGCTCAACAAGGTGGTAGGCTCAGTTCATCTGCGCTCGCGCTTGATGGCATCATTAGGTTTGGTCAGGCAAACTCATCCATTCTGTCACAGCTCTCTGCAGCTAAGCAGACTAAGAAAGTCTTTTCGCACTGCTTGGACGATGTCAATGGAGGAGGGATCTTTGCGATTGGAGAGGTCGTGGAGCCAAAGCTGAACACAACAGCTCCATTGATTCCACACCAGTATGTATGCAAAGACTATGTCTTTCTTTCTACTTCTTGAAAACCATCTTTTAACTTTGTTGCATTGTAAAGGGCACATTACACCGTCGCCATGAAGAGTGTAGAAGTGGGTGGCTCAACAAAGAAGTTTTCTTCAGGTGCAAATACAGTGATTGATAGCGGTGCGAATCTGGCCTATGTCCCAAATGAGCTTTATCAATGGCTTATGAATGCAGTATGTGGTGGTGTATCTTTGAGTCTCCTCATTATATTGTTGTGTGTGTGTATTGTTCTCTCAAACCCTCTTTCCCTTTGGATGTTTTAGATCACTTCTCAGCAACCTGGTCTCAAAATGCAAACAATGAAGGGAAATTACCAATGTTTCCGTTATGCTAACAAGTAAGATATTATGTGCAAAAATCAACAGAAGCTAACATATGTGTTACTGATACAACTATAGTATTACTTTCTTTGAGAAATCTAATGTTCTGTTTTGGCTTTTCAGTGTTGATGAAGGCTTCCCCGTCGTCAACCTTCACTTTGAAAATTCCTTGACGCTTTATGTAGATCCCGACGATTATCTTTTCTTGTACGATGTAAGTCACATAATCTACAGACTGTTTACCATCATTATGTATCTAAGAAAACAGTAAACCAAGGTTAAACATGACTGACAGTGAACCAAAAGATTACAGATTTAGTAGGTTCTGTACCGCCAACTTACACAATTTTCATGTTTTCATGCTTACAAAATTCTCTAACTACTAAGAAAATCATTCAACAGGATCAGGATGATGATCTATGGTGCATCGGTTGGCAGAATAGCGCGTCCTTGGGCCAGAATTGGCATGATACCATTCTCTTGGGAGGTTTGGTTCTATATTCAAACAACTTTATAAGTACTTGGCCAAACTTCATACCAATTCTTACCCATCTTTCATCCAGATCTGGTGCTAGCTGATATGGTGGTAGTGTATGATCTCGAATCGCAAACCATTGGATGGACAGATTACAACTGTAAGTGTTCTCTTTGAGAAATTTGGACATACAACAATGACAGAGAACTCTTTTTTTTGGTGTTTAATAAATATGGATGGACTTCTTGGTTTGCAGGCTCGACGAGCATCAAAGTCAAGGACAGCGCATCAGGAGTCGTGCACAGGGTGGGCGCGCACGACCTTTCTTCAGCCTACCTTTCGACGCCGTTCAGCAGCCTAACATTTTTCTTGGTGCTGCTTACCACCCTCTCCAAGATCAACAGCCTATAGTCTTTTTTGAAGCTGGCTAATAGAAACCTTTTGAGTCCTGTAAAGAAAAGGCTAGAGACTAGAGTCCATATGGTTAAATGTATACAGTTTGTATTGCTGAATTGACAGCCAAATTTAACTTGCTGTTAGGTAAGTAAAATATGTATTGTATTATGAAAATATCAGTACACTTTCAACAGCTTTTATTGAGTTGATTTACTGATTTTAAATGCCTAATAAGACAAATCTTGGTAAGAAGTAAGAGTAAACTTTTCCTTGGGGTAATTACTATTAAACCAAGTAAAATTTCCTTCATTGTTTTCATTGTAATTCCTTTCTTTCCCACTGAGTAAAAACAAAACTATACCCAAGGTTCATTCATGTGGCTGGCTTGAGTTTGTGATTAGATGGGCCCTTCAAAACAATAGTATCATCACTAGATAGAGAAATTGCACATTCATTTACTTGGATTTCTATACCCAAAAAAAGAAAAACAATGCACGTTCATTCGAACAGACCAAACATGTAGATTCGCAATTTTTTTTTTAAAGGATTTCATTATACTAGAATAACAAAGAAGGTGATTTAAGACCAGTCACTTTGTTGAGGGAACATTGCATTGTGCAAAACTTTAGACTTGGCCTCATATGGCTTGTATCTTGGTTTGTTAAATACAAATTAGACTAACTAATTTTAAGGGTCTTTACGAGAGTAACGATTTTTCTATTATGTATCCTAAGAGGTTAATATTATAAAAAAAATTGGTAAATTTTACATTTGAGATTTTTTAATTTTTTTTGACGGGTTCACTATATCCTATTTAGGGTTCAATTTCCACGTTTGGTAATCTTATAATGTGCCCTTAGGGCTTACAATAGGAAAATCGATAATGTAATTATTACTGTAATCCAAATGTACCCTAAACTTTTTTTTGTGATTTTCGCTTAATCAAGGTTCAAACGGTACTTAGGATAAGGTTTATTAGGTGCAAAAAGGTGATTAGAGGAGTTTTATCTAATCAAACCATCATTTAGAAGATGTTGGAGAAGCTTGTGGAGAGTCCTTTGACTAGTCTCTATTAGCCAGCTCACTTTCTTACCCCATGATTGTGATTTGTCTTCTACCCCCACTTAGGATGTTAATCTCTCAAGTCAGGAAATAAGACAATATCATGAGGTTGGTTATTTTGAAATATAATGAATGTTTAACCTACTAATACTTCTTAATTGTTAATTTAATGTGTTTCACATTGTAGATATTGAAAATGTGTAATAATGCACGGATGGAGTCAAAAAGGGAAATTGTTGAATTATATCTTCAATTTTAGTCAATGATGAGCCCTTTTGATCGATTGATTAAAATCAAATCATAACTCATAATTATTCCATGCACTTCTTTTATGGCTTAAAACATACGTGGTCCCCTGAACTTGCACACATTAGTCACTTTAACACTTCAATTCATCGAGTATTCACTTTGACACATGAACTCAACGTTTTGTAACCGATTAGACACTTGAACGCTGACGTGGCAATTTTTTTTACCACGAGAATGCCATATCACATGCCACATCATTATTTAAATAAATAAAAAAACCAATAAACCCCCCCAAAAAAACCAAAAAAAATTCCCCCAATTAAATAAATCACAATAAAAAAAATTCAATTTCCCAATCCCCCAATTCAGCCGGTGACTTCTACGATCCCCCTCTTCCTGGCAATCCTCCTCCGGTGATGCAGCCGCGCGCCTCCCTTAGCCGCCGACCCGACGAAGAACTGGAGCGAGGCCATCCTGGCCAACCCTTGCTCCGACTCCGGCTGGGCGGCGCCACCTGTAACAACGGAGGAGCGGGGAGCAGAGAGCCGATGTGCGGGGAACAGAGAGCCGCCACCGTTATGAAGAGGAGGAGCAGGACGGGGAACAGAGAGGCCACCATTGGACGGGGTTGCAGTGGACGGCGTGCCAGGAGCAGGCCGAGGCCGAAACCCTAACGGCGAAATCTGGGTAGGGCGGAAGGCCGTTGCTAGTGGCGGAGGCGGCGAGATGGGTGGTGTTCTCGGAGGGGTGGAGAAAGGGCGGGATCCTTCCGGCAGCGATCTGAATGGAGGTGGACGGAGAAGACGCAGACAATGAGGGGTTCGTAAGCCTCGTAGGAGAAGGAGATCTGGGAGAGGGGTTGAGGGTTGAGGTTGCGAGGTCTGGCGGCCGAGGGTGAACGAGGAGGTGTAGTCGCTTCCTGGGGAGAGCGGGAGGGAGACCTGGCGGTGGCGGCCGGAGGAACGTACGGCGGTGGATTTGAGGCGGTGGTGGTGGGTGGACAAGAATTTGAAGATGGTAGACGAAGAAGGAGGGGAAAATTAATTGGGGGTTTTCATTTTTTTTTTCTTATTGTTATTTTATTTTTGAGGAGTATTATTTTCATTTTTATTTAATCAAATAATGACATGGCGCTTAGCTGGACGCATATGTGGCGCTCTCGTGGCAATATTTTTTGCCATGTCAGTGTCCAGGTGTCCAATCGGTTACAAAATGTTGAGTTTAAGTGTCAAAGTGAATACCCGATGAATTGAGGTGCTAAAATGACTAATGTGTACAAGTTCAGGGGGCCATGTATGTTTTAAGCCCTTCTTTTATATTGCCACTTTGTAACGGATACATTTCATCCACATCATACTCTTATATTTAAATCTTCATAATCATGGAGACTTCTTTTTTGCCATTCTATTTGGGGACCATTCTTCAATTTTTAAACCTAAGATTCTAAATGCAAAAAATTACTTCCTTTCCTCGCAAAAAATGTATTTTATTCATACATCGACATAACTATAAAGAACTTTTAACATAAAAAAATATATACAAAAAGAGTCGATATATGCCATTCTAATAGCAAACCTCATCGATAAACCATTCCATCAAAATCTAAATCGATGAACATTTCTTAATGCCATTCGATCCTTACTTTTCTCATTCACCTAGTCGAAAACCCAAGTCTCGCATTCCTTTCATTAGTTGATCTTATTGTTGCTTAGGTCACAAGTCCGAAATTTATCCTTTAAGATGAGTTTCTTGTCATTTAAAATTCAGAAAAAAAAGAAAAAAAGAGAAAAGAATTATGATATGAGATGTTTGCTTGTTTTAGGTGGGTAGGAAAATTTGGCATTTTGGAAGGAAAAAAACTGCACCCACAATCCCACTTCTCACAATACCCACTCTGCTGCTGAGCCTGTTTTATTGCAGAACATGGATGGTGGTCCATCCATTTTTCCTTGTTTCTTTCCCAAAACTTCCCTCTAGTGGGTTTTAGTGGTAAAACCTGCTTACTCATA
Source organism: Polygonum maritimum (assembly GCA_963924305.1). Classification (NCBI taxonomy): domain Eukaryota; kingdom Viridiplantae; phylum Streptophyta; class Magnoliopsida; order Caryophyllales; family Polygonaceae; genus Polygonum; species Polygonum maritimum. The sequence goes on along the minus strand of OZ002735.1, from coordinate 36,775,887 downwards.
AGGTAGTTTCTGGATCAGTTAATTTAATTTTCTTGGGTCTTTGCATTAAATGACTTTCCTCTTCTCACCCTCCAAGACCTGAAACCAGCCTGATATACCCACCTTGAGGTTTTGACAAACAAAAAAACACAAGTTTTCCTCTCTGTCTTTTCCTTTGTCATCAGCACCCACCCTATTCAACATTTTTGAATTGAATATTCCTTTTCTTCCTTATATCCATCCCAAAAACAAGCCTTTCTCAACCTTCCCCACCTTCCAAAGCTGCTGATATTTACACTATTTGATGCTTCCTTTTTTGTTTCCATTCTTTTCCTGGTTCCTCTTCCTTCTCTAAATAAACACCTTCCTCAGAACAAAAACAAAGTCTACAGCTTTTTGGCTTGTAACAACTCTTTTTGTGCTTAACCATGGAAATACCCAGATTCTTCTTCTTCTTCTTCATTTACTCTGCAAGTTTCTTTCTTTGCATGCTCCTGAGCCTTGTATCCTCCATTGAAGCTGCTCCCAAGGTTTCTCTTATCAGTAAGCTTCCTGGGTTCAAGGGCAGTCTCCCTTCCAAGCACTATTCAGGGTAAGTGGAATTCAGTAAAATCTTGTAATTTTTTTCAGAATTTTTTCAAGCTTTAATCTTTTTGTGAATGTGTGTGTGTGTAAAGGTATATCAGTGTAGATGGGGCTAAAGATGAGAAAACAAAGAACTTGTACTACTATTTTGTGGAGTCAGAGAGCAATCCTTCAAAAGACCCTCTTGTTCTTTGGCTCAATGGTGGACCTGGTTGCTCAAGTTTTGATGGCTTTGTTTATGAACATGGTATTAATTGTGGTTTTTCCAACTTGGTTATCAATATTTATGTTCAGCATTTATGAGTTTAGCTACTTTTTCCTTCTTTCCATAACTAAATCACTATTTTTCCCCAATTGTTCAGGCCCATTTAATTTCAAACCTGGAAAGACAAAAGGGAGCTTACCCTCATTGCAGCTCAATCCATTCACTTGGACCAAGGTCTCATTACTGTCACTCATTGGTCAAAGAATGGAGACTTTTTTTAATTGGTTTTTTTGGGCCTTTTATATTTTCTATGTTCTTGACTGTTATGACCACTTTGCAGGTTTCAAGCATCATTTATTTGGATTCCCCTGCTGGTGTAGGCCTCTCTTACTCTTACAATGAGACCACTTATAAAACAGGAGATCACCAAACTGCAAAGGACACTCATGCATTCCTCTTGAAAGTAACAAACAGTTTCTTAAAACTTACTAATTCATTTTCATTTGCATTGAAATTGAATGATTTTGCAAAATGTTTTGGCTTGTCATCAGTGGTTAAAGCAATACCCAGAGTTTGCTCAGAACCCATTTTACATTGCTGGGGAGTCATTCGGCGGAATCTACATACCTACTCTTGCTGATGAAGTAGACAAAGGTATAATCAAGAACTTAAGATTTATAAGAAAGAAAATAGTAAATTATCAAAACAAAGTTTGTAAATTTTCACATTGTTCTTGCAGGAATCAAGGCCAAACTTATTCCAACCATCAACTTCAAGGTTCATAATGTTTGTTATGTTGTTTACTACGGAGAATCATTAAGTACAAAGCTTGCTTAAGATATGATAGTGTGAGATTGGAATCATTACAGGGATACATAATAGGCAATGGAGTTGTTGGAGACGCCACATACGACACTAACTCAATCCTGTCCTTCACACTCGGGATGGGACTGATATCAGACGACCTCTATAAGGTGCGCGTGCGTTCGTGCCTTTTCTGACCTCAATAAGTGTAGTAGGGTTGGATTGGACTGAGTTTCCGATAATAAAAAGTAGCCATTGAATTCATAGGACCACATTACAGTATATAGAAGAGGCACTTCTTTCAAGAGGGAAAAAGATGTTGACAGGATTGATACAAGTTAGACTAGCTAGTTGTATGAAAAAATTCACTGCTTTTCTACTGAGTTAGGAATTTACCTTCACATGAAGGTATAAGGTATTCATGTGTGGTCCTGTGGTATTTAGGAGTGTAGTTATTTGGCTGTAACACGGAAACTTTTATGACTTAACATGAGACAGATTCTGGGTATACAAAATCACCTCAGAATTGACAGCTCTGAATTCATAACTGGCTTTCAATACGAAACCCGCCTTAATTTGTCCAGTAGAGTTATTGACATGGTACAATCCCTTCAATTTGATGTCATAGAACATAATATCATCCTGTGGAGTAAACCTGGACCAGAACAACACTGAATGCGACAAATGCGCAGACGAATTCAACAAGGTACTCAACCTGAAGAATTCAATTTCCTATTGATGGCATGAATGTTTTCATTTGTCTGAATATGGGTTAGTAATTCAGTGAGCTTCTATCTAATCAGGACATTAAGGGTCTAAATATCTATGATGTTCTCGAGCCATGCTACCACAAACCAGGAATTCAGTTCAACTCAAGCTTGCCAGACAGTTTTAAACAGTTGGGGAAAACCGAACGACCCCTTCCTGTAAGAAAAAGGATGTTTGGTAGAGCTTGGCCTTTCAAATTGGCTATAAAGGATGGCCTTGTTCCTTCATGGCCCGAGCTTTTGCAAGTCGCTGTCAATCGCAGAGAAGAAGTTCCATGCACGGTATGTATATCATTTTCCTTTATGCATTGAAGAAAGAAAAAAGGCGGGAAATGATTCATCTGTGTTCTTCCTAATGGCCCTTGTTGGATTGCTGTTGGGATCTTACATTCATGTTTAACCTAACTGCAGAGTGACGAGATTGCTACTGTGTGGTTGAATAGTGCAGCAGTCAGGAAGGCAATTCACGCTCAATCGGTACTATGACAACGCGTGCCTTTTTGCTCAATCTTGTTACTTATAGATTCTCATACGAATGCTGATTCGTTTCCTTTCCGTTCTCGTTTACACAGCAAAGTATTGCAGGTCCTTGGTCATTGTGCATGAAGATAGAGTACTATCATGATGCTGGTAGTATGATAAACTACCACAAAAGGCTTACTTCCCAAGGCTACAGAGCACTCATTTACAGGTAAGATGCTAAAAGAAAAGAAAAACCATACCCTAGACAGAAGAGTGGATTCCTCAAGGGTTAAGGGCACGTTTGGATCCCAAGATAATGCATTAAGTTGCATCATCTATGGGGGAACAAGCAGATCCTGATTTGCAGATAACCATTTCCTGATCAAGGTTTTGGTTGAATTTCGTCAGTGGAGACCACGATATGTGTGTTCCCTACACTGGAACAGCAGAATGGACCAGGTCATTGGGATATAAAGTTGTGGATACATGGAGGCCTTGGGTGGTCAACAACCAGGTTGCAGGGTATGTAGAGCACTGTTTCTTTTCTTTCTCATTCACCCCTAAATATTTGATAGAGATGCATTGAAGGGCGCTCATCCTATTAAGGGTTCGTGTTAATTACCTAATTTGATGCACCTTAATGTGCTAAATTGGATAATCCAAACGCACCCTAAGTTCTCTGTATATAGCATTTACACTTGAGTGGGGTACCATTGCAGGTATCTCCAAGGCTATGAACATAACCTGACTTTCCTTACTATCAAGGTTTGTAGTCTTTGCAATGTTTGTTGGATAGACTTCACTGGTTTTTGAGGTTTTTCTGAATGTCATGATTGTGGTGGGTGCAGGGAGCAGGACATACAGTTCCTGAGTACAAGCCACAAGAAGCATTCGAGTTCTATAGTCGATGGTTGCAAGGAAAGACGATATGAATACAAGTGCTTCAGAGAGATAATGAAGCCAAACAATTGATTTTTCCAGAATTTATGGCAGACTGCAAGCAAGAAAAGCTGAACAGCTTGTGATGCTTATAGAAGAACAAATCACAACAAATATGTGATTCTTAATAAACTGGTCTCTCATTATCTGGTTTTTTATGTTGTTTAAGGTCTTGATAAATAGCACATCCTAATATAGATGTCAACTAGTAGTATTGGTAAGATTTCGTAGCTCCGATTTGAGGTAAACATCTTGTGGAGGATCACAAAGAGAGAAAGGATTGCAAGGAGATGACCTCAAAGGAACTAGCCAGCTTGCTTTTCTTATTACCACAACAATATCCAACAAATCACGAGACTCTGAGTGAAGAAATAAAACAAAAGAATTACAGGAGTTTGACATTTTTACAAAATTTGAATTCTAACCCATACATATATATAGAGAGAGAAAACTTCCCCAGACACTAATACAAGCTGGGGTGCAACTACACCCTTTTTTGAACTTCAATGTGACCAAAAATGAGGAAGCAAATTCAACACAAATATAATGAAAACAAAAGCCAAGAAGAAGTTGAAGGAGGAGGATTAATTAAAACCTGGAAAAATGCTGAAGCCTTGGCTCATCCACCTTCCATTTCATATCAAGGGCTTGGTCTCTCCAGAGGCTTTCTTGTTGTTTCCTCCGGGTACGAATAGAGGAAGGGTCACAAGTGTATTAACCCTGGTCACACCTTCTAGTGCAGACCAATCAGTATCTGACTCTGAGTGTAACTGAAGATCCTCATCTTTTGATTGTTCTTCATCACTCGTATCAGGGACAACGTCATTGACCGTTCTAACAGTTCCAGAACGACCAAGCCCATCAGGACTTGAAGGACCGTCTTCCTCAGCTTGCTCAGCTGAAATCAGAAGCTCCTTCTCATTGGTTAAGGTACAAGAGGAAGACGAAACACTGTTTCGGTCTGTATCCAAGAAGAGGCATACTGCAGCACAATCATCGACTTTAGAGGTTGGGAATTTCGTTCTCCAGGCTCGAACTGCTGACTCAACAACCGCTTTTGCTGCCGAGCCACGGTTTGGAGCTGAAGCTATTATATCCACAACTTCCTTGTTTGTGAGGACATCCCAAATCTGTGAGAGGTCACGAAAATGTTATTGGAAGTGAACGGTAAGCTTCAACATAGGTCCAACAGATTCAAGTAAAACCGATCAAAAAGTAGTGGCAATACTTACCCCATCAGTGGCTAGGACAACAAATTCATCCCTCTCTGTGAGATGTCTATGGGATACCTCAGGTACAGCAATCAAGCCATAATCTTTCAAGCAGAAATCTCCAAATGCTCGAGCCATAGCTAGGCCCGGTGAGTCAGTGTTGGGAAGCCACACTCTTGAAACCTCGGGTTCATCACGAAGGGCAAAAACACGGCCTCTGTGTTTTCTTATCCTCTCAGCTTCAGCTGTGTAGACATGGAAAAGCTCAAATGAATAATCTATATGCAACGTTGGAAATATGGAACTGCATTCTCAAAAGATTGAAAAGATTGTGGAGGAGAAAAATAGAAATTGCTACTGTTTTGAAATATATCTAGAGTCTAGCAAAGTGCAAGTCTCTAGACTGATCAATTCCAGAAACTATTACCCAGTTAAACTTGATTGGAAAAATCAAAAGGGGAAACTTTCACTGCCTGAGAGTAAAGTGCTTAGATTAGAAGTGACTCCTTTGATAAGCTAATACATCATATCTTGGTACTTGTGTCTCAAAAATGTGTTACGCTAATCCAACCCAGAGCTTAGTTCTTCTTCATTTTAAGCGGAACAACATTTTATATTTTCTGGGAAACAGACCTCCAAATATCTAAAGTAAACAGGAAAATAGAAAATAAGAAGAGAAAGAAATGCATGCCTACAAGTGAATGAAGAAACAAACCTGGAAGATTTGGTTTAAGATCCACAGTTAGCTGAACTGCAATAAGAGAGCTATCTTTGTCTCTTGTACCCAGGACTGCTCTAGAGTCTCCAACATTTCCAATTACAAGATCTTTTCCCTAGCATTTATAAATAATACGTAAACAAAAAAGGAATTTAGAGATAATAATAAACATGACCAACAAGAGTTCAAGCTATGACAGCACAAACCTGCTTGACTAGTGTCACTGCTGTGGTGCCACTACAAAAGCAATCAATACTTCTATGAATCCTCAGTTCGCGGTCCATAAGTTTGAACACTTTTAAAAATGAATCTTTGAGTGTTTGGAAAATATCTGGTTGCTTCACTGCTTCGTTAAGATCAACAGAGGGTCTGGATTCTTCCTCAGCTGATGCAAAGGACGCATCATCAGAGTTCCTGCTGTTGGAATTGAGACTTATTTCTCTAAGAACCTCTTCAGCCTTAGAAGTTGCTTCCAATGCAATTTGTGCACTTAATTTCTGGGGAAGGTAGTCTCTAACTTTCCTGGCAACCATATGCCCATAAGGACCGTGCCCATCAAAAACACCACAGAAGATTGTATCATCTCTTGAACAAAAATTCTGAAATGAAAAGCATAATGAGATAAGACATCTGAAAAGTTTGCTCAAGAACATATGATAAAAATACAAAAAAACAACTCTGTTATGTTCTCTAGCATAGAGAAGAAACAGCACAAGAAAGAGGGAGTCTTTGCTCAAAATTAAGGGACAGGGGAAGATATTGCATCTACACGACATTACATCATCATTCATAAACTTTGAATGAAGTTACATCATAGCTCAGGACACAGCCTATTAATTAAGGAACTACATATATCATAAAATTCATTTGACAATGCAGCCGAACTCAAAGAAAGATGTTATTCATGCTTCCATAGCTTAATATTTGGCGGGTCAATCTGTGCACCAGAGGCTCCAAACTATAATATATACGAACGATACAATGAAACAACATGCATACAAGGATAACTAAACCTTAACACATCAATAGAGCCTCAGCTTGAAATGAGATATTAGTGCAAAAGCCTATATTGTAATGAATTGCTTAGAACAAGAATCAATAGCATCAAAGTACCTCCTATACAAGAGAAAGAAATACAAGCATGACCTAAGTGATCCATCCATATAAGTGCATCCATGATCATACATTTCACTCAATTTAACAATTCTAGTAAAAGCTACATTAAAAGCAGAAAACGCAATGATCATCATATCTTAATCACAAATCAGACTAAATTGTTAGTTGCCAGAGAGCTATTACCTCCCAGACAATCATGGCATCCTGGTTAGTACCTTTCTTCCCTTGCTGAGTATGCAACGAGGCAAACTCACTTGCACCATTGGCAAAAAGGCAGCCGGGAGTATCATCCTTCAAGGAAGAGCCCCATCCGGACTTCTTCCGAGGGTATTTCCTCCTCTTACCCAAAGCATTCGAAGGGGAACCTGGGAGCGGTGTCCTGCTTTCCGAGGATAAGCAGGACCCCATTCTCAGGGCCCTCAAAATGCTAAAAATGCACTCCAGAGCAGCCAGACAGTAACAACTGTTTTCGAGTGAGGAATCCGTGACAGCGGCTTCTAAAGAAGCTAATGCCCCACTCCAAACCCTTGAATCCCAGTATGAATCCAAACAACTCACCCTAATAGCTGCTTGTTGAAGACAATAAACATAAATACCGCCAAATCCCAAATCGACAAAACGGTAAATCGATGTACGAAAAGCCAAGAATGCTAAGGCTTCTTTCCAGTATGCACACACAAAGAAAGAGATCTATATCTATGGATGGAAAGGACAAAAGCTATCTAGCAACACCTAATATCCTTTTCACTTTTCCCTTACACAATCCACTTGAATCAAAAGGGAAAACACGAATATTCTCCAATAAGGTCAAATTCCAGAGGAATAAACACCACAAAAGACTTTGTAGCTCGAACAAATCAATGGCGAAATGAGGATGAAGAGGGAGAAATCAAATTTCTAAGTACCGAAAAAGAGGGCTTTTTAGTAGAGGTTTTTTTCTGCTTTATCTCTTCTCTGTCCCAATCAATTGCAATCGTCCTCCATAGGAGAAATCTGGCAAGCAGAAACTTTAATAATTAGTTAAACTGATTATTCAAGAGCAATAATTGAGCGTGAGACTAACAAGAAAGCCTTTTTGGCAAACGAGGATCACGAGTTCGAAAACTGAACGATGGAACGAATCGATTGAAGAGTTGGATACATACCAGAGAGTAGACGACGAATTCAAGATCAATTGACGAAGAATGGAAGAAGAGTAAGGGCGAAATTGGAGGAAAAGTCGCTCAAAAAGTACAGTTGGGGAAATTGGAATGGGCATTGGATTCGGTGTTTGTGAATGGCTTTTCCCGGTTCTTCATTGGCCTTTCCTGTGATGCCACGTGGCTGCACGTACTATCTGTGTGTGTGACTCAATTGTTTAATTTTTTTTATGAATATTTCGGTTTTACATTTCGGGGAAAAAGTGACTGAGAAAAAGGTAATGGCCTTTGTAAATTGTAGTGCTGAAGTTATAATTTTGTGCTATTTTATAATGTTAAAAGTTATAACTTTGGTGTAAGAGAAATTATCTGATAACATTTTTGGAAATTGAATATATATATAACACAATGTTTTAAAATTTAGTCTGAGTAATGTATAAAGTGTATTTCTAATAAACTATTGAATGGAACAAAATGATGGTAATATATATTATTTATTTATCTATTTCTTGCCTAGTTGTGGAAAATGTCCACTTGTCAAAGAACATAATCAATTGAAAAGACCAAGCTTGTCAAAGAACATAGTCAAGAGGTAATTCTGGGAAGACCTGGACAGTCTGGTGAGCAGTGTGCCGATGTCTGAGCAGCTGGTGGTTGGTGGGGACTTTAATGGGCATATCGGGAAGGACAGAACGGGCTTTGAGGAGGTTCATGGAAGCTGGGGGATTGGAGACAGGAACGACGGAGGTCGAGCTCTTCTAGATTTCGTAGCAGCTTTTGATTGTTTGGTGGTTAACTCGTCGTTTAGGAAATCAGATGAGCAATTGATTACTTTTCAGAGTTCTCTGGGAAAGACACAGATTGACTTCTTTATGATGAGGAGGGTGGACAGGAGAAGGTGCAAGGATTGCAGAGTCATTCCATTCGAGGGGCTCTCTACGCAGCACAAGTTGTTGGTCTTGGTTTTAGAGTGGCCGAGTAAAAAGAGAAAGGCCCGCACAACCCCTCAACCGAGAATTAGGTGGTGGCGGCTCTCAGATTCGAACGTTCCAAGTCTACGAGATGAGATTGTTAGGGAAGCGGAGGCAAACGGAGCCTGGCAAGTAAGGGGAGATGCCAATGCGATGTGGGGTAAAATGGCAGAGTGCATTCGTAGGGCAGCGTGTGGAGTGTTGGGGATGTCGAAGGGCATTCCAGGTAGCAGGAAGTCAGTACCGTGGTGGAGCGACGAGGTTCAGGAAAAGGTTAAGGAAAAACAACTCGCCTATAAAGATTGGGTGCACAGTTCAGAACCTGAGAAGGAGACGAGACTAGCAGCTTACAAGGTAGCTAAAAAGGCAGCTAAGAGAGCGGTAGCAGTCGCTAAGGAGTCAGCGTTTGAGAGCATGTACAAAGCCCTAGATGAAAAAGGTGGGGAGTGAGTCTTGTTCAGATGGGCAAAAGCGAGAGAAAGGAGAAGCAAAGACTTTGACAAGGTGAAGTGCGTTAAAGACGAAGATGGGCGGGTGTTAGTGGATGACGTTCAGATCAGGCAGAGGTGGAAGAGGTATTTCCAAGAGCTCTTAAATGAGGGTTGTATGGAGGAGGAGAGCCGAATCGGCTTTCCAAGTAGAGAAGGCCGAACTAACTCCCTTTGCTTCCATAGACGTTTCTCTAAGGAGGAAGTAAGGGTTGTGATCCGCCGCATGAGCTCCAAGAGAGCGGTAGGACCAGATGAAATCCCGGTGGAGGTTTGGAAGTGTTTGGGAGAAAGAGGCCTGGAGTGGCTATCATCCCTCTTTACTGTTATTTTCCGTACAGCAAAAATGCCCGAGGAGTGGAGGCTTAGCAAACTGGTTCCAGTCTATAAGAACAAGGGAGATGTGCAACAGTGTGGCAGTTACAGAGGTATCAAGTTGCTCAGTCATACTATGAAGATGTGGGAGAAAGTGATCGAGTTGAGGTTGAGGAGGTTAGTCAGGGTGTCAGAAAACCAATTCGGTTTTATGCCCAGGAGGTCGTCTATGGAAGCCATCCATCTGCTGAGGAGCTTGATTGAGCAGTTCAGAGAGAGAAAGAAGAATCTGCACATGGTTTTCATCGACGTGGAGAAAGCGTATGACAGAGTTCCGAGAGATCTGATTTGGGAGTCTTTGGCAGCTAAGGAAGTGGCAGGCACGTTCATAAAAGCAATCAGAGACATGTACGAGGGCTCGATGACTAGTGTGTCCTCTCCGGGCGGGGATACAGAGTACTTTAGAGTGGAGGCAGGTCTCCACCAAGGTTCAGCTCTGAGCCCTTTTCTCTTTACAGTGGTGATGGACGTGCTGACTAGGGATATTTAGGATGGGATCCCATGGTGTATGCTGTTCGCGGATGATATAGTTTTGGTAGATGAGTCCAGAGCTGGTGTCAACAGCAAGCTTGAAGTCTGGAGGGATAAACTGGAGTCTAAGGGTTTCAGATTGAGCAGATCCAAGACGGAATATGTGGAGTTTAGGTTCGGTCAAGGGGTGGACCTAAGGGATGATGTGCTGCTGGGAGGGGAAGTGGTTCCAAAGAAAGAGAGCTTCAGATACTTGGGTTCAGTCATGCAAAGTAATGGGGGTGTCGACGAGGACATCTCGTTTCGGGTGCAGCGGGGATGGCAGAAGTGGAGAGGTGCGTCAGGGGTTTTGTGCGATAAGAAAGTTCCGTTAAAATTGAAAGGAAAGTTCTACAAAACAGTGATCAGACCAGCGATACTCTATGGGGCAGAGTGTTGGGCAACCACGAAGACTCAGGAGCAGAGGTTATTAGTCGCTGAGATGAGGATGCTGAGGTGGATGAGCGGACACACGCTGCTGGACAGAATCAGAAATGAAGTGATCAGGAGTAGGCTGGGGGTGGCCAACATAGCGGATAAGCTTCGGGAATCAAGACTGAGGTGGTTTGGGCATATCCAAAGGTGGGGCCACGAGGAGCCAGTGCGTAGATGCGAGAACCTGGACTTGGGAGTCTTTCGCAGAGGGAGGGGTCGGCCGAAGAAGCGTTGGCGAGACAGTATAAGGCAGGATGTCAGTCTTTTAGGGATTTCGACAGAGCTGGCAGTATGCAGAGATAGCTGGAGAGAGAGGATTCGTGTGGTGGATGGCTAGATCCTGCTCAGACCGTCATGCTTGAGTTTTGGCTTTCTCTGACTTGGTCTATGTTTTGTTTTGAGCTCTGTGCTGGGTGGTCCTTGAGCTTTGGGTTCCTGCGTTTTATTGCCTTTGTTCTGCGTCTTGGTGTTTTTGTTGTGTTTTTCTTTGCGTTTTTCTTTGCGTTTTTGTTTTAGGTTTGTGTGCTTTGGGTGTTTCGTTATTGGGTCTCCTAGTCGCTCCCCCTCTGCGTTTAGCCAGGGGTGCCACTATTTCGACCCCCCAGATTCTCCTTTAGGGGAAGTCCACTGGGCTAATTGTTGTTGTTGTTTTATTTTTGAGTTTGCCTCTAAGTTTATAATTCTAGAATTTAAGTTTTAGAATAATGATATTATCTTGTATTATAATATGGCATAATATCATTATCTAGCGTTTTAAATAGATTCGTACAGGTGATCCAAATAAACCTTAACCTTTGTAATTAGGTGTGCTAAGCAAAAGTTCAATGCATTACAATATACAACACTTGATCACTTACTCCTATTTTTTTTTGGTTGAGGGCACTGCCCGAGTCGAACCGGTGACCTCTGGATCACTTGCTCCTATTAGATTTTGTAGTAATCATGTATATTAATATTAGATTTTGTATCACTAATTCACTATCCGATTTCCATACGTTTACAAGTACGTACAACACTTTAGCACTATATTAAGCAGAAGTTCACAGATTATTACTAATATATTATGAGCTGCCAAATGTGTGTAATCTCATTGGTGTCGTGTGTCACCTTTTTACAAGTTGAATTTTGTTGTTTGAGGATTTTACTTAATAATAATATGCTTAAGAAGTCTTCAATATTGTAAGAAAATGACATTGATGCATTTCTAATTTTCTACACAATACTATAGCAAGTTGGGCGCTCAAGTGCTCACCCAATTCTCGTGGAATGGAAATACAATTATTAATTATTATGTCTGAACCACGTTAATCACATTAAATTATCATATACTATAGGGAATAAGAAAATAATTATGTAATATACCGTATCTTATCATTATCCTGTTTTCACTTATTTTATTGGTTTAGGTAGATAGAGTAGTAAGATTTTTGAGCATTTTCTCTTCGATTCTACAATCCCATAAAAATGTACTTAATACTTTTGTACTGGTACAATATGAGTGGTTGGTTATTTCTAGTAAACAATATATAATTGAGACCGATGAGGTTAGCCCTAACGATAGTCCTACAACTAAGGTCTCTATTTCGATAAGTTTGGACAAAACGTATACTAATTAATGAGGAAAAAAAGGTTGATTCCAGTGAAAACTTTTTATATCCTATAAACTAAGAATGTGAACAAAATAGATATATACGTGAACAACAGGAAGAAATATGTGAACACAATCATATTTTTATTATGGATCATATTAATATATGTAATAACAAAAAATTTCGAAATCATGCGTTATGGATTAGATTACTACACATAATAACATGATAACACAAAATCACAAACATTTATTGAGTTCATGTATTTCCTGTTTTGTTTTCACGTATATATAGTTCATGTTCACGTATTTCTATTTCATGTTCATGTTTTTTAGTTTATAGGTTAAGAAAGGTTTTAATTTGATTCAAATCCTAAGGAAAAATGGTTATTATATTAAAAAAATCATTTGATTTTTTTTATTCGAATAAGAATATTATGTTAAAAAAATCATGTTAGGAAAAAATCTTAAGATACAAAAAATTGGATAAGATATCAAGTAGATATAAGGAAATTTGATAAGATATCAAATAAATATATAAGGAAATTGGATATGATATCAAGTAGATATAAGAACTATTTTTAAAAAATCTAATGCAAAAAATAAAATTATTATTTTATTCAAGTTTAATGACGTAACGCAAATTTTTACACAGACTTGGGTTCTGCTCTATATATTGTATCATATTCGACTATTTTTAAGTTCCCTTTTACCAATGGAATTTATTTATTTTATTATTTTACACAAGACCCCAATTAGCAAGAATTTCTTGTTTTAATTTGTTATTTGTTACTAAACAATCACTTGATTTTTATTGTCAAACAATCACTTGATTTTTTTATTAAATAATCATTTAGCTATTTTTAAATATACGATAATTACGATCAAAATAAATATGAATATTTGCTAATTAAGGCCTTGAATTTATATTTTGCTAAGTGCTTCCTAAATATTAGAATCGATCCATGTTCTCACCATTAAAAATTGATTTAGGTCATCTTTTAACAAGTTAAGTGTCTAATGCTACACAATGGATTGTGTTCCTAGAGATTTTGTTGTAATTCAGATTGTTTGGTGTGGAAAGTAACATTCTATAATTGCTGCATTTGCATACTTCTTGAACTCATGTTACATGTGATCTATGTCAAATTCTTCTGAGGGAGTGAACAATTGTAATAAATTATTTTACATATAGAAAGCACATTATATATCCAAGTTGTGTTTAAAATGACATGTTGTGAAAATGAGTGCTCTCCACCACACACATATTTTACAATGCTAATTGCTAGCTAGCTACGATTCTCAACCTACTAAATATCTTGATTAGACAGAGCTTTTATCGATATTAATATTATATCTTAATCTATACTTTTCTATATTCATGGTTCAAGATTAAGACGTGATAGAGTACGTCAATACCGTGTTTTTCTCGGTCCACATGCTAATTCAATGAAATTGTAATAGAGATGTCAACGAGACGGGTTCGGGACGGAAATTATCCTTCCCATCCTCTTCGATGGAGACCTTCGTTCGAGGCAGGACGGAGATTATCGTGTTTTTCTCGGTCCACAAACACATTTTGCTATCCCTAAGTTGTATACTACTTGACAGTTTATAAATCCGCAATTTCACACAACAACTATAAATATAAGTATTTTATCAACAGAAGAATTAAAACTGTAATCATATTCATAGTTATGCCTTCCATGTATGGAGGATTTGTGGGTGCTTTTGAATCGCGTCTTGTAATGTATTGTCTTGAATTATAATGCAAGATTTTTTGTTATAAGAAACAATTTAAGATCACTCTATTAAGTGATTTAGGTATGGATAGGACTAGTAATTATATCGGGTATTTCATATATGTTAATCTCGATATCAAAAATAATATATGTTGTTTGGTATAGTGAGATGATATCATAGTGTTATTTTAATATCATTAAGTAAATAGAACACCAAAGACATCAAACATACCTTGAAATTCATATTAATACTGATATATTCATTTTATTATCAATTTTTCTAAAGTGTGTCCATGTACAAACAATAATAAGCTAAATTTAGAAAAAAAAATTCAAACTATTCTCTAAAATAAATTTAATGAACTCTAAAAAAAGAAATTTTACTGACAAACAAATCTCAAGTTTCATAAATTTAATCATATTAATATGTGCTCACACCAATTAGAAAAATTCTATTATTATATTTTTTTTGATATAAAAAATTCTTTTATTATATGTTTGTGAGTTTGTGATCATCATTTTTTTGGCTAGTGCAATTACAAATTTGGACCCACTATTGGCCCTAAATGCCTTATAGGTGAGATCTTGATAGGACAACATAATTATTCTAATTGTATAGATATGTATGAGCGTTACCCACTAGACAAATTTATATTGGCATCAAGTGACAAATTCGTATTTAGCTACTTAAGAGACAAATTGTGAAGGCATCTCATCCGACCAAAGGAATACCATATAGTATACATGAAGTTTGTTTGTTTCTCACAAGTTTTTTTTTCAATCTCCCGAAATTTCAAATCCGTTGTTAAGGTGCATACACGAAACTTTGCAACATTATTATGTCAAGATTTGGATAACCTCATTGAGTTTGGTTGGTCAATATTTGGAGACAACTCTCTCAAAGTGTTGCCAAAAGATTAATGATTGATGAAAATGAACCTATAGAATCGTTATCCAATCTAATAGTTCAAATACATCATACTAATTTTCTTTCTTTCTTCTTTGGATAAGGTCAAGGGACTTGTTGGATAACTTGCCCATTGTTGCTATCCTTTTATGCAAAATATTATTTTAATTGTGATCGTTATTACTAAACCAAATGATGAGGGCAAATACAAAGATATACACCCTCCGTTCCCGAAAGATCGTCAATAAAGCACATTTATACGCGGACTAATAAAAAGTGGAAAAGTTAAATAGTTGATGGGGAAAAATGATAAAGTTGATGAAAAAGTTGGATTAGATGGGTAAGATATAAGATTGGATGAGGATAATTTTTTAGTTTATAGGAAAAATTGATAAAATTGATGGGAAATTTGGATAACAAGTGTAATATATTCCCTCCGATTCACATTAAGTGTCATTTTAGCTTTTAACACAGTTTTTAAGAAAAGCAATCATTATACTCAAAGTTATAAAGTTTTTCTCAATCTTAGAGCATCCACAATGGAGACTACCAACCTTTCTTAACCTTTAAAAAAAAAGAAAATGTCAAAAAAAATCAGAATTTTATCAGGAAGAAATATCTAATTTGTGAGAGAACTCTCTTGCAGAAGAAATGTGGTCTGACACATTTCTCTGTCAAATTTTTTTTTTGCCCAATAGAAAAGAGAGAAAAGACTAAAAGGTGATTTAAGAAATTGTGTTTTCTATTCTCAGTTGTGGATGCTCTTACCATCTACCACTTCTTTTAATCAATAGATGAATGATTTCGGTCAATAACAAACGCATTCCAATAACAATTCTCATTATTCTCACCTAATTAATTGCCTAGAAAACTCAAAACAACACTTAAAATGAATCAAAACTAAAGTGCTAAAACGACACTTATTTTGAACCGGAGGGAGCATGAGATTATATGGGGGTAAGATATAAATAGAAAATATGACAACATGAACAAACTTTCGGAGAGACTAATAAAAGAAAGATGGACAAACTTTCAGGAAGGGAGAGAATAGTAGGTTATACATTATTTTTGTAGGGAAGAATAAGCGTCCGTTCGGTAGTGGCGTTTTTGGGTAGCGGGGGCGGATTCGATGGCGAGACGCTACACTAAAGGGGTGTTCGGTGCGCAGCGGGCGACGTAGCGGGAGCGGGGGGCCGAATTCCGCTAAACGTTGTCCCCTAGTACCCCCAAGGGGAAGCGTTTCAAGGTAGCGTTTTGGGGATTTTTGTTCCGCTTCCGTACCATAAATTCCATTTAATACCCTTGCGATTTGAGACTTTCGTTCTCTTGCTGTGCCCTTTCCCCGTCGCTCAAACCCTCAGATCTGGCCCCGACGACGAACGAGGACGACGGCGAGAGCTCGAGCTGGAGAGTGGAGACGACACCGACGGCGAGAGCTCGAGCTCGAGTTGGGCAGTTCTATAAAGGACGACACCGACGGATGTGGCTAGGGTGGGTAAAGGACGACGGCGAGAGCTGGAGACCACACCGCCTCCGGCGAGAGCTCGGGCAAGGATGAGCAGAGGATACGGCTAGATCTGGAATGGGGAGGCAACGTTGGTGAAGAACGATGCCAGATCTGAGAACAGGGGCTCTTGCAAATTCACGTTAAAATTGTGTGTGGGATATGCACGTGAATGGCACGTGTGTATGCTAATGGAAATGGTTTTTTAATTGACCGGGGGTATTTTCGTCATTTGTCATTAGAGTTTTCGGGTTTCAGTTAGTTACTTTACCGAACACTCATTTCACAAATTCAGCTTTCGGATTCAGCTTTCAGTTACAGCTTTCACCTTTCATCTCCAGCTTCCAGCTTTCAGTCTCAACTTTCAGCTAATTACCCGAACGGACCCTAAATGTGACCCAAGAGATATGGTGTCGGCGGACGTATCGTGGGGCCATTTTGCAGGTTGGCCCATTCGTCTGTGAAAAAACAAACGTCCTCTGAAGTCTTCAGATATGCACGTGCCTGACATGTGCAGGCCGATCATTCTTGTCCATTGATTCATTTTTTCTTAGAGTGCCCTTTGATGCATTTAATCCTTAAAGTAAATGACATGTTATAACATTGTTGTTCTTGGTGAATCACTAATTTAGCTACAATTTTCTCGTCTATTTCCATTCTCTTATAACCTCCAACATTTAGCTTTGAGGTAGGATTCTAAGCTCCTACATGATATGGCATAATAATGGCAAAAGACATGTAGTTCGGTTATTGCATCACTTCCTGTATTTCGGTGGAAAAACAAATCTTACCATCTTTTCTACCATCGGATCGAGTAGGCCAATAGCCGATTTACTTGATATATGGCCCTTAACGACTGGGTCACGACTCACGAGCCTTCTCAAAGCGAAAACGAGAATGTGGGTCATACCATCTCGAACGTCCTAATTCGTAAACGTACGGGGAATCTGAGCCACTTTGCCCTCATTTCCCCTGACTTCTAGCCAAAGGCCCCTGTTTGTTTGTCAGAGAGAATTTGGGCCACTTTATGTATTCAATGAGTCCAATTATGAACTTTAACAAGCCCAAAGTCATACTAATTCAAGACCAGCCCAATCAAACACAACATACCCAAAAACAACCGGGCTGCTTTTAGTCAGATTCAGCATGACATGAAAAACGAAATTCAGAAAAGAGTACAATGCTCAAATTGGTCTAGGAGTACAATGACACATCAAAGGATTTTGCACTTCCACCAAGTCATATAACAAGCAAGAACGTTACTGAAAGAGATACAAACCAGTTTCATCACCAACAAGAAACAAAAAACTGCCAATGGAGGCCAAGAGGCCCAAGAGTGTTGTTTGTTAGGCCGGCGGCTCAGTCTTCTTCTTCTGCCTCCTCAAGCCACTTCACAAATGGCTCCAGTGACTTCACAAAAGTTTGCCTAAAAAACACATAACATGTAAATTGACTAGCTAAGCAGTGTTGTGTTGGGTGGATATATGAGCCAACAGGTGATCAGAAGATTAAATTACATACCTGCCCTTGGGATTCGATCCTTTACGGAACCAATGGAGGATCGTGTCCTCAGCGAGCACATCCTGGTCATATAGCGACCTCACTATCTCAGGGAACAGCTTCATCAGCTTAGCGTCCTCGTAGCACTGGATCTGAACCTTGTAGATGAGTTCCAGCTCGAGCTTCCCACTGGTACAGAACGTGTTCAGCAGGTTCGCCCAAGTTTTCACCTGCCATCATACAAAGGGCTTCAAAACTTAGCAACGGTTTTTGGGGCAAAATTTGCAGGAAGAAAACCTATCTTTGGATGCGCCTCAAAAATAGGGCGAGTTGTATTTAGTAGCCTAATCATCATTCGAGCTAATATTTCAATGATGCTAGAGACTACACTGATTGCAACTAAACATATAATTGAGGTTATTTTCTGCAACTAACGTCAAAGTCGAGACATTCATTGCCCTCTTCCCTTCCTTTGTTTAGGACCGCAAGACTAGTAGGAGATGAGTTTTCAATGTTTCACCTAAGTTTAATGTTTATAAATCCGAAATGTTCTTACCTGACGCAAAGATGCGTTTGCATTCTGCTGCTGGTTTTTACCGGACCACTGGACAGAATCCATAATGACATCCCACAAGACACGCACAACCTCAACATCTGGAAGCTTGGCTTCCTTTATATGATGTCTCACAGTTTCAATGACTTCATTTGTGTCGGCTTCCTCCGAGATTAGAGTAGTCAAGGCAGTTTTCATTTCCTTGAGCTTCACCTCAAATATCTTCTTTTCATTGTACTCAACCAGTGGCTCCAGTCCTACCTTGCTGAATATTCAAAAGCAATCACAATTGATCAGAATTAATTAATCAAACATAGTATATTAATCAAAGCTTGATAGTTGATCACTTACGTGAAGTGCTCAGAGAAAGCTTCAGCAGAGCGCTTGGAAGAAGGGAAGAAGTTGAGAAGGTTTTCCTCCATTTTCGCACGCTTCAGAATTGCAATGAGATCATCGAGACTATTCTCAACAAGATAGTCCTTGAAAAGGTCAGTAACAAATGAAAGAACTAGGCCTTTGGCAATCAGGTTGTCCTTAAGCAGTGGGTGGAAAATTGTCTCAGGTGGCAAACCCGAGAGCTTCTGAGAGAAGGCGAGCGCAGTGAAAATTGCCAGCTTTTTCCTCTCGTTTTCCTCAAACATCTCAAGAGACTGTAAGAATCTTTGTAAGACATTCTCAAGGCTCTTTATCAGGAAAGGCTTGCGACGTAAAATCTTCTGTATATAGAGAACAGATGGTAAAATAGCTTCACGTTTTGGCTCACAGTCTATTATAGAGTAAGGATGGTGCTCCCCTTCATCGGGCTTAGTTGTTCCAGGTTGTGTACGGCTCCCAATGAACACCACCTGAGTATACGACATATTAGAACAAAAAGAAGTACTAGAATAATTTGCAGTGGAATACTCAACAACTTCATCAAAGTTCGAAATTTTTGCATATTACAAAGACTCTAGTTTTGAGATCATGTACACAAGAAGCTAGCAATGCTTCCATCCATTATGGCCAGAAAGCGAAAAGTTGACTTCAATAGATGAAACAATTTAAATTAAGAAGCAGAGTAGGGGCCTATTGAATACTCTATAAAAGGGAAATACAAGGGAATGCACAGGCAAACTCAATATTAGTAGACTACGTGCCTACCTGTAAAACAACAAGGTACAAAATGACACAATCTGATGGCATTGGAAATCGAATGCTTTCTATCATAGAAACGACACTATCTGGTGGCATAGGAAATCGAATGACTTCTATCTACCATAGATGAAAGACAAATCTCTATATAAACCTCTTCTGGATACTATTATACAGCAGCACACAAAATATTTGAACTGACAAACTTGAGTATGCAACAATGTAACTCCTAACAAGAATAACTATTGACAAACAAATACCAATATCTACAGACTGATCTGAATGGCAAAAACATCCATCCCATCTATAATATTTCTGAAGATAAATTAGGACAAACAAAAGTATTAGAATAATTTACAGTGGAATACTCAACACTGTCATCAAAATTCAACTTACTGCATATTAAAAAGACTCTACTTTTGAGATCATGTACAAAAGGCACTAGCAATTCTTACAAGAATAGCAAGAAAGTGACAAATTGACTTCAATAGACAATTTAAATTAAGAAACAAACTAGGGGCCTACCAAATATATGACAAAATGAGAAATACAAGGGAAGGGAATGCACAGGCAAACTCAACATTATTAGACTGAGTGCTGACCAGTAACATAACAAAGGTACAAAATAACACTATGCAGTGGCATCAGAAAACAAAATGCTATCTATCTATCGCAGATGAAAGACAAATCTCTATACACACCTCTTCTTGATTCTATCATACGAAAACAAGACAGAAGCAATGCAAAAATTTGAGCAGTCACAGACTTAAATATGGAACAATATAACTCCTAATCAGAATATTTTTGACAAACTCATACCAACATCTACAGACTGATTTGAATGAATAAAGCAACTCTTCAAGTCAATAATATTGCTGAAGGTGAAATCTAGAGTAGAAAATATGCTTGCCTCAAAGAAAGTGTCACCGTATCTTGAGAAGTTAAGATCTGAGGACTCGACGCTTTTTGCAACAAGTTCCTGCAAACAGAGAACAGAATGTCAAGACTGTCAAAACAAAGAAACAAAATCTCCAACCAATAAGACTTTGAGGAGATTTAAGATTTTTACCAGATCACCAGCATTGTCTAAGTAGATCTGAACCACTGCATCCGAAAACGCTGCAGGGTCCAGAGGCGCCGCTATATTCCGTTTGCGGGTCTTGATCCGCGTACCACTACATCATATCAACACATAGTATAAATTCCACTGTTCTCACAACAATACATGCATATAAAGTCACTAGAGACTAGTCATAGGTCAGTTACTATGACGGGTTGATGCCCTTGCATGGTTTTATCAAGAAATTACTCATTTACTATGACGGATTGATGCCCTTGTACGGTTTTATCAGGCAAAACACCAATAAGGATGACTAGCAATTTATAAAGATGATTAACATGAACAAACTGTATCAGTTAGTTTACCGTTACAAATTTCAGGCAAAAGCCCTTCATGCTGAAGCTAAAAGACTATCCAAAGAATCAAAATCAGATACAACCATGACCAGGGCAACAAGAAAAGTACTTTTCAGCCTAACCCATAAAAAACAAATGAACAAAAAACCATATAGAAACGAATCAAGATCCGGGAGCCTTACCCTAGAGTGGGCTTCTCCTTCGAGCTGCAACCAAAAGAGGAAAAACAGTGAGCAACCGCATACAGGTTCAAAAATCAAACATAACCCTAATTCAAGGCTAACGACCAAAAACCATCCCTCAAACAAGCGATTCCAGATAAAATCAAAGACACCCAGATCGCGAAATCAACAAAGGCCCAACCTTTAAACGATAATTGAAACCCCCATCAAATGATTCAACATGAAACCCTAGCTAAACTAACCCACCAGCCACGATAATAGATCGAAATCGTGACTATAACGAATCATTACGAACAAGATCCGCTCGAATTTCAGGGCCAAACACAACAACGAAACAGAAATCAAAGAACAATCGAGATCACGAACGGAGAAACAGAGTCTGAAATTGGGTACCTCATAAACAAAATCGAAGGTAGTCGAATCGCAGGTGAGCCTTGAGAGGCCTTTGTTTGTCTCTTGCAAGCGTAAGAGATAGAAACCCAGAGAGAGGGAAATGTGAGAAAGCACTCTCGGTGGCCCTCATACACCCATATTTATTGCATTTTTGTGCTTCGTTCTTCTTAGGGTTAAAAAAATCAAAATTCACTAAATTGCCCCTCACTTATGGTATTTGCACAAAAAGGACATTTTTTGTATTAAAAAAGTATAGCTTTATCACTTTTATGTATGGGTCATACTTATATGCAATTGAAGTTGTAATCACTAGTACATCCTTGTTAAAATATAGACATATGTGCTGTTATATTGGACTTCGCAAGTTTTTAATAACAATTGAAATATTAAATTGATTGGGATAATGGTATAAGGTCTTATTGCGTCCAAACTATAACAAAAGAGTCTATTTAGCGAGCCTTTAAGCTGACATCGGTCGCAAACCACTAGCAAGGATTAGTCTTCCGTCAGTATAGATTGAGACACCTTGAATCTCTAAATGGGGTAACTAGTTAGAGTATTATAAATAAGGGTCGTTTTGTATAAATCGACTTAAATTGTAATCCGTTTTGTGTAATTCACGGCAAAAGAGGTAGAATTGAATTTGGACACCGGCAACAGGATTTTAGTTAGTTTAACTAGTAATAGTCCCCGTGCCCGAAAGGGCACGACTTATATATAAAAAATTTCTTATGTTTCCTCAATTGTTATTATGGAGTATAATTATTTTATTTTTAAGTAGTTATGTGCAAATTCAATTTCAATTAGATAGGTCTAATAATATAATTTGCAGTTTAAAGGAATTAAAAGTCTTTAATCATTTATCAATAAATTTCATGTTTTATATCTTATAAATTTAATACTTTAATTGGACATATTATTTTATAATATGTCAATCAGATATATTATAGCATAGTTAAAAATATAATACTTTACAAAGATAAAAGATTTAGTAAGTTTTTTAAAATACTCAAAAAAAATTCTAGAGTATTTTAAATACATATTAATCAAATTTAAACAAAAAAACTCAATGTAAGATTTGTTATTTACTAAATCAATAATTTTTGGTATTTTATTTTAATTATTTTAGTACATAGTAAGATGTTTATATAAATAGTCTAATAAATTACAAAATTGATAAAGGCAAAAAAGATTGATCAAATTATGCATATGTAAAAGAAATACCAAATCATGCATACCAACCTATGTACGTAACTTTTTCATTTTTTTGGATAGATTTGGATAGATTTTTTTGAAGAAAGTAATTAAAATGGAAATCGGTAGATAAGAAGAAATCTAATGTGGGGTTTATACTGAAGTTTCAACCAATTAAACAAATTGAATTATTTTAATAAAGATCGGTGATGCGGCCCAATAAGGAGGTGACACATATCGGGCTAAATATTATTTATAACCTCCGCTTTAGTATATAGTTATGATAATTACTAGTATTATCTTTGATACGGTACAATTACCAGTGAGCTGTGATTTGTGTTGCTAAATTAATTACTACTATTAGCTGTGTTTTGCCTGATTTGGTCACCTGGTGTGCGATCTAGGTTCAACACAGAAGTCTGTACGATATTTGTTCTGCAAAAGATACGCCGTAGCTTTTATGTTTGTACTTAGCACATTATTATCCACACGTTCACAAGTCGGTTTATTCAAAGAAAAAATTTGTTGTAAGTGGCTTCTTTGCTTTTTAATTGTATATAGAATAAGACGTTGCTTTTTAATTGTATAGAATAAGACGTTCTTTTGTTCTTTATGGGCTGAAATTCGTAATTATCGTGACAAAAATAACCTTGTTGTTGAAATTTGTACTTGCCTCGATCTTACGATAGCTACATATATATGAGTCAATTCATCTCCATCTTTCTCTAAATCTAAACCATCAAAATATTCCTAAAAAAAAAACCATCAAAATCAAATCACAAGATCCAAATCAATTATATAGAAATACAAGAGAGTCGTAGCGCACATATGATCTAAATGATCCTTATAGATCTGCTATTTATATGAGATAAATGAAATTTCATTCGAAAATCAATTAGTAATCGTATAAGTAAATCACAATACTTATATGTTGGATTTTATTAAGACTAACTTTTGACGTGAAAAGTTATGTTTTAACCGTGCTGCGAAGTATAAATGGTTTGACTCGGTTAAATGGGTCTAGTACCATATATACCACGTTACAACTTAACTAGTTATCCTCTCAATGATCAAACACAAAGCAAACAACTCCTGGTTATCTTTCATAAAAGGCTCATTCTCAAATGGTGATCAATTGGCGTAGTATATTATGTCCCAACATCGTCTTGTTGGGAGTTAATTATTGATACGCTAAACGAACAACATGGCTGGTGTTTCATTAATGACCTAAAAAAGTCCGAGGTAGTATTACATCCTCTAAAATGATGACATTCCCACTCATTATAAATTAATTACAACTAAATTGACAACTTTAACAATCAATTTTTAGTAGTTGAACTCGAAGTTTCTAACCATTCAAAACCATCATATCTTACTTTAGTATTTAGTATTATCAGTTGATAAATGGTCAGATGATAAGAGTATCCATAATAGAGAAATGTTACAGATATTAATAATTACTAGTTTTTATGAAGATAATTTTTTTCATAAGTTACTCGTGCGGTGTCAATCGGGTGGGTCGGGTCGGGTTCGGGTCGGGTCATTTCGGGTTCGGGTCAATTCGGATTCCGGTTAAATTCGGATATTTTCAATAATCGGGTCAAATCGGGTTGAACAATTGCGGGTCGGGTACACAATTAGTCGGGTCAAGTTTGATCTTCGGGTCAATTTCGGGTGGGTCATTCGGGTTTCGGTTCATCTAAATTTCGGGTTGAGTCGGGTTTCGGGTTAGTCGGGTTTCGATTTTGTCATATATTGAATGATAAATTTTGTCCTAATATCATTACCTTTAACACTAAATACTAAATGTAGCACTTATATTCAAAAATATAAGTATAATAAAAGATTTAAATTTTAATTTTTTAAATAAAATATTTATTTTAGTGTAAACATATATTTAGTGTATCTAAAGTATTTTATTAAATGATATTATGTTTCTTTACAAGTATATATGAGATAGTTCGTGAAAATATGGTCATTAACTTCAAGGTTACGGATTATTTTAGGTGAAATGCTATTGATTCAGGAGAGTTCGGGTTTTCGGTTGATATCGGGTCGGGTAAGTTCGGGTTTTCAGATGATTTCGGGTCGGGTTACTTCGGGGTTTCGGGTAATATCGGGTTAGTAAACTCGGATATAATCGGTTACGGGTTAATTTTGGGTTCGGGTTAATTTCGGGTTCGGGTCAAACCGGTTCGGGTCAGAAAATCTCGGGTTCACGCATTTCCCCCTCTATTTCGGGTGTCGGGTCGGGTTCGGTGTCGGGCGGGTTTCTCGGGTTGGGTCAAGTTTTGACAGCTCTCCATATTAAGATATTAAAAATAATAAAAATTCTGGGTCGATGAATGATTGATTTCGAACCCATTTTTTCCACTGAACAATAACTAAGGTTTGAGGGATTCATAATCCGATTTACTCAATCCGAAGGTATAGTACTATACTATCAAACACTATCAAACAGGCTCTTATAGTTTTTGCTGATAAAAGAAGTGACCGGCCTTCGGACATTTAGTCAAACGGTTAAGCCTTTAAGGGTAGTACCCAGAGGTCACTAATTCGACTCTTATGGGCAGTGCCCTCAACTAAAAAAAATAAAAGAAGTGACCGTGTGGGGCCGAAACTTTATGGGCGGTGCAAGTGGGGCCTAGCCACCCTTGAATACAATGTAATTGGGCCAATGTCCATATTCAGCTAATGGCCCATAATGGCTAATGGGCCCATGTAATGATTATCTTTGGCCCATTTTTTAGAAGCCACGAATTTATGCTTACCAAACTGCTTATGTTTTGGGTTCAGGTTTTGTCATTTGTCGTATGATTTATTCCATTTTCGACTCATGAAACCTCATTAAGAGAGTTACCAATTGGATCTTCCAATCCGATCCAAAGAATCCTCTAACTCGATTCGTAACTATTTGCTGTATTTGTACCAAACCGAATACTTAGATGAATACGGATCGAGGTTTTGAGTTAAACGCGAATGTATGAGCACCAAATGTTAGCCATACCAAGGCATATGTAAGCTATGTTGCTCAAGACTTGCTTTGATTGGCTTATCTCACTCTGTAATGCATTTTTTTTGCCGGTGAAAAAATAAAGCAAAAGTGAATATGGCAAGTCATTTTCATGGCCCTTTTGCATCTGGGTTTTTGATGCATTCTCAGTGATTCTGCTACAGATAAGGATTTTACCATCAAAAGAATAAAAAGAGGGTTTGAACAGGGAACATTCAATATATAGAGATTAGAGACCCCATGATTGGTTTTCTTTCTTTTTGTAAAATTTGTCTGGACTTTAGCCTGCACATTATCGACTAAGAAAACTTGGGAAATGAATGTAATTTATAAGAAATCAAAGTTGGACACTTTGATCCTTTATTTTCATACACATAGAAAAGAAGGAATACGTAGTAGATTTTAATGATTAGAATGAAAACAATGTGTACTAATTTATAATTTTGTAAAAATAGGACCATTATATATATAATATATTTCTCAATTATGGGACCATTATATATATAATATATTAATATATTTCTCAATTATTGATCTTATCTCAAACAATTAGGCTTGAAAACCATTGGAAGAATACAACTCACCTGATAACAAATAAAAAAATCTCAATGGGAATTTGGAGTACACCCTTCAACTAGAAATGTTTGTACTATTCAAGGGTCCACAATCTGTCGTATGATTACAAGTTTCATAATTTATTATACATTTGTTTACAGATGCCAATTATTGACATATGCAAATGATATGTTTAATGAGTCACCCAATAACCAATAGTTTGTGCTCATATGGATGCGTTTCATAACATGGACAATAGACAATTATGGTTAGTCTTTAATACAGAAATAATCACCTTTGACCAACACATCAATTTTGAAACTAGTTACCCATCTTGAAAAAATCAGTTTAAAATGTCTAGAGAACCCTAATAAAAATGATTAGTATTAACTTAACAGTTAAAACATTTGTTTTTTTTTGGATGAATTGGGTAAGTGGTCCGTAAGGGCCACTTTTGGAGGCGTTTAGGCAGCTCCAAAAATAAATTAGCTATGGGGCCGGTTTTCCGAAAATGCCCCTAGGCAAAAAAAAATTACAACCATGCCACCGCATCCCAACTCACTCCCCCTGTCACACAAAAAACGACCTGTCATACAAAAAAAAAAAATTTACACTCATTCCACCGCATCCCACCTCACACCCCCTGTCACACAAAACCTGTCATACAAAACCTACCATACAAACAAAAAACGACCTGTCATACAAAACCCTCAATTTTCGTTCATTATCCACATACAAAAGGCTTGTCACCACAAAACCTGTCACACAAAGCCTATGTGGGATTTGAACCCACATTACCGTGCATTTAGCACGTTGCTCTACCATTTGAGCTAATAGGCTATGATTATAATTACTATATAAACAAAACCAAATTTGTCACACACAAAATCCATAAGAAAACCCCCTATCATACACAAAAAACAGACCAAAAACTCTGTCACACAAAAAAAACTCATAACAAAACCCCCTGTCATACACAAAAAACGAGCTGTCACACACAAAACTCATAACAAAAGCCCTGTCACACACAAAACTCATAACAAAAACCTGTCACACACACAAACCTATAAACACAAAACCTGTCATACGAACAAAAAACGAGTTGTCACACACAAAACCCATAACAAAAGCACTATCATACACAAAACTCATAACAAAACCCTGTCACACACAAAACTCATACAAAAAACATGTCACCACTAAAACTCATAAACACAAAAGCTGTCACACGAGTAAAACAATCTGTCACACACAAAAACCATAACAAAAAACTTGTCACACACACAAACCTATTAACACAAACCTTATCATACGAACAAAAACTCAACTGTCACACAAAAAAACAGACCAAAAACCCTGTCACACACGTCTGCCACACAAAACCCATAACATAAAACTTGTCACACACAAAAAACATACCAAAAACCCTGTCATACATAAACCCTATAACAAAAAACCTGTCACACACACGCTACCCATAACAAAACCCCCTGTCATACACAAAAAAAGACCAAAAACCCTGTCATACACAAAAAAAACAGACTAAAAACCGTGTCACACAAGTCTGCCACACAAAACCCATAACATAACACTTGTCACACACAAAAAACATACCAAAAACCCTGTCATACATAAACCCTATAACAAAAAACCTGTCACACACACGCTACCCATAACAAAACCCCCTGTCATACACAAAAAACATACCAAAAAACTGTCATACATGAAACCTATAACAAAAACATTGTCACGTACACATAACCAATAACAAAACCCCCTGTCACACACAAAAAAACAGATCAAAATCGCTGTCACAAAAAAAAAACTCATAACAAAACCCCCTGTCATACACAAAAAACGAGCTGTCACACACAAAACCCATAACAAAAGCCCTGTCACACACAAAACTCATAGCAAAAACCTGTCACACACACAAACCTATAAACACAAAACGTGTCATATGAACAAAAAACGAGTTGTCACACACAAAACCCATAACAAAAGCACTGTCATACACACACAACCTATATCAAAACCCTTGTCACACGAAAAATAGACTAAAAACCGTGTCACACAAAACTCTTGTCACACACACAACCCATAACGAAGCGATTTGCTTGCTTACCGCGGTGGTGGACGGTGGAACGACAGTAGAAGGGCGGTGTCGACGCTCACTTTTCTAGATCTAGGGTTTCTAGATCTAGATCTAGAAATTGTAGATCTAGATCTAGGGTTTCTAAATCTAGATCTAGAACCCTAGATCTATCCCACCAACGCCGGCCACCTTGGTTGATTCCCACCGACACCGCAGCCCCGTCGTCGTCTCTAGGCGTCGTCGACCGACACCGCTGTCCGTCGTCGTCTCTGGCCGTCGCTGTCGCCGCCAACCGGATCTAGATGAAAAAAACAAGAGGGGGAGAGGGGGGAGCCGCCACCGCTCGCCGCTACTCTTTGGTGGCCGTCGTCGCCGTCTAATCGATCTGGGGGAAGAAAACAAGATGGAGAGAGGGGAGAGAAGAGAGGGAGGGAGAGAGTGAAATGGAGGAAGAGAGAGAAGAGAATGAAGAAAGAGAGTGGGTTTTTTTTTTTTTGGGCTTTTATAGAGCAAAAATAGACCTCATAGTGAATTTATTTTTGGAGGAGGCTAGAGGCTGAATGAATGTGGTCCACTTCCCTCTTTTTTTTTGGTCGAAGGACACATTTGTTTTTTTTGTTTTGTAAGAAATTGAGTTGCTTTATTAGGAAATACTACTAGTCACGTGCATGGCCCGTGATCAGGTACGGATACAGAGACATCCGAATCACCTCTGCTGTGTCTTTTACTTGCACAAGTCTTTTTCTCTCTCGCCTGCAAATCCGATTCTCTGAAACTCGAATTCCGATTTTTCGAGTTTCTCTCCGTCCCCTCTCTCTCCATTGAATGCCTCATCGTAAATCATTCCTTCCGTTCACGCTCCGGACCTGATACGTCATCCCGCCATTCGTAAGCTCGATTCCTGTTCAGTTCAACATTTCCGGATTCCAATCGCTGTTCGAATCTTGTGCAATAAGATCAGTGACAGGAGAAATTGAAGGTACTTGCTTACTCACTCGTGTTCATGTCCTCATTTGGAGGCGGATTTCATCAGTTGTGGAGTAATTGTGAAAATTAGGTCACGAGACACGAGTGAACTCGAGGAAGGGACTCGTTTGGCTGAAATTTAGGGTTTTGCGTTCGGATTCCGTGTTCTAGGGTTTGTTTATGTGAGATTTGAGTTCGGAGACGATTAAATCTAGGTTTTGGCTCGAGAGATTGGGAGTTATGTCAGCTGAGCAGTGTTCTGATCCGTGGAGGGGATTCACGATGAGCCCTAAGGGGCTTTTTCCAGGGTTTGTGTCCAGTTGTAGGAGCGATGAATGTAATTTCACCCCGAACTCTGACTCTGAGAAGAAGTTGGAGCAGAAAGAAAATGGTTTGAGTTCTGTAGTGGGCAGAGGGAGCTCAGCTTTCAAGTCTGGTGGTAGTATAGCCGAGAGGAGGGCGGCTAAGTTTGGATTCGATGCATCGAAAATCAATACGTCTAGGTTTGAGTCTAGCAATGCATTGGCTTCACTTGCTTCTCCGTCGCCGTATCTTCTTAGAACACCTGGGATCAGCCCAGGGGCGTTGTTGGAGTCTCCTATGATGCTGCCAAATCTTCAGGTACTCTATGTTGTTCATTGTTTTTGTTTTGTTTTCGGAGTTTTGAGGGAATTGTGCATGTGATGTTTGTGATGCTGGCTGTTGATTTCACTGGAATGTGTGCGAACATCGTACTGGCTAGGCTGTTTTAGGGTATTAATTTGTTCAGTGAGTCCTTGGGATTTGGATGTTGCAAGGAGTATCATAATCATGGGTACCCCTTGTGCAAGAATCTGAGTAAGTATGACTAGAAAGCGTTTAGTTGGTGAATTGTTTAGAGGGTTTAGCAGGTGATAAATTGATGAAAGTTAGGAAAGTATTAGTTAAATGGTCTGGTAGAATCACGGATATAATTCTTGTTGCTAGTCCTTGCATCTTGAGCAATCTGTGGTCTCCCATCTCTTTTTTTTGATATCATGTTTAGGCTGTTTTATGCTGGCTAGTAATTAGAATTTATTAAACCTGTGTTTTCCTTGAGCCACAAAGTATAAAGTTTAATGAAACTTTTTTCTTCAGCCATCTCCAACCACAGGAGCTTTTGCTTTGCCTCGTCTGGCTTTTGAGAGTGGAGTGATCAGGTCAGAACCATTTAAGGCAGAGAAGGACAGTGATGATACATCCTCTTTCACTTTTAATCCTAATGGGA
The DNA here is from genome assembly GCA_963924305.1 of Polygonum maritimum. Taxonomy (NCBI): domain Eukaryota; kingdom Viridiplantae; phylum Streptophyta; class Magnoliopsida; order Caryophyllales; family Polygonaceae; genus Polygonum; species Polygonum maritimum. The sequence continues at coordinate 36,745,198 of OZ002735.1, read as the reverse complement.
AGCCTATTCCTATGTCGTGCTATTCTGCAACGCAACATCAGGTTAGTACTTGAAACTCACCTTTTTCTTCTGTCAATGAATAAAACTTGTTGAATTTGAAGTTTCAATATTCATCTTACATTTGAAAATATTAAATCAATAGGAACAAACAACAATTGTAAAATTGTGATGAAATAATGCGTGTAATTTCAAGGTATTAACAGTATACCTCTAGCAGATTTTATTTTATTTTGATAACTACCTCTAGCAGATTTTAATCCTCTCTTCCAGATTTAAGCTTTCATGAATGCATGTCTTTTCCCTCTTTTATTCTTGACTAGTTTGTATTTCATCATTCAAAGAAGGGTAGAGGAACTATGAATTTGTCATTGTACTCTCAAAGATGGAAAGATCACAACAGTTTAGTGTTATCAAGTCCAACTCTGAATAGTCATCAATAATTATGAAGCTACATGACTATCTAGGAAATTTAATGTTAATACTTCTATGAAAACATAATTATTAAGTATAATAAAGTGTCTTAGTGTAAACTTGATAAAATTGGGGAGCGAATAACTATCCTGAACAGAGCAAATAACGAAGTTTTTGTAAATCTGTGATATTGACAACTTAATAACAGTATTGTCTTTTCAAAACCTTATTTCAGTATCTGCCTAGTAGCTTGCCCCAGCATTTTGACTTTCAACATCAAGCTGCTACACTTCCTCCTGTGAATGGGGGTTTCGAGTTTCCTACCCAACCTCCAAGCGAGGCTAATGTGAACACTTCTGAGTTCAACTCATCACCTGACTCCAGAATATCAAGTGAGATTGTAGTAAAGGCTAGTTCTAGCGATTTTCAACCGGGGGATTCAGTTATAGCTGCTGGTTTTGAAGCACAGCAAAGTGAATGCAATCAACGGGAGGATGCAGGAAATTCAGGAACAGAACATCACCCTTCGGATGGGGATCTGAATGTTATGGATTCTTCAGTGAAAACTGTTCATAACTCAGAAGATGGATACAACTGGAGAAAATATGGACAAAAGCAGGTCAAGGCTAGTGAATTCCCTCGTAGCTACTACAAATGTACTCATCCAAACTGTCCAGTAAAGAAGAAGGTTGAACATTCCCGTGATGGTCAAATCACAGAAGTTGTCTATAAAGGGGCTCATAATCATCAGAAGCCTCAACTTAACAGGAGATCCTCGTTTGGCTCATCAGTCTCATGTGGCGAGTCATTAAATGTTGGTGATGGCTTAGAGAGAACATGCTCAACTGATCTTTCTAATCCACCACCAGCTAATGAAGCAAAATCTGCCGGTGGGCTTGAATTGGCAGGAACACCTGAACTCTCCTCAACACTTGCTAGTAATGACGAGGTTGAAGAGGAGGGGGACGCTATTACCCAAGGGAGTACGGTAGTTGTGGACAATGAAAATGATGAACCTGAACTGAAAAGAAGGTATGCCATCACTTTATTATGTTCTTCACATGTTTCTGCATGTATATGTTACTTCTTGATATTCTTTTTCATATTTTTGCAGGAAAATGGAGAGCTCCTTGATTGAAACAGCTTTGGCTTCCAGGGCAATCCGAGAACCAAGAGTCATTGTCCAAATAGAGAGTGAAGTTGACATACTTGACGATGGATACAGATGGCGAAAATATGGACAGAAAGTGGTCAAGGGTAATCCAAATCCAAGGTTTTAAATCTCTGCCTTTTCTCAATTCCCTTTTGTATTATTCTCATGCATATTGGAGAGACCTTTCTTACAATATCACTTATAATTCTTCAGGAGTTACTACAAATGCACCCATCCTGGATGTTCAGTGAGGAAGCATGTGGAAAGGGCCTCACACAACTTGAAGTTTGTGCTCACAACATATGAAGGGAAGCACAATCATGAAGTTCCATCAGCCAGAAATAGCAGCCACCAAAACCCAGCCCCATCTGCACACAACCCACAAGATGTCCTAAACTCTCATCATCTTCCCAAATCCGAACCACAAGATTTCGCTACTCATTCCCACAGAAGAATGGAATACAACAACAAAGAATTCCTAAAACCCAACTATTTTGGCAACTTCAATGGTGGACCTCCCTCCCTTTATCAAATGAACTTTCCCAACTTCCCTAACACCATGCCTTATGGTTCTATTGGTCTAAACCCCAACTACAATCTCGCCACAGGACAACATGTTCCTAATTTATCCATTCCTCCACCAATGGGATTCAGTTTGCCACCAAACATGAGCATCCCCAACAACAATCAAGGAAGATCACATGGTATGATTCAACCTATGTTCTTGGCACAACCACAACCACAAAAAGATGGAGATGTTAAGCTTCTTAGGCCTGCGCAGGATCAATGAGAGTGGCTCATCTCAAGTAAATCCAACCGTTTTTTCTAATTTCATAGAGTTTATATTATTGTTTTTGTTCTTAAAGTTATATCCACAGTCGCCTCAGTTTAATAGAAAGGAGAAGATGTAATCTTTCAAAGCTCCCAAAACCAGTACCTTTTCTTGGAAACTGATAATATAAGATTAGTATGCAATCCAACCCTTTTGATCTTCTCTGGTTCCATCTTCTCTATTGAGAATAAGTACCAATTTGTTCAATTGCTTTGCATATTAAAGATGTGATTGTTTGATCAAATATTGGAATCACACAACTCAATTGTCATCAGTTTCAATGACACAGACAGCCTAAAGAATCAATTTTGAAAGCTGAAAAAGCACACAAGGAGATAATCATAAGAGATATCATCATCAAGATTGACAAGCAATCATGAACAACATCAGATTAGAAATCCAATCCACCTCGTTCACAGAGGGGAAACACAATAGACAAAACACAAACCAAGGTGTAGTAGTAACAGTTTTCTAATATAATTAATAACACAAACACAAACCACAACATAACAGAACACAGAACACAACTCCTCCCCCAAACCTGCAAACCACATCTAGAGAACAAGACGAAAGAAAACCTAGCCCCTCGTTCCCCCATCGACGCCATCGCAACCAGGAAGAAGAAAACCACATCCAATCACTTCTTGAGGCTTCCGCGAACGCCAGGACGAGGCTTCGAGGTATCAGCAACGGGGGCGAGAACGGCATGGAGATTGACGATCTTGGACTCGTCGTAGGGGATTTTGGGGTGCTTGGACTCGTGGTGGATCTGCATCGTCTTCGGATCGGGGACGGTGAGCTTGCAATGAGGACACTCCCATTTGGCGTGACCGCCTTTCTCTTTTCCGGTCCGATCCAACAATCCGGCCTTTCCTCCGCCTCTGTTCGTGGTGGCGGCGTCCTGTTTGGCAGCTAGCTCCTTCGCCGTGTGCTTCTTCGGCTTCGCCTTGCCTGTCATCGTGAGCTTCGATCGATGATGATGGTGGTGATTTGGGAGTTTTTTGGAGAATTGGAAACCCTAGGAGGGAGGAGGACACGGGAGAGGGGGTCAGATAAGAATGAGATGATTTATAGGAGGGGAAGAAAAAGAAAATTGATATTCCTTTCGCCTTTTCTTTTTTTATTTAAAAGGCAATAATTGAACCCGGAAAGAATCTTCAAACTTTTTTAGGCGTGTGCAAGAAATTATTAGTAAAATTCCTTCGTGCCATTACGCGCAATTTATGTAAAGCTGTGATCAGTTATGAGATTATTATGGTGGCTGTAAGATTTGTGATTACCCAAAATTTAAGGATTAATCTACAGGGAAAATATGAACTAAATTTAGGGTAACGTGTAAATATATAAAAAAATTCAATGGTGTTGCCGACCATTTCCGAGTTAGGACTAAGTTTGAGCTATAAACTTCCACACAAATGCCAAATCAAATCAATTTTTTTAACCCTTTTGGTATTTTGATTATTTCAGTTTGTTTAGGTAATTGTCTATCTTTTTTTCTCGAAAAAAGCTACTCCTAAAATTGTTAATCTTTTGGTTTTAGGTAAGTTTCTATCTTTTTATTTTGCTTTGAGACCCATACTCCTAAATTTGTTTTTCTTGAACACACCTAAACATGCTTTTCAAAATGCAGAACAAACGAGAAATTTTAAGTTAACAATATTTCATAGAATACAAACTACATGAATTGAAAAAATGGAATCTATAACTATAAATGTGGGTTCCCCTTCTCTTGACTCTTCCCACCTAAAAAAATGGCTAATGAAGTATAAAAAATTGAAAACAGGCATCTGTTTTGAGCCCGTTGTTTCATTCTTTATCCAGACAGACTAATATTGACAACCCAACTAGAGCTTAACCAAAATAGAGCAAAGAAAGCTTTACAGCACTTCTATGAAAATTATGTCCAAATCAAACCAAAACCTATGCTAAAAAATAAAAGAGTAACGAAGAAAACAAATTCCATCCATGAACAATGGCAAAACTAACTAGCTAGATTTGATCTGAAAATTTGGGACGTTGTCTTCCTTATAAAGCAAACGCCTCTTGTTGTAGCAGCCATGATACCTGTACAGGAGGCTATAGAGGCACTGTATCATGCTTACAGTGTCATATTCCTCCATGAACTTCATGTCAGAAGCCCTAGCTTTCGAGCCCGTGTAGCAAACGTACTCGTCGAGCACCGATGGCAGGCGCCAGTTCTGAAGCTTTCTAAGGCACCCCACAAGACATCCCGTTCGGTGCTGCAAGTTTTCGAATGCCATATTAAGTAAAGCTTCAATCGAAGGAAATCAGGTGCTACAAAATTATAAAAATCTGAGGGAAATCGGATCATCATGGATATTTACCTTGCCACGATTGCAGTGGATCAGAACCGGGTGATTTCTCAAATCTGCACATTTCCAAGAAGAGGTGTCAATTGAACTGTGTTTGGAATGATTAGCAAACAGAGCAAGAAAGCTAGATGAATGCGAAAGGTGGGATTTTACCGATTAGAACTTTCAGAGCTTTTGTGATAACATCTCCAGGTATCATCCTCATAGTTTCCTAGAGAGGAAAGGATTTGTCGTTAAGAGGACAACTAAATCGCGTTTCAGGACATGAAATCTCTATAGAAGCACATAAGAACATGCAGCCACAATTCTTTTTAGCTAATCTCCAATAAGCATTGACTATCTAAAAAACTATAGAACTCTCAAGTCTTCATAAGAAAAAGTTGACAAAACTTTCTCAAGAACATTCAGATAGATAATAAATAAGCATTAGGCAGTTAAGATTTGCATAATGAGCCAATGAGGTTTCAATTCAAAAGCATCAATATTGGTCTTCAATAAGTGCAGATCCAGCAATATTGGCTAAGCATGCTATTTTATCATGGACATTGAAGAAGGTAGTACTTAGGAATACATAGAACATTTCTTCTTTGGTTATCTTATGAGGAAACAAACAAACATACACGAAAAAGGAAAGCATGAATCTAGAAACAAGTTCAGGAAGCCAATTGAAACAGCTACAAGGATCAGAAATCTATGGCTAAAGAAAACAATGAGCTTAACACCACCATTACCACTTTCTGATGAAGCCAAGAATCTGCAACAGACTGGTAACACAGAGCGAATTTAGACCGACAATGACATTCAAAAACTACAGTTTAATCCTACCTTCTTTCCTTCAATCCCAAACTGAAACAACTTGATGTTGTGTGATTCAAGAAACTTGCAATGCTCTTCCGGATATGGCTCCGGGCACAAGTATCTGCAATTAGGCAGCAGATCGGATCAAAACACAGATGAACACAACAAAACCGCCACAATTTCAACAAAACAGTTCAACAAGATCACAACTCACATGACGGACTTGAGACCTAGGGTTTCGAGAAAACCGAAATTATAACTCTCCGGAAACGCAGATCTGTACACGCCTTCTTCAACAACGGCGAAATTCTTCGGCGGAACCAACACTTTGTTGACGATCTCGGAAATCTCCTCTTTCTTCTTCTCCTCCTGGCCGTTCTCGTTCTCCTCCGTAGTCAAACTCATTCTCCGGATTTCAGCCGAAGAATTCAAGAGGCTTTTGATCCCCAATCGGAGCAACTGCTCCTCTCAGTTCTCGCTGATCGATCGCACAAAGCTTCAACGAGCGATTCGTCTTCGCAATGCGATGAAGGCGAGAGCGAAAACGGACGCGATCAAAAACTGTCGAATTCCATCTTTGAAGAACTAGAGAGATTAACAAGATAGAATTCTAGAGGGCTGTTCATTGTTTTTATTTTCTTTCTTTTTTGTATTTTATTTTGGAAAATTGAAACGGCCGGTTTCTAGAAGCGACGGAAGGGTTTAAGGAGGGTTTGGTTTGATGTGGGACCCGCTTGATTTTGCATTGAATTTTCGATACTCTTTTGCGCGTTTTGTTTTGACGGTTTTCGTAATCTATTTGCGGTTTAACAAAAGATAACTATAGACTAACTTTATTTACTCCGACCAAAAAAATAGACTAACTTTATTGAATTAAATATTTAAAAAACAAATTGACCTATGACCTTAGAATTTCTTTTGAAAGTCTCTCTCAGAATTTTTTATTTTGCAAATATATATGCGTTTTTTTTTGTAAAATATTTTTATTTTGTTTTTAAGCAAAATTTTATGTTATGTTTCAAAAGAAGTTTAAAAAGGTGAAATCAGTTTTTACCTTAATTTAGTACGGACCGGATTCTGAAGACCCACAAATCTTGTTTAGATAGATTTTCAGTCTTATCATAAGGACAATTAGATGGATTTTCTTCACTTTAAGTTTAAGTTATGGGTGGTGGAAAAGTTAGTTAAGGTACGGGGAAATTTGTAAAAGTAGTTTCTTTTTAACGAAATGAATACCCATGTATAGTTGAAATTTTACTTTATTGTGCGAAAATAAAGGGGTATATTCAACTTTTCAGAAAAAGGAGAACTAGGGTAAAAATGTAAATAACCAAATAAATAGACCCTGGACCATAGGCCCACAACAACAGCAACACTATTTGGGCCTGAGGCCCATCATTTTTGGCCCATTAATTAAGATAACTGCGCTTTTTCATTCGCCGTGATTACAAGCAACACAAGGCCGACCTTACTAATAATCACTAGCTATTGTATCTCCATTCATACTCCAAATTCCAAATGATTGCACATTCATTGCAAACTGAACACAAACCCATGATTTACACATAAGAACATAAAACCTCAGCATGGTATCATTCACTTCTCAAACATGATTCTTCAAAAGTCTTAGATCATATAGGCTAAACGTATTTTTATCAACATGACATATGAAACACACCCTAAGTTGAAACACTTGGAAATGGTGGTGGTGGTGGCGGCGGTGGTGGGAAATGACCATGCTCAATGGATGGAGCTGAAATCTCAACACGCTCAGAGTAGACCGGTGCTGGTAGAGACGACGTAGGTTGGTGGAAGAGAAGCTCCGGTGTAAAAAGATGGTGCCATTTTGTGATGTGGTCATCGTCACTGTTGAGGTTGGTTGTTGTAGTTCCGTCCCATCCGATGTGAGTCACATGCTTCACATCCGTTGGACACCCTATTTCCATGCTCATACCTAACTCCTCCATTTCATCCTCATACACTATATTATTGCAAAAATAAAAAGATCGTTAAGAACAATCATATTCGTCGTTGAATACAAAAATGGTAAGGACTTCTTATGATTGTGCAACATGAATGTTCTAATGATTCAACTATGGAACAAAGAGATTCTTACCGAACATTTGTGACAAGCTTTTAAAACCCTTAACAAGTTTGTTAACTCCGGTAGATAAGTTGGGTCTTGGGAAAGCCAATAGTCTCGATGAATGTCTCAAGTTGTCCCCGGACAAGCTATCTTCATCTCCATCCTCCTTGACTCCTAAGAACAACAACAATTGGCTAAGAAACTACACAAGTCTTTAACATAGGTCAACCAAGGAAAGTAAATAAAAGACCGAGCATTCAAACTTACTCGAAGAAGGCGACTTCAAGGCCAACTTTGATCGCCTAGGCCTCTCCCCGGCAACATCAATGCTTGCTTGAGAGACGCAACCCAACGAAAAGGGAAGAACCGTGAATCTCTCCATTCGTTCTCTCATCTTGAGGAAGAAGGCTTAGTTGCCACACAATTGTGCTCAAAACCAAGAATGTAAGATGAACCAAAAGTAGTGGAAGTATTGAAGATTTGAAGGTGGCATTCCGGTTGTTATAGTAGGTTTGTTGAAGTGTGGCTTTAGTATCAAGTCAGAATAATTTAAGGTATGAAAAAAGTTGGCCATACACATGTTGGTTTGGTGAGAAAGACAATAGAAAAGGATACATAGTGGGATTTGCAAGTTGTTTTGAGTATTTTGGAAGTAGATACATAATGAAAGTTTCATAGCAAAATATTTCATATATCTTTTCATTATAAGATGAATGATTTTCAGAAACAACAATCTTAAACTTAGTTGAAGTAAGAGTTCATTTTTTGGGCTTCAATTTACCTCTTCCGTGCTTTCCTTCCCTTGGGAGAAACCACCTCTTTTTGTTTTACATATTTTATCCCATATATATTTTGGTAACTTCTAAGTTTATTCTTTTATGAAATAAAATTCTTTGTATTTACTCAAACTGCATGATTTGAGTGAAAAGCAAGCAACAACTTACGGATTTAATTAAATAGTTTAAAAGGCCACTATGTGAAATTCTTTATTGTCAAGTAGCTATAGCCATGTAACGATCATTTGGTTAGAATAGTGTGTATGATCATGCAATATAACCAAAAAATTGTCCATAAAAATGATGTTTTCCGATTAAGATCATTTAGACACCTTATGACTTATGAGTAACTAATAGTTTATAAATGCAAGTATGTAACATCACATTCGATTTTGGCTTATCGGATGTCATTTTAACAAGTGATCTTTTCATTGAAAGTTTGAAACTAACAATTCATCTACTCAGCTTTTACTGTAGTTTGAAGCAATTACACAAATAGGTTAACATTCATTTGTCTACTTTTTAGTTTTCATTGATCTAATGATGATGAGCGATGAGCCCATGCAGTTTTGTTAAGACTCATTTTCAGTCATCTACAAGACCGGATAATAAAGAAAAGAGAAAAAGATAAAAGATGTAGCCTAGTAGAAGAAAATTCACAAATGGTTTCTTTCTCTTATCAATTTATCATTAATCTTTGTGTTGAAGAAAAGGGAAGCAAGTCATGAAGATAAAAACTATAGTGGATTGTATGTAAGATTTCGTGAACAGCTAGCTAATATGTGATCATTTGCATGACTTTGTCCCTTTTTGAGGGGAAACATAGTAAAGTTCAGTAAAGATCTAGAGCCCCAAGGTTTAACATATCGTTTAAAATTAGACAGTAATTACAAATTTAATTACAATGTCAGTTTCATCAAGATATTATTAGAGCAAAATGAGCTATTCGTCAAATGGTAACTAAGATCTATAATAAATTTTCTTACATAACACTTTAATAGTTTTTATCAATATATAAGTTCAACATCTCAATCACTTTATAATCGACTCATATTGTTAACTAGCAGCTCATGGTCACTCACTTCCATAAGGTTTCCATTGTCTAGATGATTTCATCAAACTTGCATGAAATTGATAAGTTAGTTTTTGAGGATGTAAGGGAACTATCTATTCCAAAGTTTATTTAACTTGACCATTTTAGTATATACTTCTACTTTGTCATAACAAGACTTCAATGGGTTATTAGAATCTCAATTTCTTTTTAATTATGTACCCGGCTTTTTTTTAAAACAAGTCATTAGCATCCCAATCTCTTTTAGTTATATATCTAATTCCGAGAAGCAGGCATGGGATGGTCTAGTTCTGATGCCATGTTTAAATCTCATTGGAAGTGACTAAATGGGATGATGTGTTAGATTTTTAACGATTTAGATGTACAAGGTCGGAATCTATCTTGTAACACAAATAGTTTAAGCTAGTGAAGGGATTCGCCCTCCTTTATACAGTAGCAAGATATGTCCAACATGAAATAGTTGACGTATATAGTTTCAGGCACGATGTTTTAACTAGTACAAAATCTGAGGCCACAAAGTTGTTTCACGAGACTAAGGCCAAAATCAGAGGATTAGGATTGTGACCTAGACCATAAACGTCAGGAGAAGTACCGGAAGTGGCGTCGTCGTCAAGACATAGGAGGTAGCATCTTTGTCAAGAGAGATCAAGAGAGCAAGAGTGAACTAAGAGTGAGACGAGGGAGAGGCATGAGATCTACTTTTTAACACAAAAATTCAAGGTAATGTGTACGGATTTACCTCGCCTTATATACTACTCCCTCCGTCCCATTTGGTTTGTCCAAATAGTACGGTTGGCACGGTAATTTATAAAAAGTTGAAAAGTGATAAAGTTGATGAGAAAGGTGGATAATTGGGGGTAATATATAAGATTGGATGAGGGTAGTTTTGTAATTTTATAGGAAAAAGTGATAAAAGTGATGAAAAAGTTGGGTAATGGGGGTAATATATAAGAGTGAATAAGGGTAAAAGTGTAAAAACATATAGATAAAAATGGAAATATTTGAAAGATGGACAAAGCTAATGGGACGCCCAAAACGGAAATATGGACAAACCAAATGGGACGGACGGAGTAGTTGGTTTTTCTTACCGCTTCAAACAAACAACGAAGAAATCTCATAAATATTAAAAACAATAAATGTACGAAAAACGTGAGCTACCGGGATATGTTTTGAAAATGGAGAGTCGGATTGATTTAAAAAAGAGCAACATACAGTACTTTTGTTGTCTGAATATTTAAGAAATAAATCGAGATCTTCCGAACCAACCCTAATCTTGACTCGCAAATCTCCTCACCCCACCCAATCTATAATGTACGGATCGGGTTACGAGTCAATAAAATTCCGGGTTCCGTTTTTCCCAAGGATCCGATCCGAGCCAGCTACGACCCAGGTTTGAAAACCTTTCTGGGTCAAAGGTTTGTAAATCATTCATTTGTGTAACACCTACCACAAGGCCCACTCGAAACTCCCCTCCGCAATAAAACCTCCATCTTTGAAAATTTTACTCCTCCTTCACAGTTCACACTCGACCTTTCTTTCCCCTATTAATTCCCACTTATCAGTTCTCACTTTCCCAGTCCCCCACCAAAGTTCCCAAATTTAACATGTGAAAACTCAACACCTCACACAAGTAAAAGAACCCATTTCAATCCTTTCCCTAAAACCCCCAAACCCATTTCAGATCTGCTCAAAGGGAGGAACACCATCAAAGCTATCATTCCAGAGAAGATGTTGAATTCAAGGCTCCTCTTCTTTCTCCTACTCCTCCTGTTCTCTGCCTCCACCTTCAATTGCAACCTAGAAGAGCTAGACCCATCTCAGGTAAAAGCCCTTTTCTTGCCCCAAAAAATTTCTGGGCTGAATTTTGATTCTTTAGGTCTGATTTTGTGAAATTCCATTGATTTAGGCAAATGGGTGCTCAGGGAATGTTACATCCCTTGATGGGTCTGAAATGGTTCCCTTTATTGATAAGAAGAAAGTAGAGATGATGATGGTGATGAATGAGACTAGAAGAAAGCTTGGAAGCTTCCAGATTTGTGCACCTTGCACTTGCTGTGGTGGGGCCAAAGGCTATTGTTTGCCTTCTCCTTGTTGCTATGCCATCAATTGCAACATCCCAAACAGGCCCTTTGGGTTTTGCTCTTTCACTCCAAGAACCTGCAATTGCTTTGCATGCCACTGAGTCTCCTCAGTCCTCAGTTTGAATTGGGTTAGAATTTCTGGTCCAAATTTATCATTTTTTAGGGAATTGTTTGTTCTAATTATAAGAGTGTTTATTTGAGTGCTGCCTTAGAATTGAAACTTTCATCATGGGTGTCATTTTTTTGTAAATTGTTTTTAGGTCTATGTTTGAGGATAGTTGCTATGTAGGAATGGATTGTCCAGCTTCATTCTTGGAGATGGGTGGAAATTGGTACTGTTTATGGCTGAGTTATATTCTGATTTTTGGTTTAAAAAACCAGTAATTTTGGATCATATGGCTTGGTTTTTTTTTCATAGAAGAATTTATTCTCAGTTATCTTGGCATGCATTATATTCTTGCCTTTAGGAAAAAAATGCCACCATTCACTCAGAATCAAACCTTTTCTCACCTTTTGGTGTGAAGAATCAAACCTATAAAAGTTCATAAGTGCTAAACTTCACATCAATTTTTCATCTGCTTCACACTTTGTCATTTATTTTACCATAAAGCCCTTAAAGAGCCTAATTATTAATTATACATGAGTGAAAAGATATATCAGAATATATTGCATTTAGTTAGAGAATTTACTTAAACAAAATCTTTACCTTACAAAAATTGCAATCACCAAATCCTTTTTTCCTTAAATAAGATTTTCACAAAACAAATAATTAATCTTATTATATATAATTGATACAGTCACCATTTAATGGTTTTTTCTCCCATTTTAACAACTCTAATTAAGTAAAAAAATCTTGCTTTTTTTTTTGGATCGAAAGTACAAAAAAAAAGGGCAGTATATGGGTTCAAATTTAATGCTTTGAAGATAGTGTGTTGAAAAATTGTGCATAAACCGTATAAGTTGTAAAACTAATTAATGAAGTATTTCTACATGGTAGTACTAGTATATTAATTCAAATTTAATGTATATATTCGACCAATTTTTTTTTTAATGTATTTAATTCGACCAAACCTTTTGTGATTTGTTTCAAAATTTTAATATATATTTAGCCCTTTAATAATAATAATAATAATAATAATAATAATAATAATAATAATAATAAAGGGCTAAATATATATTAAAATTTTGAAACAAATCACAAAAGGACCAAGTTAATATGATTAGTTTTTTCTTCTCTCAAAACTCATTAAGATATGTTAAGGCAAGAGAATCCAATACAGTATAATACTTGAATATATAAATTTTTTTATTTTTCTTTATAGAAAGGCTATTACAGTAATTTCAATATGTGATGTATAGTAAAAGGGTGTGATGTATAGCATCTCCCTAAAAGTTTCATCAAGCATATATACCATTCCTATGCTGCTAAAATGTAGAATCTCAAAGATATTCAAGTTGAGGGCGAGTGATGCTCTTTTCATCCAGCCTAGCCACAAAAAAAACATGAACAAAAAATTCCCTACCCACCTGAATTGTTCCTATCAAATGTAGGTTCTTGTTTAGAGCCTAAAAAATGTACAGAAGTTGCTAGCAAAAAGGCAGGATCTATGATTTAGTATCTTTCTGCTTCTTGTGTTAGAAGTTTTTCTGTTATGTGCCATTTCTTTGGTCTCCTCTGGCTAGATTAATGACTTTATAGGCTCTGTGTATGGATCTGACCAGCATTCGTCCTTGCTGACAGCGTCTTCCCATCGCCTTATGAAGGTCTTGTACTCCTTGTATGACTGTCTTCGTACCTGAAAATTGCAAGCATTGTTTGTTCTAGTGTCTGAAGATGAATGGCTTGTTTGGTTCAAACTTTCAGTTTCCAGCTTTTGTTTGTTTTTGAAACCAGATACAGTTACAACCAAGAACTAGGAACTCAGAGCTGAATCAAAAGATCCCTAAGAGATCAGAAATAGCGGTAGCGAAAGGGTAGTTTTAGCGATTGTTACCTCTATTCTCTTGTCAATTACATGAGCTTTAGGGGGTTCCTGCGGTTTATAAAAATGTTTGCATGATAAGCAGAAGGCGAAAAAGTGAAAACGAGTTAAGGTATCGGATTCGGGTATGGTTTTTAGTAGCATCATTACCTTATTTGCACTTGGTTCTCCAAGTGTTGGCAAACCATGATGAACAACATACTCTGCATCAACCACGCCAACGTTTCTTGTACGGTTGCCCTGAAACGAGTGCACTCGGGTTTGAAGACCGATAACCGAAGCCAAAGAACCCGGAAATTTAGAAGCTAGGAAAGAAAATAGTACCTGAGCACAGTATCCTAGATATAGATCAAGCCCCCAAGCATGAATCAGGTCATTCTGCAAGACATACCAAACCATAAATCCTAAACCTGCACAAGAAATCCCTAGGCTCAATCTGACGAGGCATCAAACGATCATGCGAAACAGACCTGGACCATGTGCCATACGCAACGCCAAGCAGATTTGGAGAAGACAGGAGCCATGACCTCTATCCACCCAGTGCAAGGAGGTGCAGTGCTACTCGAGTCGCATTCGCCCTTCTTGTATATCCTCCTGCACATATCAAAGGCGATTGCTACGTAACCAACTAAGAAACTAGCGTTTTTTAGAGCACTGGTTCTGAGCAAGAAAGCATAGCATGGTTTGTTTTTTGACCTGTGAACCTTTCCCTGCCTCCCTCGGGCGGTGATCTGGTGGTGCACCTCGGACTTTTTGATGTCGAGCCCTGGCTGTGATATGTGAAGCTCTTCATCTTCAACTATAGACAAGTACCTAGAAGAATAGTTCATAGACATTCACTTTAAATCAACTAGCATATGAAATGTGGCATGAAATTTTGAGTTTTTGAGATGTTATCAACCGTTTCGGATCGAAATTCTCGACTCCAAGGTCTTCGTCCCAGAGAAAAATGTAGTCATATTCATCAACTATATCTGGATGTAGAAATCGCTTTGCAAACCACCTAATTCACACAAATGAAAAGCTTTAAACTCTCTAGTTTTCAATTGTGCATTATAATATGTACAAAGAAGGGCTTGCTACCATTTAGTTTGATTTTGTGCAGATACATGAATAACATTGTTGTGCCATCCAAACGCCTTCCAATCATCAACGTTGCCATCGTAATGGAAAAGCATTACATCGAAATCGCTGGCCAAGAACTGCCACATTAGAAACCAAGGACAAAGTTTAACAAGAATGTGGTTAAGTAAGCCTTCTCTTACACAATGAAGTGAGCATGGTTAAATCATAATCACCTTGTTCACCATTTCATCCACGAGGTGTTTTTGCTTAATTCCCGCAGCAAGAGCCAGCAAATTCATCGACGAAGGGCGATCCTATTCGTCAAGATTCACAACCAAATTGTTAGCATGTTACTACTACAAGAAACCATACAAAAAATACCCTTGGTAACAAAACCATACGACATACCCTTGGGCCTTTAGGCATTTAGTCAATCGGTCAAGTCATACAAAAACTTGTAACGTAAATTTTTACCTTAGGTTTACCCCATAAGGGTCTCATCTCAAGGTTAGAAACCTTCTCAATGATACCCTTGGGCAATGCCTCGCTTCCGCGAGGCCTATCCAAGTCCTACAAGATGGAGCACAAGGTTTCAACACGGTTAGAGCCATCTAAGCCATAAGACAAATTGCGAATTTATCGTTGAGATCAGACTCACCTCGCATTTATCAGCAACTAAACTACCAGCCGGTAACTCTTGGCGTACAGTTTGAATCGAAGTTTCCGTTATAACCAAACGCGGCGTATTCTGCAAGAACCATCCATTTAATCAATCTTATAGCCTAACAAAACAGAATCAAACTCCATACATACATAATTAAACTTAACCATGAAAACATGATCCTTAGTCCTTACCATTTTCCACCATAATGGTTGGATACACACAGATGCTATGAAGTAAACTGATAGAAGCAAAACCGCAGCTTGGACGACGATCCAGAGACTCGATTTTCGGCTTTTGGAGTCCGTTGGTAACTGAGAATCCATAACAAGATAACATGCAAGTTATTAGTATTGATTTAAGATTGGGTTACAACTTACAAGAGTTAAGTAAGAAACTTGCATCCTAGGAAAACCCTTGCCCTAGTTCCAAGAACAAACTAAAATGCAAGATAGAGTTAGTAATCTCTAGGAATATTCACCAAGTAATCCTTAACTTCTTCAACAGGAAACCCTTTCAATCGGTAAGAATCCTTCAATCTAAAACTCAGCAGTTTAACACACTTCAAAATTTCAGTTCAAATTGGAAGTGTCTAAGAGAAACACAATACATAATTATTTGGTTGTTAGCATAATATATATAGCAATGCAAAAGTACGTAGGTCGAATTAAAACTGAGATTAAAGCAAGCTTACGTTTCCGTGAAACATCGGCATAATTACGTCAGGAGAATCAACAAATCAAAACACATGCGATGAAGAAAACTAACGTAGAAAAACCTAAACAACATAAAGTGAGTGACGGAGAAGAAAATTATTGACTTGGGGTATATAATATATATGTAGAAACATAAAGAAGATCTTGAAGTAAGATCTTGTTGTGGAGAAAGCTATTAACTAACAGTCTAAAAAATGATAAAACTAAAAATGGTTTGAGGATATAGTTCTTTAATATATTTGATAGAAAATTGTTAGACTTTGAAATGTGAGTTATTTTTCCCCGCAAATACTACGTACGGAGTACAACTTATAATATCACGGTTTAATATAAAACTTTATGATCAATTTGACCAAAGCAAATCATATTAAGAAATAGATCACCAAATTAAAGTGTCGTCCACCAATTACCCCCCATGTGAAAATATAACAAACCGAGCAACAAATCACATCCAAAAATCAATACCTTAGTTAAGAGTCTTCAACCCCATGGATCAAAAAAAAAAGTCTTCAACCCCAGAAAGTAAAACACAACCTTTAAAGTTTGTTTTTGAGCATCACACAACCTTTAAAGTTGATACCCCGTACTATATAATTTTACACCTTTGTCTTCGGTCGAAATATATTTACGTTTTTTAAATGAGTCGGTTTGATCATGTTTGGGTTGGATCGTTTCGGATTCGGATCAATTGGATCACGAATTAAGTCGGATCGGATCATGGTAAGTTATTGTGCGGGTTGGATCGGTCTGGTGAGTTAGAAATTTGATTTTTTAATAATTATTAAAATAAAATTATGATTAAATTAATAATCAAATGTAATAAATACTTTTTTTATAGTAAAATATACTATACATTAAAAACAAAATTTAATTATTCTACCTGACGATGTTTCTAATCATCAAAATCCACCAATGAGTGATGTTTTGGCCTATAATTATATGCACGATGTTTTTCCATCACATCTACAAGAAACAAAATCATTACAACATATTAAAACAGTAGAAGTATTTTTATATAATAATAATAGTAAAAAAGCGCAATTAGAAAAAAAAAGGGCCCAAACTTGAAAACTTAATTAATAACATCAACACAATTAATCACAATCCGGAGCACAAAACAACAACAACAACATATACCCAGGGAAATCCCGCACAAGCAGGATCTGGGGGGTCAGGGTGGGGGCATTCCAGACCTAGATGGAATGCGCCCAATACGACCCAGGAGACTCGGACCAGACCGTTCAACAACTTCACCGGAAAACCTAAAAACTAAAACCTATACACCCGACAGACAAACAAAAACTACCAGTAAGACTAAAAGAAAGAAGAAAAGAAGAAAAGAAGAAAGAAAATATAAAACTAAGCTAAAACAGAAACAAGTCCAAAACCCGAAAAAAAAACCACGGCCAACACAAGATTAAAAGGCTCCATTAGGCTCCACCAACAAAGTGCCTAACTGTCTGACACGCTGATCTTCTCCCTCCATCTCTCCCTACATTGAGCCAAATCCGGAGCACAAAAGTGGTTAGTAATTGTGATGTCTATTACCAATTATCTCATTTGCGAGTTGCTACGATGATAATCATTCAACGCAGGCACGGAGTCAGGAGTGGGCTGGGCTATGTTGTAGTCCACCCTAAAATTATAAATTTTTATATATAAAATTTAGTAGATTAAGAAAATATAGAAATCAAGTAGCATAGATGACATTAATGCCTATTTCCAACTGACCACACATTGTGGGTTTAAATCCCTGCCTTTACACTTTTTCCACTATTTTTTTTTGTTTTTATCCTTTACTAAGTCAAATTTAGGCTATTTAGCCCACTCAAGCTTGATTTCCTGGCTCCGTCCCTGATTCGACGTGTAGTGATTGGTAATTGGCTATTGAAAATGGAATTGATTCTCCCTTCTGCTACAAATTAAAATTGAAATTTGATTCTGACTTGACTTGATTTTTTTTTAGAGCAAATTCGGATGAACTGTTGGTCAAAAATGCAAAAAGAAACTTCTTCATTTAGGAAAATTTCTAGTGCTAGATACATAAGTATTTGGTGTGATGACATATATGACAAAGTATATATGTCCATACACTTTACTTTACTTTACTTTATAACCCAGTGGAGTTCCCCTTCCGGGGAATCTGGGGGGTCAGGATGGGGGCACCCCTGGCTTACGCAAAGGGGGTGCGCCCGAAAGACCCAAAGAAAAGAAAAGAAAACTGAAACTCAGTTATGTGCCAATCATAACTGAATTTAGTTAAAATGCACCAAAATTGATGTAGGGGTCATATCCAACTCAAAGGCACTATAACAGCCAAAGAGCATGAGGATTAGGCCCCCAAAATATGTCCATACACGTTAAATTAAAAATACAATTGTTATTGAATTGTTTCTTTTAACATGTAAAATAATAATAATAATAGCCTTCGGGCATTTAGTCAAAACGGTTAAGCCTCCGAGGGTAGTACCTAGAGGTCACCGGTTCGACTCTCATGGGCAGTGCCCTCAACCAAAAAAAAACATGTAAAATAATAACACTATGAACCCACAAAAAACATCAATTAATTGACCGATCTTAATTGGTGCCATTGTTTCTCGATTCAACGTTGCAAGAGCTCATGAACTACTAGTGCGCAAATTCTAACACCGCGTAATAAGCAATCAAAATTGGAAGCGAAACCATCATCCCAAAGATTACCCTGAAAATACAAAAATGTAATAAAATATAAATATCTCGTTATCGAAAAAAGAAAGTTAATATCAATCTTCATTAAGGGTTTGTTTGGATCGTTAAAATAACTTAGCTCAATGAGTTAAATTTGACAATCCAAACGAACCTAATACATAACTAAATATACTACTTACGCAGTACTAAGCACATCGGCATGTACTCCATATTCTTTGGCGTAAATGAAGGAGGTGATAGATTGTGGCAAGGCTGCCTATAACATGAAAAAAAATGAACATTAAATAAGTAGAATGACAAGCAATTATGTTTTTAAAGTTAGTATCCAGAGATCGCCGATTCGACTCTCATAGATAATATTCTTATAAAAAAAAGGGCAGAATGACATCTAATAAAATTGAAATTTTTGTGGAGTTATTTTTTTGTTACATCACTATAGAATTTGTTCATTTTATCACCAAATATATATATATATGCTACATATATCTAGATTATGGTCACTAAATTATTCTGATGCGAAATATGTTTTGTGCACGTACTTGTATGATGGCTACACGTAGAACATCACCACGCAAGCCAACAGCAATAGCACCAATGGCCATGGCTGATGGGCCTGCAATAAACTTGAGCACCATCCCAAATACAGTCAAGCCTGGTCCACATGCAATTAACTTTTCTTGTAGAGCCATGAACATTCCTGCATGGATACTTAATTATAATAATCACTTATAAGTTATAAGTGACAAGATACTTATAATACAGTATGAAAGGAGTTATGTGAAAATAACCTTTTGGTATACTTATTTTGATAAAGTTTGATGGATCGATAAATTGTAAGCCGAAAACGTTGCTATATATAGAATCTCAAAGTGCAAGTATTGACGAAAGCCAAACGGCCGGATTAGCTCAAATCACACTCTCAATGGCGGATGCAAGAATCATTAGAAGCGACCGAAAAATAAACCGAAAAGGCTATAAAATGACGTCGTTTTACCCTTTTTAAGAGATTAAATCGTGATTGTTTTAATTTGATCTTGTGATTTTCTTTTTAAATAAGACTAAATTAAAGCGGCTATATATGTTCTTTCCGTATTTTTCGAAAAATAAAAATTCAAATTAGAGACAGAAAGTAAACCGAGCTATGTTAATCCCATTGCCAACTCAAAAAACATACTATCTAGATCGAAATAAGAATCCACCAACTTATATACGTAGTTCAATTAACAATTTACTCATAAACTAAACTAGATTAACAGATCGACTAAGGTAGGCCATAATTATGAGATTACACATAATGAAATGTCCTTACCCATACTAAACATAGCTGTTCCTGTCCCAGCATTTGACATGATTTGCACAGATCTATCAACTATGCTTGGCAACTCCATGTTCCACCTGTCCATAATTTGATCAAAACAAATCGTGTTATATATATATAGTTCCTTTTACTAGTCTTATAGCAAATACTATATTATCTCTTTTGAGCACTTGCTACATGCACATACCTGTTAGCTACTAGTGCCCAAACAATCCCTACAATACAAGCATAGGAATTAGGGTTTTGAGCAAGCTTCAACATCACCACCCTCATCAAAGACCAAAAAAATGGCCTCTCACTCTTAACCTCTTCACTCCCTTCCAAATCTTTACCTTCGGAGTCCCTAACCGCCTCCACTTTCGCCGAAAAGTCCATCCCCGAACGACGAAACTCCAAGACGAAGAGCAAAACCGTAAGCCAAACAATGGCTTGTATGATTGAGGATTGCACAACAAGATCCACACCCTCATTCCCATACATGGCCTTGACCAAAGGAACGCCTACAACCAAAGAGTTAGTCAGAGTGGACAAAGAGTAGCTTGTGATTGACCAACAATAGCTTCCTTTGGCACTACACTTAGCCCACAAGGTGATCACTCCAACTATGATGACCTTTGATATGGCATCTCCTGCTATGAACCAATAGTTCCATTTGAATGGGTTTGTGTGGGCAGTGAACTCAAAGGTGAAGAGTGGAAGAGTGAAATAGCAAACCAATCGGTTCACGGCGTCGCATTGATCCGACTTGAACAAGTGCCACCACTTGACAGAGCCATAGCCTAGAAGAAGGGCTACATAGAGTGGCACCATTGCCATTATGACTTTGTAGATATCTTCCCACCCTATCATTTTAGTATGTATGTGCTACTACTATAATTGGCTCTATTAAACAGTAGAAGGTTTGGTGATATGGTATGTACAAGAAATTGGAGTCGTTTTATAATATGCATGAAGAAAGCATATGTCTTCAAGTTAGTGTTTTTACATTGATGGGTCATTTGTGCATATGTGCGGTATTCTTTATGCTCTCAATTATCAAAGATGATATGATCGTTTGTGTATGAGTTCCAAGCATTTATTCCATTCCACCTCTTGTAATTAGAGCTCTTAGAGTTTGAGTTGCTATTTGGTTTGTAGTATTCTTTCCTCAAATTCTTGGACAATTGTGTGAGATACAATGGGTTCTAAGTTCTAACTTTTAGATCAACTAGGTAGCTTATGCTGAATAGAAATGGGATTATGTTAATGACTATACAATCAATATTCTGCTACATGAACATGAAACCCATTTTCACAGGAGATGCTATACTTCACACTATATTACTAAACTTCACACTATATTGCTAAACTTTGAACCGATAAATTACAATAATATCCTTATTTCAAGATATAGTAAGAAAGCTAAAATCTTTTATATGTGTATGGTTTCCTATATATGAGATGTATTTAGATATTATCTCAAGAAAAGTTAAGTTTTTAAATCCCACCTTAATCTCTCTTTTCAATTTTCACTCAATTTAAAATTTAAAATGTAACCCGAATTTCTCACTATTGCTTCAAATTTCAAAATTTTCATCCATATCTATTCATTGATTCTAGAAAAACAAAAATAAATTAAAATACAATTGTATAACACGCGCAACAGTAGAATAAAGATACAAAATATTTTGAGCAAAAATATTTTGAGCAAAATATTTTGGTTATATCGAAAGTATTACCCAATAAAATTAATGCAATTCATTTTAGATAATTTTATCTTAAATTTTTTAATAGGAGAATGTATAAAGGTAGAATTGTCATAACTCAACCTGTCCCACAAAGCCAACCTGAATCGACTGAGAATTCTAAGGTTGAAATCCGACCCGAAAATCAGCAAGTAAAGGAAAAAACCGAACCCGGTTGGGTTGAAACCTGAATCCGACCTACATACATTGTTTTGACCTGATTGGTTATATATGTAGAATAAATATCATTTATTTAAATATTAATATATATATATAGATAGATATTTGTGTCAATGATTTTTATTGGTTGTTAATATATTTTAGAGATATTAAATTTTATGAGAGTATCGTATAATACATTGTTTTTAAACTTGTGCAAAGAGAAGTAGTTAATGGTGGGGGGTTATAAATAGATAAATATTTTAGATTTTATATGTTTTATAGATATGAATAGAAGATCCGTACCCTAGCTAGATGGATTGGTCCATTGTTGATAAATGCAATGTCACGTTTAATGAACAAAATCAGAAAGATAGAATCACCAAATTAGCAAGCCTCCTCCCTAATTAAAAATTGCTTTATTTGTGACCTTTTCTTCAGATATATGCTGATATATTCCTACATTGAGGAACTTTTGGTTTAGAGGTTTGTTCTTTGTCCTCTTTTAGTTTTAGAACATGCGTGTGGTGTTGTATTAATCTCTATTCAGACAAGTAGCATATATCTTTATTTTTTGGGTTGATATAGCATATATCTTTATTTATTGTTACATTAATTGATCACTTAATATTATAAACTCAATAGTCATTCGTTTTGTCTTGTCAATTCCTCTAGTAGGAAAAATGGCTAATGAAATATAAAGCGTAGCAAAATTTTCACATACACCACACATTCGATATGGGAGGAGGATATATTCAAATGAGAATATTAATTCCGTCACAAAGATGTAAAGAAATTATGCTTATTTTTCCTACATCAATGATGCTTGTTTTCCTTATATCATGTCAATATATTGGTGTAGCAAGTGCTCAGTTTGAAAGACAAGGAAATGCCAAAATTGCGCAATTTGAAGCAAACCCTACACCAAAAAAAGGTAATTTTGTTCTACGAGAATATTGTATTGTTGTCAAATCCATTAGAATGAGCATCTAAACATGAAACGTTGCCAGGCAAAAGAGCATCAAAGACAAAAGATTAGAAAAAATTGCAGTACATGTCCCAGTTTTTGAGATGGTTGCGGAAAATGGATTTAAATTTTCGTCACGGTTTGAGTTGTAATCACTAGCCTAAGTATTATATACTCCGATATTATCATTTATGTATGGTAGAGATTGTTTAGAGGTAATATCGACATTATTGTATAACGTCATGTATATGTCCGTTAGTGAAAAAAAAATGAATCGTTTTCGTGCTAAAGAGCTAGCATCAAGGACAAAAGATTGTGAAGGATTGCCCTGTTCCAGTTTTGGAGATGGTTGTGGGAAATGGATTTAAACTTTCGTTACGGATTGAGTTGTAATCACCATGCCAGCATAGGCATTATTGGTACAAAATATTTTAGCGTTAACAATCACATGATAATTTACGCCCGGTAGGGATTGTTTAGAGGTAACATCGACATTAATGTATTAACATCACATGGCCGTTAGCGATAAAAAAAATAAGTTATTGATCGCAACACACCCCTATAGTTGAGGCTATTGTCAAGTTTAACTTTGAAAGTTAAGGCTATGTCTTATAATTCTCTAGAGGTGGGGTAATGTTTTACAATTTTCCCGAAGAAATATCATAAATTTACTAATAGATCGATTGTAGAGGGTGGAAATAACGCTTCCTGCATTGAAAATCAATATCAATCAATATATATATATATATATTATAAAAGCCGACCGTTTTCGAGCCACCACGTTGATTCTGGCCCCACCACATATTAGATATTTTTAAAATTTTCTTATTCGTTACCAATAATATCTACTTGTATCTTTTAGTACTTATCTTTTGTATACATAATATCTATTTTTTATCTTTATGTTTTAAATTTCAGTTTTTCCTAACCATATTTGTTCTCACGTGATGTATATATTTTTTATTTTGCCTTCTTAACTATCTTTCGTACAATCACAATATCTATTACTTAGTCAAATGTTTTTGGAAGCCACAAATTTTGTTATCCCCGTACCAACTTTTTCATAATACATTTAATTAAATTAAATATAATCAAATAACTTACATTATAATCAATAGCCGACCGTCACAATATCTATTATGCTACAATATCTATTTATCACAACTTTTTCATAATACATTATAATCAATATCTATTTATTACAACTTTTTCATAATACATTGTAATCAATATCTATTTATTACAACTTTTTCATAATACATTATAACCAATATCTATTTATTACATTATAATCAATTTATATTTATAATACATTCAATCCCCGTACCAACTTCACCATCACAATATCTATTATTAATTTAAGTATAAACGCCGACCGTTTTCGAGTCACCACGTTGATTCTGGTCCCGCTTAGTTAGCAATTTTATATTTTTTTCTTAATTATCTAATCTTAATTTTATCCTTTTTCTTACCCATCTAATATCTATCTTAAAAGGCATACTATTTATCTTTAAAATTTCCTTAATTTCTAATCTTTAATTTTTTTCCTTTTTCTTATTCATCTAATATCTATCTTTGAAAGAATATTATCTATTTTTAAAATTTCCTTCTATAAAAGATACATATTAATTAGCTTATCTTTTCAATTACCATTTTAATCTATTTATGTAAGAAGTAATATAAGAAATTAGAATTTTAAAATAATTTAAAAATGCAAGCCCCTTTTTCTAAATAAATTATAATTTTTATCTTTGATACTAAATCAATTTATATTTATTAATTTGTACTTAAATTATATATTATCATGCTCCTAATAACTTAGCTTTTATCTCTCATAATTAAACAATTAAATTTTTTTCATGTTATTTTAATTAATCTAATTACATTCTTTAGTATTAATTTATGTAGAAGATATTTTTTGAAATTTGATAAGATATTCTATCCTTTTTGATATACAGTATTAGTTATCTTTTTAATCTCTTTATGTAAGAAGTAATCTAAAATATTTGAATTTAAAATAATTTAAAAATAGAAGCCATTTTTTATGATCAAATTATTATTCCTTTCTTTAATATTAAATAAATTTATATATACTATCTTGTAATTAGCTTATATAATATCATTTTCATAATAACTTAGCTTATATCTTTCATAATAAAATAATTGTTGATTAATATATTTTATTTATTTCAATATATAAAGTTTTATATTTCTAAATTTTGATATTATATTTTAGTATTTTTGATTAAATAACAATTCACAATAATTATATCTCATACTAATAAATTATAGTATTAAAATAAAAAAATAAGATCAAACCAAAATAATCAATTAAAACACCACATTTTATATTATATTGAATTATAATGTCTCAAAATTGTGATAATAGGGATAATGATATATATTAACCATTAGAGACAAATTTTGAAGGATGATATTGCAAGTAAATTTTATTTAATAAATTGTTCTATAATTAGAATATGTTTTATATTTTTATAATCTCATATGTGTTGTACTACGAATCTGAAAAATAATCTTTTCGTCTAGAAAAAAACAACATTTTCATATGCTAAACTTTTCATTATATGTTTTCACTTAATAATATCTTATTTATAATAAAAATAATTTTAAAATATGAAACGTAAGTCATTGTCGTGCATGGCGCGACGGGTACACCTAGTTAAGAGTAAAACTTGTCCTATAAATTACTCCATCCATTATTCCATTATCCCATTATCGTATGGGTTTCGAATCTATTAATCAATATCAATATATATTATAAAAGCCGACCGTTTTCGAGCCATCACGTTGATTCTGGCCCCACTCAATATATTGATTTTTAATGCTTTCTCAATCAATTCAAATGGATAATAACAACTTTATATCCTTTATTTTTCTAAATTATCAAATCTTTATTTTTAACTTTTTTCTCACTTATCTAAATCTATCTTTTAAGCCAGACATTTTAACTTTTAATTTTTTTAATTATGTAACTTTTAATTTTATCTTTTTAATATAATGTCTATCTTTGAACTTGGCTATACGATCTATCTTTCGCTTCCAACTTCCCAATTTGAACTGAGCTTCGCCGCTCCCAGAAAAAAGCGTAATACACCATAGAGACATTGTATGATGAGGATAAATTACAAAACAACATGTGATGTGAATTTTTTTTCTTAAAATATCCACTTCAAAAATTATTACATTTATTAGTATGAGTTGGTTATTTTTCCTGTAAAGACCCTCAATTGAGGGGAATCAATTCAATTCAACCAATATATATTATAAAACGCGGTCGTTTTTGAGCCACCTTGCACCTTGCATCGTTTTCATATATACCCGAATTTTTATATATATGTAGAATAAATATATTTTCTTGTAAATATGATAATATATTTTATCATAAAACCAATTATAAATAAAATATTATTATAATAATCTAATAAAAAAATTTATTATTAAATATTAATATTTAATCATAATATTATTTTAATAATCATTAAAAATTCAAATTGTTGACCTATTAGGTCGACCCGAATCAGCACAATAACCTGTCAAGACCCGACCCAACTTAACCTGTAACCTGATTGATCCGTACCTGCACTCAACCGGAACCCGAAAAGACCGAACCCAAATCCACCCAACCCGACCTGTTTGACACCTCTACTTATATATATATATATATATATATAGGGGAGGGTTCAAGTAAAACACCTCTTATAGTGAAACGGGTGAATTAATAGTAGGCGTTGGATTACCATGAAATCAAGGGCTAAGATTAGACTAGAAATTTTGAAAATAATGGTAGAATAATAGAAAAATCAAAATTAATTATATATTCAGCTAAACTTCCATAGCAATAGGAAGTAGTTACCATACAAATTCGTATGAGATTTTTCATAAAATGGAAGTTCCTCAATTTAAGGGATGTGAAGTTTAGATTATTTTTTTCAAAACTAAAACCAGATTTTACGAAAAAACACATAAATCTCATATAGCTTTTGCTTGTCATTACAAATTCGATAACGCTAATTCAATATTCGATGATATTGATTCAATATTCGAATAAATAAATGTTTGAATTTATCAAGTACCAGGTTGAATATGATTTAACATTTTTTGAATATTAATCAAAGGTTATTGTAATTTGTCGTGGTTTGAATATGCAATCGATTTTGTCGAATTCATATTGTAGTCTTATTTGAGGTGAAACTACATTGAATATAAATACAACACACATTGAATATTACTTGTAATACATTGAATTTGACAAAATCAGATAATTTTATATTCTTACAATATTTCAATAATATATACAATTGAATTGAACTTAAATACATCGTAAGATAAATATGATTAATAGCTGCTTCTTAGTGTTCATTGTCGCCTTTGATCTCTCCATTCTCTTTAAACTTCTTTATGTTCCTCAATCATCTTGATATATTCCACCTTCAAAACTGCATATTCCACAAACAACACATAAAATTCAGAGTGAAGTAACTATGGTTCAAATTTTTATCATATTCAAATCACTCTTCATGATACACTATATTCAAATAATTAATAAGAATATTCATGTGATTAACTTACAAATTCAGATTATACTACCTAGAATTCAAGTTATTTCATCAATTCAGAACAAATATTCACAAACCATATATTTACAATTCAAAACATACATAACAACATTCGAGTCACTACAATGAAAAACATTCATATTTGCTAATCAACAAGAACATTAAAGTTATGTATAATTAAGCAAATTCAGACAATATAATAAGAAATTCGAAACAATGATAGATTCAAAACAACCATAAACATATTCAAGATACTCAATTAAAAATTCGGATTATGATATTCACGTAATTTATAAAGACATTCGAGCGTATTGTGTAAAAATTCAGATTATACTACATAAAATTCAATCCGTAAAATACAAATTCCTAATCTATAATATATTCAAAACATACATAACAACATTCATGTTATTACATCTCTGATTCAAATCATATTTCATAATATGCTATATTTAAATAATTAATAAGAACATTCAAAGTAGAAAATTTAAATCACCACACGAAATTAGATAGACAAAATA
The DNA here is from genome assembly GCA_963924305.1 of Polygonum maritimum. Lineage (NCBI taxonomy): Eukaryota > Viridiplantae > Streptophyta > Magnoliopsida > Caryophyllales > Polygonaceae > Polygonum > Polygonum maritimum. Next base: position 36,717,278 of record OZ002735.1, on the reverse strand, counting down.
TATTCAAATCAAATAATCAAATAATCAACTATGAAGCAGTAAAAAGTAAAATCACTGGGTAGAAACCAAAAATATACAACGCAAGAGTAAGAAACTTACATGGTGGAGGAGGAGGAAGAAGAAGAAGAGCACACACGAGAAAATGGGCAAATGGAAAGAGATAATTATGGAATTGAAAAAATTGTAATTAAATGATTTTGATATGGAGAGAGAGAACTACCGTAATTTATGGAATGGTATATGCTGAAAATGGGCAAATGGAAAGAGATAATTATGGAATTGAAAAAATTATAATTAAATGATTTTGATATGGAGAGAGAGAACTACCGTGATTTATGGAGTGGTATATGCTGAGAGTTAATTTAGTGCTTCTCATCCTAAAATACATTTTTACACCCTTTTTTTAATAAATCTCAACCGTTGTTTAATATAAATCCAACGGTCCTAATTAATTCACTGGTTTCACTAGTAGGAAGTGTTTTACATGATCCTAATTCTATATATATATATATTGGGTTATATGAACTTCAAAAAAAAATCACTCTTTTTAAAAGATAAAAAACATGTCCATATAATAAAACTTATATAATAATTTCCATATAAATATTTAATTATAAATATATAATTTTATTTTAATATTTTTAAGTGAAATAGTCGTGCATGGCACGACAGGTTAAGCTAGTTATAATCAAGTCGGGCTTTGATTTGCCCAAACCCAGCTAAATTAGTAATAGTTGGGGTACGTAGATCGATTCAGGCTTAAAATCTTATTTGAGTTTGGTTCATTTAAAAGTTCATCGAGCTCGAACTTAATTTGTAAGCTACTCATTAGCTTGTTCTTGAGATAAGTTCACGGACAACCTATTTACTTGATCATTTATGCAAACAAATAAAACTAAAAACTAACGTAATTTGAGAGACAACAACAACAACATTTACCCAGCATAACTTGTTTACGAACATACATATGATTGTGTTTGCTCATGAACAAATCAGTCAGGTTTGCTTGTGCTCAAACTCGACTTATGTATCTTTTCAGTCATAACGTACACTACGCTGAAACTCGACTAAATTTCAAATCACACCCAATATAAATGAGAGAACCGATTCCAATATCGAATGGCTCGTGAACGGCTCAAATTATTTGAAATCCTAGTCTTGATTTGGAACTTTATTGAGTTCAAATTTGATTGTTTAGTGCATAAAGTCCGTTATTACAATTTTTATTGTAAAAGAAAAAGACAAAAGCAAGTACCAAATCTTTTGACCGACTTCCATTTTCATAAAGGAATGACTTAAAATTCGTCCAAAATCCTCTACTTTTATCTCCATGCAATCTCTCCTCTCCCGTCCATTTCAATGAAAACTGCCATACACAATAATCAGAACAGAGAGGAATATGAATTGAAGTTGTATGTTCTATATCGGAATAGAATATAAGTACTAATATTAGTGGCACTAAAGAAGACAAGTTACAAATGCGACACCTGAAAACCTCGTGTTACTCATTGATCTATACCTATCAAAACTCGACAGAACCTGAAAATCCGACCCAAACCATACGAAAATTTTAGGTTAGAATTCCGACCCAGTTAAGAAGTAACCTGGATCCGATTGATCAAGTTGAATTATGAACTCGATTAGGTTGATCCGAATCTTTATTTTTACAAAACCATAGCAATTATTTTTAATACTATAATATTTTTTTTTATATTTGTATATATTTCATGTAATATTAATTATGATATCAATAATTACAAATAGTTAACACTCTTTGACCCAATGTGACAATCCAAACCCGCACAAAACCTGCGAGAACTTGACCCAAATGATCCGTAAATTTTAATATTTGGATGCCAATCCTCAATTCGAACCCGAACCTGACTAAATTGATCCAGTTGTTCTCTCGGAATTCTTTTTCTCTTTGTTTTTATTTTTTATTTTTGATAAAAAACAAAAAAATACCAAGCCACCCAATTCAAGCTAATAAAGTACAATATGACGGAGGATTGACAGTTTTTTTTGTACAATCGCCTTCTTGAGATTATGATGTATTGAACACACTTCTATAGCTTGAAGCTCTGGCCAAAGATGAGGAAAATCTTGATGTTGGCAAGCATCAAATCCTTAAAGATGCAAATGTTGCTTCATCTGGTGGCTCATTTCTGTTTACTTGAATCTCCACTCCAAATAGAACACAAGAAAATGTAATAATGCATGAGTGTTTTTTGTCTTCCATTGATTAGGCATATGCCCTCATTTTTTGGTGGCCCAATGTGAATCATTATGCAGTTCAATTTGCAAGTCTACAATCCCAAAAAGTGAGAAGTCACAAGAAAGTAACATCAATAAATTTAGACTTGTAAGTGTATTTTCTTGTAAAAATAATGCCATTCTTGCTAGTTTCTTACTTAAGAACATAATAGCTTAAATTAAGTTTAGGTTTTGGACTTGGCAAGTTTAAAGCTTTTTGTTTCAGTCCGATAGGAGATTACTTGGGTCTCACATAAGGCGACTTCGTGATACGAGGCACGAGGGATGTTGCGAGGTCTCGGGTTTGACTCCCATCGAGGTGAATCTCGTTTCACCCAGTAAACATATCAAAAGTTGCATACAGAAATAACAAAATTCATCTTGTCCAACCAAAATAGATGGAGAAACATTGCACCAAGTTTCTCAAGTTCTCTCATTCATGCTCCACTTATTTATTTTTCCGTTCAAATAATATAGTTACAAAAAAAAGTCTCTGGCTTTCTGCAATAAAACCAATGCACCAAATCATGATCACAACAAGACCAAACACACACAAAAAATACAATTCTCTCAACTCCACAACAACAACAAGGGAAAACTGATCAAGGTACAACAGCAGGAGGAGGCAAGGTGACAGCACGCAAGATATCAGAATACCCAACAACGCCAACCAAAACGTCATCGTTTTCACCCTCAGTCACCCACACATGAGTCGCCCTATGTGAAAGCATCTGGGCCATCACAGCAGCCAATGAGCTCGTCGGCTTACAGGTCAAGGGCACACTCCTTCCTCGGTACATACTTCTAGCCGCGCCCGCTCTAGGACTATGAATACTGTTGCTGTAAAACCCGAGAGTCCGGCTACTAAATTTCTTGAGCTTCCCGGGCCCAGTTTCAAAATTATTGCCGTTTGTCGCCCCGTCGTCGCTTGATCTCATAGTCATGTCGTCTTCGACCCCCATCACAAACTGGCCTGCTGAGAGGTGGGCCACGGCGTACGACGTGGAGAGGTAGTCGCAGCTCCATAGTTTACAGGCCGAGATCTCGCCTATGATCCTGTGTTGGCCGTCCGGGGTCTGGTCCACCACCGCTATTGCAATCGGGTCATGAGGCTGCAGTTTGATGGCGTCCAGGGCCGGGGCGGAAGATGTGACTGAGCAGTAGTCTGAGTCAATGGCGCCTAGCGCGGAGATGGAGGAGAGCGGGATTGGGGCGAGTGCGCCTAGGCAGTTGATGATGAAACGAACGACGTCTTCTCTTGAGAGGCAACAGAATGTGGTGATGCGGGTTGAGGTGGTCGGGGTTGTGGAGGTTGAAGGCCGGTTTGGAGAAAGGAGAAGGGCGTTGCTCGAGTCTGAGTTTTTTAGCCACCTGCCGTTGTAGAGGATTGAGAATTTCTTGCTGAAGCCTTTCCAGGGTATGCTCTTAGCAACGAGTAGGCGCTTGACGCCTTGCTTCATCATCATTAATGCATCCACCAATCTTGTATCAAAAGTTCAGGAATAATCAACTATAACGAAGCTACACGACACTAAGATTTGAAGCACAACTTGATCGCGCATTTCTACCCTGTTCACTATTTCTTACTCAAGCACAAAATTTGTTATGGTTTACTGCAACTACTGCAATCTATACATCTAGGCCAGCATTGAAATCAATAATGCCTGTGTAGCCTTGGGTTTTTCATGATCCATAAGTCATGTAAGGTTCCATTTCAAATCTTATTATACATATATATGAATTACTATTCATGAAAAGCCAAATAACTAACACCATCCATAAAATCTGCAAGAAAATGACTGCCATTCTTGCTAGATATGAAGCTTGTTTTGGTCTAAAACACTAACTCATAAAGCTGTTCCACTGAACATAAAAAACTAGAATTGCCTTTTATGCACTAGGATCAAACTTTCATACTAACTTAAGACTACTTCCTCACTAGATCAATTCACATTACTCAGTTGCAACTTTTCCCAAATCTAGCATAAACAATGACAAATGAAGCTTCAAGCTGAAGCTGAATCACACCAACAAACAAGACAAACAAATCTCATCTCTACAAACAAACAGCCAAGCAAAAAGAAGTCAAAATGAGTACAAAAAGCCAAAGCAAAGCAAACACTGATCTTCTTCAACACACTACCATCACAAACCCTAGCAATATAAAAGCATCAAATTCACAACAAAGATGAGGCCTTTCTCTAACCTGGTAGCAGGATCCACCTCTTTGAGCAGAGATTTATCAGGAACAACGATCTCCGAAACCGGAGTCTTCATCGCCTTCTCCGGATCCTCCAAACACCGATCTTCGGCCAAGAACGCCACGATATCGAGCGGATTCAGGATCCCGACGAACCTCTGCTGCCTCATCTCGCTGTTCTCCGCCACATTCCCCTTTCTCCGCTTCCAAACAGGGATCCCGCTCTCCGTTGACTCTCCGATCGCTTTAATGGCGGCCTCCACCGTCTCCGTCTCCAGAAACTCCACCAATTCCGGCTTCGCCACCGTCAGATCTCCCACCACGTGGTACACGAACACCGACGCCATCTCGAAATTCGCCGATTTGAGAGTTTAGGGATTGAGCTTAGAGAGAGAGGAGAGAGCTATAAGAGGGAGTGGAGGAGGATGAGGAGAAGGTGAAGTCCAGTAATCGGTAGTGAGAGGAAGTTCAGAGTGCAGAAAAGAGCAGCCATGGAAGACGATGACGAAGTCCCATCTAACTCGCGATTTTCTCTGCAATTGGTGGTCTCCTGCAAAATTGGTGGAAGAGAGTTGTACGAATGTCTCTGGAATTGACTAATCCGCCTTATAAATTGCGAATTACTGCTGATAATTGATAAAGTTATCAATTTTGATAGTAATTGGGGATTTGGGGGTGATTTTTTATTGATTAGGGTTCGATTGTTTTCAACATGTAAACAAAATCAATGATTGGATAAGGACAGATCAGCACATGCATCATGTGGTGGATGTTGAGGGTTAAAGACTAATCATTTCATTATGGATGATTAATTAACATGCAGATAAGACAGGTGATCTCAGATCTGATACATGTAAGCTGAGTTAATTATTTTTGTAAAGATCGTTTCTTTATGCTAATCCAGCATCCTATTTTGACTGTCTGTTGTATCTCCATCCCTTTCTTAAGATGCCAATCTTAGACAGAATTTGCTTGCAATACCCTTTTCTGGTTTGGTCATATATCAATCATAAGCTCAATACATGTTGAAAGACTTTCCATCACAAGTTAACAAAAAATATATCTCAATGAGATAATTGGGTGACAGCTTGCAACCAATAACTTGAAGACAAAGTGCAGGTTGTAGGCCAAAAGGCCAGATTGACTTGAACAGGATGAGTCTGAAACAACTAACATACAGGCCAAACCAGCTTGAGCTCAATTCAACAGAGCCTAATCAATCACATTTCATAATTTAGGGATCAGCCAAAACAGCTTATATGTAATGTAGCTATCAATGATCAAATCAAATAGGAACTAAAAGTTACAACTGTTTCTAGTTTGATCATTAAAAACGGACCGCTTTCGATCTTCAGCCGAATCACGGTGTTCCTCATTGCTTCTTTATTGCTTAACAGCATCAGTTGAATCTCGGTTTCAATTTTGGTCACCATGGTGTTGCAGTAGATGTGTCTCTCCCATTCGCGGTTTCTCACCACGGGAAGCCACGAAAATTGTTGATCAAACTTACAGATGTCGCCCGCTTAGTATTTTATCGGTCCATCCAAGTTCCCAGATGCAAACTGGTAGCCAACAAGAGGGATCAAATTGATCACTAACTGAAGAATTCAGATCTGAATTGCCTTAACCGATTTAAATGATACCTGTTGAACAATTGGGTTTGTAGACGTCGTGAATTCATGAGTGAGGCCCTCCCATACAATCTTCCCCTCATACAGAAAAATCAACCTGACACACCAAGATTCATCAGCTATTAGATTTCGTGCAAAATTGTGGATAAGGTGGTTTTTTGAGGCTAGGAGTAGGAGATTACCTATCAACTGCTCGTCTGATGGTGCTATGCTGGTGAGTCACAACAACAAATGATGCGACTTTCCCCGGCTTCCCTAGCGCATCCTGGCCTTCTATATGCACAGACCGTATAAGATCTTCAACTACAGTTGATGCAATAGGGTCGAGACCGGCTGTTGGTTCATCATATAAGAGCACCTGCTTCACAAGCTTTGCTTACGAGTAGCTCTGAGTTATAATCCAATAATACTTGAATCTTTGGCATGAAGCATACCTCTGGCTCCGCATCTTTTGAGGTTTCAAAGATAATGGAACGAGCTAATGCAACCCGTTTCTTCATCCCCCCTGACAATTCAGATGGCATTCGATCTTCAACATCCTATAACAAACTATGTGTTCTGTTAAGATACTCAGAAACCTCTTGATACTTGAAATGGGTCAATATTGACATTTTTGATTCCAATCCCGCTTACCTTCAGCCCTACTGCAGCTAAAGTTTCGGTCACAAGCGCTGCAATCTGATCCTCCGGCATGCTGGAATTTTCATACCTAAGACGAACAGAGTGGCAGATATCGGCAACAGGTACTAACAAAAGCATTGTTCTAAGAGAAGAAACAAATAGCAAAGCTTGAGAGATACTCTTACAGAAGAAAACCGACATTTTCGCGTACAGTCAAAGAGTCAAACAGAGCTGCACTCTGGAAGACCTGCAATGCAATCAACTCCCAATTACTACATAAAATCTGCACAATAGAACAATCTTGAGCATCAACACTATAGTCAGCATTTACCAAGCCAATGCGAAGACCGCATAACTCCTCGTCACTAATCAATCCATGCCTCTTTTTCCCTCGAACATAAACCTCCCCCTGCATACCAGAAACTCAGAACCTGAGGCTTTTCAAAGCATGCCCAACAACCAAACATGTCAAACTCAGATTGTTAACCTTATCCGGAGCCAGAAGCCCTGCCATGATCTTCAAAACAGTGGATTTCCCGGTGCCAGAAGGCCCGATTATTCCAACCGCTTCGCCATGTCTAATCTGTAACAAGTAACCAACAAAACCCACTTCATTTTCTTTCTTCAGTAGCCTGTCTCATGACTTGGCAACACAATTCAAATGACATACATTCATAACAGCTTTAAACAATTAAAGGGTGCTCCAAAAAAGGGTAAAACCTAACAACCTAACCTTGAAGCTTACACCTCTCAATATGTCCTTCTCCCCAAATGACTTGCAAATATCCCTACACTCTATAAGCACATCAGATTCATCCTCTGACACATAATCTGAGTTGCTCAAGCTCTTTCCTTTAGATGAGCCCTGGAATCAATCATGATGAGACTTGCAATTTTTCAATCTTTGGTCTAGAAATGAGCTATAGAGATCAAATAGATGACTTACATTCAATTTAAGGGTGGCAAATCCTTCGCTGAGATTGGTAGGAGGAACTATACAAGGGCAAATGAATTTTCTTCGGCCAGGATGCAGAGGAAAGAATCTTGTACCATGGAGTGGGGATTTGGGGAGAAGGGCACACCGATTGGGAAGAGGCGAGGTGAACAGCATTGAATCTGATGATATGGAGGTCATATGGTTCAGACCTAATCTGTACGAGTACTCGAATCGAACCCGACGGTTTGGAAAGAAGAAAGCCCTTTACACCTTGTTTGGCGATAGGGAATGAAGTAATTCAACTAGTAATCCTCATACCTTAAAGTATACTTAGCAGATGACTCGTAGTTTGTACGGGGTGTTATTTATTTATTGCTTTGTGTATAAATTTTCTATAACAATTATAAATATTATCATATGTATACTTTGTTTTAGAATGACACTTATTTTCTGGATTATAAAATGACATAATTCTTATATATCATCATATATATAAATAAATTTTATTTATATATTTACTTTTAAACACACATAAACATATATTTAAATAATTGAGGAAGAATGAAATAAGATAGGATGCATTATCACATTTTATTAACAATTGATACAAATCTTTTGGCATTTAAATTAAATTACATAAACTAACTTGTATGGAGAATCAATCAGTTTAAATAAAATTCGGATTAATATATTATATATTAAATATATAGATGATATTTAATAAGTTAAATAGAAAACCAAATTATCTCGTATATATGTTATTGTTTTATGAAAAAATAATTAAATAACAAATATATAAGTATGTAATGAAAATGTGAGCGAATTATTATCTAAATTAAGAAATCTATCTTTGTTTTTTCGAAAGTGTAATCAATATGTAGTATTAGTGATATATATATGTTACATATAACATCTAATTTTTTTAGTTTTTATTGATATTTTAATATGATATGATAGTAAAATTGTATTTAATATATTATTAATAGAATGAATATTTGTCTTAAATATAGTGGTAGAATTTGCTACCATTGATGATTTAAACAAAATACTATAATAAAATTACGAATAATAATTTAAATTTAATATGACATGTAATTAAATGGGTAAAATAATATGATTATGATTTATAGATTGTGATGAAAAAATAATTTTTTAAATAAAAGGTTTATGATAGATCTATGTATTAATTAACTATGTATAATAATAAGATAGAGATTTATATATTTGGATAGAATTATTAATTAAAAACAAATTCTAATATAGAACTAACATTTTAATTAAGTATCTATAAGATTATGATAAAATCAAGATTTAATAAGCTAGATTTAAAAAAAAAAAGGGTAATGTGGGCCATGTGGCGCAATATGGTGGCAGAATTTGCTTCCGCTTTAGTATATAGTAATAGATAGATAGATAGATAGATGGATCTCACATGTATAAATATTTATATATAACTAATAGTGCTATAAAATACATACTTAAGTTTTTTTATGAAATTATGATCATCTTCATTTATATAGTAATTTTTGAACATGAAAATTTCAATCATATAAAGAATTAAAAAAATAAGCTATATACAATCAGTCTTTAATTAAGAAAGAAAAAACTAATCAATATAATAATTAAGAAATACTAATTGTTATATCCCAAATCATATATAATCTCAAATAAAGCTAGATGGGAGCCTAAGAAATGAAAGATTTTCACTATTTTTAAAGAATCAAAGGGATATTCTATATACAATCAAATATTTAATCAAGAAAGAAAAGACTAATTAGCATATTAATTAAGAAAGGAAGACTTGACTATTTGATAAAAATATCTATTAACCGATATATATAATTATCAAAATCTTTCCTTTCTTAATTAATATCTTATAGATAAGATTTGTACAACTACAAAAAAAAATATTTTATAAACAATCTCGATATTTATCTTTTTGGGTAGGAAAAAATCTCATTTACCAAAATAGATATGATGTAGTTTAATAAATGGATATAACGTGACTTTATAAAATCTTATATGGAAAAACTATATGACATTAATAAATAGATATGATATGACTTAATAAAAAAATAAATAATATATGACATGGAGTAACGATAGACCGACATGTATCAAAATCCTAGGTGACGAAATGTGAGAACAACACGTGGATAAAATACTCCACTTCATATCTATTATATATACAGGTAGAGTCTTACGTTTTGTAGCTCATCCACAAATCAATCTCCATGAATGAATTAAACCCCACAGGCGATCGTTAAAAAAGATAAAATCTCCAATATACTCGTCACTAAGCCAAGATAAAAAAAACCAGCAGCTTGATTCGCGGTTCTTGAAATGTGCGAAACTTTCACTTCCAAATCTTCTTCATGAGCGAACTTCCTACCACTGGAGATGATATCCCAAAGGTTGGTTGGCCTAACCGTGTCCGTCTGCACGACCTTCACCACATCTAGGCATCTAGCGCATCCAACTCCACATCCAAGTTGCTTCGAATCCCCAGTTGTTTAGTAATCTTTGGCCATTGCCATAGACCAATGAGCTCCACCTTCAATGGAAAGGTACCAGGCATCTTGAGAGTAGAACCCTTAATAAACCCACCATCAGAATTCCTAAGAATGCCACCAACACTAATATGCTCACTCCCTTTAGTATAGGCCCCATCCGAGTTAAGCTTCCCCCAACTAACAACCGACCATTTCTAGTGACTCAAAGTAACATCTCCATTCAAGTTCTTCTTTGTGTTCAATAGATCACAGTACTCTCTGCTTTTTGAATAACAAATTGATGCATCTCACCATGGAACCTTGTGTGTACCTCGAACACCCTTTAATTCCTCCACTTGCAAATCCACCTAGCATCATAAGCAAAAGTAGTAGGCCACATGCCATTACTTGATAGATTCACTCCCAACCATTGCTTTATATCTCCAACATAAAACACCTCCATTTGCTTATGATAGCAATAAGGAGATCTTAAATATCTTTATATCTCCTTTTGCTTATGAAAGCAGTCTCGACTTTTTTGTCGCCTCGTACAAAGCAGACATGTCCCCAACAGGTTGTCCCGCTTCAGCTGCTCGCGTCAATCTTTCTAGACTGTCCACAAGATTTAACGAGTGATTTCCAACGTCAACTGACTTATTCCCGTGAAAAATTGCATAACCTCCAGCAACTATGGCCTGGTTTCCATACTTCACAGCAGCCTTTGCATCTCTTTTAGTGAGCTTAATCAGAATCTCCAATGAAACCTACATTAACATTATACAATCAAAAACAAACTCAAAATCTAAGTTATTATAACTCTAAACAAATTTCAGCACAAAGTTTAAGCACAAAGTAGATGGAAAATATGATTGGAATATGAGTTACTTGAGATGGGCCAAGAGCCTCAATTTTCTTCAGCTTGCTGACACGCTCCAACGAAGTACACTGGCTGAGCCTCATTTGCCTAGGAACATTCTCACAATCAAGAGCCTCTGGTGCATGCAAAAAAATAATCATTCCCTAAGATTTATACTTACTAATGCATGTTGTCATAAACTTCCAACACGGGTAAGTGATGTACTGGTCGCAGTAGACATTAAACATACATGTGAGCATCAGCTTCTAAATTGCACAAAAAAGCTTAATTATCTCATTGATGCTATGTACAGAAAAAAGATGTAACCAAACAACTACTTGCATGCGTTCATACAAACTGGGTAAAAAAACATACAGTTGCAGCTTGCAACACCAATTAGACTTATACAACAACGGTTTGCAGTGAACAAGATGAAGAAAAATGGACAAGCAACATGGTTTGAATCCAAATCCAAGAGATGGGGGTACATTTTTTTATGTAGAATTGCAGAACAAGGGTACTTAATTATCATATCATGCTAAAGAAAAATGGACAGGCAGAGAACATGCATATTTAATTATCATATCATGCTACTTAGTAGTGTTAAACGTAAGCAAACATTTTCCTGGCATAAGGACCCTGTATCCATAGGGCGGCTGTTTCTTCTTTGCACAATAGGGACACCTCAGGGTTGGTTTCTGAGCATGACCTTTTTCCAGTTTCTGGTAGGGAGAAACCTGAAAAAAAATATATCAAATAGTGAGCATAAAAGAAAACCTGAGATGACATGTCTTGAAGATTTTCAAGCCCGATCTTCCTTGCCACTATATGTTCAATCAAAACAAATTTCAGAAACAGAACAAGAAAGCAGAAAAAACAAAATCCGTACATGTTAAACACAAACACAATCAATCACAAACTCATCGTCAATATGTTCTGAGAATTGATTAGAAAGGAAGGGAAAAATGAACATACCTGAGTTTCTTCTTTTGATGGGTGAGATGACAGGTCTTGAAGCCTTTTCTGCCTTGCCAATATCTGTTCAATCAAAAGAGATTTCAGAAACCAACACAACTAAACAAAAACCGACAGCAAAAACATTTGAATTAATGAAAACAAGGGAAAGCAAGGGACAAGATTTCAGGAAGACAGAACAAGAAAACAAAAAATAATTCAAAAGGTAGAAAGTAAGCTCTGGCACAAACCAGAAAGCAATGACAACGTGCAATGTACCTGAGCTTCTTTCTTCTGAGATGGGTCAGGACCTTCCAAACTCAGTTGAAACAGAAGATTTCAGCAAGAAAGCGTAGAAAATCCAGATTCATCAAAGGGTAGAAAGAACACTCAAAGACAAACAGACAGCACAAACAAGAAAGCGTGCGATGAATTGAGAATCGATCGTAGAAAGTAAAAGGAAAGAACCTGCTCTGCCATGGCGCGGAGGAGATGGAAACAGAGTGAACAGAGTGTATGGAGAGAAATGAGAGCAAGAGAAAAGGCGGGAGTAATGAGAAGGAGCGCTTGAGTAGGGGAGAAGTGAGAGCTCTGAAGTAGTTATAGGGTGGTGGCCCGCCCAAAACTCCAACAAACCCATTCGGCCCGTAAAAGCCCGCAACCGCCCTATGTTGGAGCATAACAAAAGCCTCAAAATAATCCAACGAAGGTTGCAAAGCCATTTTTTTCTGGATGATCCAAAAGTTAGACCTCTGGTGGGTAATTTTCATATGATGTATGTATCTGGCGAATAACACGATATTCATTCTCTCCCTCAACAATGGAATGAACTCTGCAATGGCGTCAATAATTTCACGGTCAACGGAAGAACATTTTCCATGGTTCAACCTGAATTGAGCAAACTTCCTCAATAACCTCTTGCATAAAAAAATGGAATTATCAGCTTACCTAATAGGCAGAGGGAGTTGTTGCCGGAATCAGAATCGACCTGGGGCAAGCAGCCTCCAATTTCGAATCGGTCGGAATGCGTGAGATAAAGGCCGTGTTGCACAACCATAGCCATAACCATGGAGAAAAAGGAAGATACAGGAGAAGAACTTTGCACAGAGAATACACCCGATCGACCTCCCATTTCTCTCGTTCTCATCTCTCGATCGTTTCCTTTCATCTGTAGTAGTCTTCGCAGATCTGGCTGCCATCGTGAGCTTCGGCCGTTAGAAGTACTATTGCGATGGGTCACGGGCTTTAGGGGTCTCCATAGGCATCCTTATTGGGCCTTGATGGGTCACGGACTAATGTATAGCTTCAGGAATCATGTAATGTAGTCAAGTCCTGAAGTCCCTCCCTTTTCAAATTAAACCAAATGTGACGGTTTGACACTTGGTTTGGTTCATGTGATTATTCATTCAATTAACATTCTTGGTTTATTTGGGGAGAGGGAGGTTCAAGTAAAACACCTCTTATAGTGAAACGGATGAACAAATATTGAACGTAAGATCATCATAAATCAAGGGCCACGATTTAGGCTGAATTTTAATAAATTAAAAAATAATAATACACTTTAATAGATGGTCCTTGACAATAGGAATAGTTGATAAATTAAAACAAAACTAGTACAGACCCCGTACCATGTACGGGTAATGTAAATATAAAACCGAATTAACCGATTTGAGATCGAATTTTGATACGAATACGCTTTTAATTCGGAAACGTATAATCAAAATCCGATAGACCAAAGTCCGAACCTATTGACCTATATATGTACTTTTATTCATACAATTTTAATTCTAAAATAGTTCTATTCAAAATTTCAAATTTATATTATTAATGAATATACTATTGACACATGTGAAATTTTTTCACTATTCTTCAAGATTCAATAATGACAAAAATGTATATTAATTAATAAGAATTTTTTTAAAGAATATAAAAGAAAATCACTTGAATTTCCTTATTCGTATAAAGATATATAATTGAGTAAGATATTAAGTATACATAAGGAAATTGGATAAGATATCAAGAAGATATATAAGTTATTTTTTGAAAATCCATGCAAAAAATAAAATCATTATTTTATTCAGGGTTGATGATGTGGCGCAAATTTTAACAAAGACTTAGGTTCCGCTTTAGACTGTATTATAGTAGATGTGATTTATAAAAAATTCAAAAAATTAAGAGCATATCCTTGATAATAGGGATTTGATTTTTCAAAGTTTGAATATTGTACCAGATTTTAGGAAAATATTATACGTATAATATCTCGCACAATTTCATTCATCACTCATCAAAAATTCGATTACATTGATTCAATATTCGACTATACAACTTTAATATTCGACTGTACAAATATTCGCCTATACAACTTCAAGATTCGATTATACAACTTTAATATTCGACTGTACAAATATTCGGTTATACAACTGCAATATTCGACCGTATAAATCTTTGACTATATACCTTTAATATTCAATTGTATAAATATTCGAATTTATCATATAAGTGGTTGAATGTGTTTTGAAATATTTTGAATTATTTAAACATTTTTCAAATTTGGCAAAGTTTCAATATTCAATCCACTTTGTCGAATCCAAATTATATTGTCGCGTTTGAGGTGAACTTACATTAAATATAAATATAGTGAATAAAGAATATTTCTTAAAATACATTGAATCTAATAAAATATTCTAATTTCATGAATGAATACAAATAAATCGAATTCGAATACATCGTAAAGATTAATATAAGTTTTTGTCACATCTTATAAGACTTCTAAAAGGTTCATCACCGTCTTTGATTTTTTTGCTTCCATTTTCTTTGGACTTCTTTATATTCCCCAGCCATCTCGATATTCACCGACTCCAATACTGCATATTCAAGAAAGACACATTAGCATTCAGAACACAATGAGTATCAATTCACATTTGTTTATCTAATATGCACATATTCAATATACATATCAATCGTTTATAAATCATTTTATTCAATAGTGTATATTCAACAAATATCAAACAAACATTCAAGAGCATTGTGTAAACATATTCAAGATCTAAAACTCAAAATTGAGATTATGATATTCAAATAATTCATCAGAACATTTAAGCGCATTGTTTATAAAATTTAAATTATGCTATACAAAGTTCAAGTAGTAAAATGCAAACTTTTAATCAACAATCACATTAAAGTTATTTGTAAGCAAATTCAGACTATATAATAAGACATTCTAACGAATGTTAGATTCAAAACATTTATATTCATATTCAAGAAATTCAATTAAAAATTCAGATGATATGTAGATAATTAATTAGTACATTCAAGTGCATTGTGTAAAAATTCAAATTATAGTACATAGAATTCAGCCCATAAAATACAAATTGCTAATCAATAATATATATTCAAAACATACATAACAACATTTAGGTTACTACATCAACGATTCAAATCATACTTCATAATATGCTATATCCAAATAATCTATAAGAACATTAATGTGAATATCTTAAAAATTTAGATGATAATATCCAAAATTGAGGCACTACACCAATTCAAAGCATATATTCACAAACCATTGCATTCGAAAACCATTCACAATTGAATAGAAATATATTCCGATAAATTCGATGTTTATCTATCCTGGACATTTTCAATGTTGGCTTATGTATATTCAATTGTCTAGAATGCATATTCAAGGGATCAATTAAGTACCAAATAATATAAATATATTCAACGTTTTATCCTTGTAAGTTCAATAGCTCAACACGCATATTTAAGGCTTTAGTTGTCAACGAAAAAACATGAATACATTCAGTAATTGTCCATGTATGCTCAACTATTTAACATGCATATTCAAGGCCTTAATTCACAGCGAAATAGTACGAATATATTCAGCAGGTGTCCAGGTATATTCAATTGTACAAAATGCATATTCAAGGTATCAATTAGCTATCAAATAATATAAATATATTCAATGTTTATTCTTGTAAATTCAATTGCTCAGTAACATGCATATTCAAGGTCGTAGTTGTCAGCGAAAAAACATGAATATATTCAGTAATTGTCCATGTATATTCAAATCGTTAATACAGAGTATGATACGTTAAAAACGGCTCGAAACCCTAAAATTTGTTTCAAACATCAAAACTAAACAATAAAATTGCTCGAAACTCTATCAACAATTTAAAAAAATCCAAGTTAGTGTATATAATTACACCAAATTATGAAAAAATCCAAACACACCCAAACACAAAACCGTTTGGTGCATGTCTCTCAAGGCACACATATACTCTTGTGTCATGATATATAGAAATAGGGATACTCTTGTAATAAATAGTGAATTGTGGGAATGTGAGGTAATTAGTGAGAAGTGTGGGCTAATGGTGTAAAATAGCTTAAAGCCTATAAGAGGCTTCGTCTCCTTTTGTAATGATCATCGATGAATGAATGTGAATGTTCTTTCTTCTACCCTTTCTCTGAATCTTCTTCTTCCCTTTCCTAATCCTTTCTTCTCTTCCTAATCTCTCTTCTTTCTTTTCCTAATCTTCCCTGAATCTCTCTCTAACTCTTTCGGGTCATTACATCTTGCAAAGAAACAAACCCAAACACATGTATACACTCAAAAACAATTTCGAACTTCCACTCAACTCCACTATCATCCTAAATTAACTTTAAAATACATAGTTCAATGGGAAAACTCAAAATTTCAAATTATGAAAGATATTTGAAATTGAAAACCGTGTTTTTACTAATCTAACTAAGACAATGGAAATTTTGAACTAGAAAATTAATTGCTTACCAGTAATTGAGGAGTGAAGACGAAATCAAACCTTGATTTTGAAGGTGAGGGGTTTGTGGAGAGAGGCATATGGGAAGCAATTGTCATCGTTGGAGAATTGATCCAATATAGATTTAGAATAAAATCAGTAAATAAGAGAAAATTAGTAAATTTGGAAAAATCCAATATATGGAGAGATACGGAGAGATTTAAGGACCTAAGGTTTAATCTAGTGATTTTCATAAACAACCCATATTATGCAACTGTTTTTCTTTAATCTTGACCGTTTAAAATTTGAGATCATATGGCTACAGTTATTTCACCCGTTTTACTAGTAGAAAGTATTTTACTAGATCCTATTTAAGACAAGATATATATATAGATAGATAGAAATTAATTGCATTAAAAAATGGAGTAATCAGAGACTAAAATAGGAGGTGATGGCCGGTTACATATGTTTGCATGTTTCGGACGTTTTGGGTTCATTTCGACAAATTCACTTAAACTTGAGGTCTACTCTTTCTACGTTTTGGTGGAATTGATGACTCAGCTCTATGGACAACCTAACCTCAAAGGGTTGGTCTAATGGAGCATGACAGGGCATCGGTCTGACAGGTTGCAGGTTCGATCCCCCCTAGTCTCCTTGAGGTGAGGCATATGTAAATCCCCTTGTAAGAGCTCTCTGAGCCCTTGGGTCTTCCCTGACCTTGGACTGGGGCACCATCCCCTCATCCTAAAATTTTATTGACCAAAAAAAAAAAGCTCTATGGACAACCTCTCATCGTAATTTGTTTCTTTCTAGAGTTTGACAACATAGAACATTCAGTAGTACGTATTGTGTTTTATTTTATGAAGCTGCGGTCTGATTATATCTATCTATCTATCTATCTATCTATTACTATATACTAAAGCGGAAGTAAATTCTGCCACCATATTGCGCCACATCACTCCTTTTTTAAAAAATCTATCTTATTAAATCTTGATTTTATTATATACATACTTAATTAAGATATTAGTTCTATCTTAGAATTTGAGTTGTTTAATTAATAATTCTATCCAAATATATAAATCTCTATCTTATCGTTATACACATTTAATTAATACATAGACCAATCATAAACCTTTTATTTAATTTATTTTCTTCATAATCTATAAATCATATCATAATATTTTACCCATTTAATCAAATATCATATTAAATTTAAATTATTTTTCGTAATTTTATCATGGTATATTTTTAAATCATCATTGGTAGCAAATTCTACCACTATATTATCGACAAATATTCATTCTATTAAAATAAATATTAAATACATTTTTTACTATCATATCATATTGAAATATCATTAAAAAAAGTAGATGTTATATTTACCATATATAATATATCACTAATATTGCATAATGATTATGCTTCAAAAAAAGATAGATTTCTTAATTAAGATAATAATTCATTATCATTTTCATTACATATTTATATATATATTATTTAATTATTTTGTCAAAACACAATAACATATATACGAGATATTTGGTTTTCTATTTAACTTATTAAATATTATCTATATTTTTAATATCATAATATAACAATTCGAGTTTTTATTTAAACTTATTGATTTTATTATATAAGTTAGTTTACATAATTTAGTTTAAATGCCAAAAGATTTGTATCAGTTGTTGATAAAATGTGATAATGTATCTTATCTTATTTCATTCTTCCTCAATTATTTAAATATATGTTTATGTATGTATAAAAAAATAAATATATAAATAAAATTTATTTATATATGATGATATATAAGAATCATGTAAATTTATAATCCAAAAAATAAGTGTCACTTTAAAAAAAGTATACATATGATAATATTAACTGTTATAGTAAATGCATACACAAAACAATAAATAACACCCCGTACAAGGTACGGGTCATCTGCTAGTATGATCGAAAAGCCGTAGCAAAAGTGAATTAAAATTGGCTAGGTCTTGTATATATGTACGTCGTGTTCAAGATCCAAACCTTTAAAAAATTACAATATCAAATCAGATATAATATTCAAACAAACGTACAGAAGTCAAACTAACTTCAAGATTACAAATATATAAAACCATGCTATCAAGAAGACTAGCTAGAGAGTAAGAACTAGATTATCAATGAAGGGCGCTCGAGGGTCTGTGTGAAAGTCGAAATCCCAGGCGTATTCCAGCAAACTCCGAATTCGGGATCATCGACATGGATAACTTGACACCCACTATCATCGCAAGAAATGATCTGCTTAGCCAGAGTTCTAATGAAGAGCCTTTCGATACGTACGCCTCCACTCGTTAAAGGCTGGTAATGTACCCCATATAGTTTGTAAATCTCATCCTGTAAGTTAGGGTAGATGGTATAAATCCTGCTCCATGATTCTTCGACGCCATATTCCATCATCATCCAAAGACCGACCTCCACCGTCGTCCGCGAACCCACCCCATTACTCGACGGTACGCTGAATAGCTGAATACCAACGAGGTGATCATGCAACACGAAAACGTCACACAACAATTGCATTCTCTCGCCTTGAGCAGCAATGTAAGTTGGACAACACCTTACATGTGCCGTCCTCGCATATGGCCATCCAATGAGAGCACCCCTTGAGCAACCTTTGAGGACACCCCTCCAAAGGATTATAGATATGGGTGATCTTTCTTCCTTGTACGCTGAACGCCTCGGTCGCCTTCCTCTCGCCATATTCTCTCCTCCCGGGTTCATAGTCAACGATCACCTTCCATGAACCCCTTTGCACACTATAGACGATAACGAGAAAGGCGCCGCCATAATGTATGATAACGACGACTCTGTAATCCAAGGCGGAGCTACCGCTTTTAGTTTTCTTCTCGTCTATCACGCTGCCAAAGCCAAAGCGAAGCAAGCAGGGCTTCGAGGAGATTTCGAATAGTCGAGGACGGAAATGCAGCGGAAAAGGACGGGTGAACCAGTAGTCACGGGTAGCCGGGTTGCACAGGGCTATATGGCCTGTCAAGAGGGATCGAGAAGCGTTTACTAGACACCTCGCTGAGAAAACCGGCTACGCAATAGAGTCCGTTCAAGGGCCCCGTCACGAAGAACACGCGACCCCAACCCGGTTCACACGGCGGTTCAATCAAACCTGGAACCATCCTACAGAGATCTGCGTTACTAGCTAGTTGTGTGGACGTCCAAGGGAACATCAGGGTGGCCGGTGCAGCCACGCCCGCCATACGAATCGATGAAACCGCGGGAATGGACCATAGACCGCCATCCTTGAGAAACCGATTCAAATCTCGTGAGGGATTTGACGGGGAGACGAAGCATAATATTCTCTTGCAATTCCTCAGGGAGATAACGACCTCCTCTTCTTCTACGACCACCACAGTTTCTTTCCGCCATCGGAAGGAGTAATCAACAACCTAGCCAGCTAGGTTTTGTCACAACAAAATATTTTTTGTTTATGTCAAGGTTCACACGAACGGGATTCATTACATTATATGTATAGAGAGAGAGAGAGAGAGAGAGAGAGAGGTATATATAGACTTACCATACAAAATATTAGAATGTTGCTTTTCGTGCAAGTTTGTTTTTGGTCGAATTGCTTTTCGTGCAAGTTTGTTTTTGGTCGAATTGCTTATTGCAAGTTTTAGCTTATCACTAGTGTAATTTCTAAATAATTTATTTTTATGATAGTAAAAATTTGAATAAAATTTAAAAGAAAATATGTTTTATTATGAATTATCAATTAATCTGATGAATAAAAATAGTAATACAAAAAATATGATAATTTTTAACATTAATTTCTTTCTTTTTTAGCGAAATAAATATCACTAGTAGATTGAAGATATTTTTATTGCTTAACAAGTTACCGTAATAAATATCTTTGTTTTTTTAGCGAAATAAATATGTTTGTTACTGAGTCACTGACCATCAAAATATATCTTTGTTACGAGTATGTTATTGCTTTTATCGCGAGCT
This sequence comes from Polygonum maritimum, assembly GCA_963924305.1. Lineage (NCBI taxonomy): Eukaryota > Viridiplantae > Streptophyta > Magnoliopsida > Caryophyllales > Polygonaceae > Polygonum > Polygonum maritimum. Next base: position 36,696,584 of record OZ002735.1, on the reverse strand, counting down.
TTAGCTTACGGTAGAAAATATTTTTATCGGATATTTCATACGGTAACCCTAAACTTTATTCTAATTTTATTTTGTACCCAAAACGTTAAACTTAATGGTTAATTGTGCTTCAAAATTTGTTAAAAAAAAAAAGAATTGAAAAAAGGTTAAAATGCCTTAAATTGTTAGAAAAATGAAAGAAGATTTTTCACATCCCATCCTCAAATCCCGAGGATCGACACTTTCCTAGACAATTAGAGCTTTCCATCAGTATTTGAAGACGATCTTGTCGATGCTTGTTTGCGATGTTGACGGAGCGCGCCCATGGTGGTTTTGTCGTTCGAAGAAGGTAATTCGGTGGTGGCCGACAAACGACACAAAAGGCGTGGCTGCTCGCTAAATCTAAAATTTGGTTAATTGGGAAACAACAATAAAGGTCGGAATTGATCTCTTTTTCTACCCAGAGTCCAGTATTACAAAGGAGGGATCATCGCGTACTCTTTACCATCTCCCAACAAACAAGAAAGAGCAATAATTTTCTTCCAATTTGTGATTTGTAGATGGTTCTTGCCGCACAAAGAATTGATTTAATGATTGGAGCACAACCAGGATAAGACACATTCATGGCAAGAAATTGCTTTTTCAACTGGTTATCTTGTGTGGAGTTGCAGCAAGAGCTTCCATTGTATGAACAAAACTTTAAGGGAGCTTTCAGGGCAATTGGAGCTCCTAAATACAAAAAAAATAAACACAAAACAGTATTGGAATCCATTATTGGGAAAGCTCAATTCAACAACAAATTCAGATTGCAAAAAATGAAATAAAATCCTAAGGAATATAAAATAGTTTTAACTTGCTAGAATCAGAGCATAGAGGAAAAGCAAACACATTTCCTGATAAGAGCACCAAGCTTGAGATTAGCAAGAGGGCGGTGGTGGTAAGAGGAAAACCCATCACAAAAAAAGCTTTCAAATCCACCAAAACAAAACTAAAGTTTGGTTTGATTTCATGGGCTTGTGGGTGTTTGAAAGAAGGTAAGTACAAAATCTCCATGGCGGGTAATTGGTAACGGAGAAAAGGGGAAAAAGTTGAATCTGTTTGTTTTCTTAAATGGGTAACTCATGGAGATGGAGAAAGTCCATTTCTGGGCTTCCTTCACCTAAAATAACAGTGAAAAGTTAAATCTGAACATTTTTGGATATAGGATGAAATTGGAATAAAGTTTAGGGTTACCACATGAAATATACCAATCTTTAGTGCACCTTATGAATTAATATAGAAACTAGTTTAAACCCCGTGTCATGTATGGATAATGTGATTATAAGCTCGATTTAATATATATAGATATGTTTCATTAACTTCTTCGATAAGAAATAATATAGATATATTGTTAAATAGAAATTAGTCCTATAGATATAGATATGACTTTGAAGATTATTACATGATTTTATCATTGGTTGTTTGAAAAGATAGGAAATTTAAATCTAATAGCTAGGTATGAAATTAGGAAATATAGATATAGTAATTATTTGTTTTAAAAAATCCGAATTTTAATTGAAAATTATAAAAAATTCCGAAAAATGATCTCATAGTTGTATTTTCCGATTATTTTGATATTTATTATAAGATTACAACTTATGGTATAAATGAGAGAGCAATAGATTATTTTATCATATACATACATGATACATGAAATGTGGCAAATTTTGTTGTAAATACATTGACCCCACTTTATATTATATATATTAGAGTAGATTATAAATATAGGTGAAAAACTTATCATAAAATTAATCGCAATCACTATAATTTTAACACTTTAAGTATATAAGATGATTATTTTTTTAATATATACATGATCTTTTACTCTTTTTATAAAAAAATTGTCTAAAGCTTAACTTTTTAAAGTTTGACATCTGAAAACTTACTATACCATAGACTTCTAGGCAAAATTGAAATTTAACTACATAGGAATTTAATTAGAAAGGCCAAAGAATAACATAAACTTACGTAAACTTACATAAAAAATTATAATTATATTATGCAAACTTACATAGGTATTGCTTTGGTTCATTTTTAAATTTTTTTTTTTTTCAAAACTATATATACAAGAAATGTCAGTTTTGAGAACTAAGATAACTTTCCGGTAAAACATATTTTGAAATCCTTCCTTTTTTTTTTTATAAATACAAGAAAGTAATAGTATGCCAATTTGACTATGTTTAACCATATTAATTACCAAACTTACGTAAGGTAATAATAGTCAAATTATTTTTATATTTAATTACATAAACTTACGTAAGGTAATAATTGAAAAGCTTACAACTTTGATATATGAAGATGTTATACTCGAGTAATATATAAAACGTAATATGTAAAGTTAGATAAATTAAAATACATTGTGTATTTTGGAATCATTCTTTTGTTTAATGAATTTATTAAGAGATATGTTGTTAGATGAAAATTTATTTCCCGATTAGATTATTAATAAAATTATTCCTGATTTTATTTTAATTGTTTCAAAATATTTAGAAAATGATATAAATGTATATGTTGTTAGATAGAAATTTATTTTTTGGTTAGACTTACCATATATAGACTTATCAAGCTAGTATCAGATTTAAATAAGGTCACTCTAGAACCAAGATTAAATATACCGAATCAATCACAGGTCGAGATATACTCAATCCTAACCCATATTCTAAGTGTTTGGGTTAAACCGTTGAGTTTCAAGTTCTATATATGTACTATAGTTAGTATTGCATACTGAAGTTTAAATAATATATATAACTACTTAATTATCTTATTTGATATCCAATGAACTACATATTAATTAGAGCAATAATAAATATAAATTTTAAAAATTATTTCTCTAATATTTATTTAAAAAAAACCCTACACAATGCACAGGTCATAAGCTAGTTATATCCATAAGGTTATCATGAATATAAAATTAATTAATCGTACTATATACTAAAGTAGAGATTCAAATAATTATATAGAACAACATATATATGTCAACTCCAAATAAATATATAATTATATTATAGTAGTATATAAAAGGACGATTTGGGTAAGTGGCCTGTTAGGGCCACTTTTGGAGGCGTTTAGGCGGCTCCAAAAATAAATTAGCTATGGGGCCGGTTTTCCGAAAATGCCCTTGGGCAAAAAAAAATTACAACCATGCAACGGCATCCCAACTCACACCCCCTGTCACACAAAAAACGACCTGTCATACAAAAAAAAAAAAATTTACACCCATTCCACCGCATCCCACCTCACACCCCCTGTCACACAAAACCTGTCATACAAAACCTGCCATACGAACAAAAAACGACCTGTCACACAAAATCCCCAATTTTCGTTCATTATCCACATACAAAAGGCTTGTCACCACAAAACCTGTCACAAAAGCCTATGTGGGATTTGAACCCACATTACCGTGCATTTAGCACGTTGCTCTACCATTTGAGCTAATAGGTTATGATTATAATTACTATATAAACAAAACCAAATTTGTCACACACAAAATCCATAAGAAAAACCCTGTCACACACAAAACTCATACAAAAAACATGTCACCACTAAAACCCATAATCACAAAAGCTGTCACACGAGTAAAACAATCTGTCACACACAAAAATCATAACAAAAAACCTGTCACACACACAAACCTATTAACACAAACCCTGTCATACGAACAAAAACTCAACTGTCACACAAAAAAACAGACCAAAAACCCTGTCACACACGCCTGCCACACAAAACCCATAACATAAAACTTGTCACACACAAAAAACATACCAAAAACCCTGTCATACATAAAACCTATAACAAAAAACCTGTCACACACACGCAACCCATAACAAAACCCCCTGTCATACACAAAAAAACAGACCAAAAACCCTGTCATACACAAAACAACAGACTAAAAACCCTGTCACACAAGCCTGCCACACAAAACCCATAACATAATACTTGTCACACACAAAAAACATACCAAAAACCTGTCATACATGAAACCTATAACAAAAACATTGTCACATACACATAACCAATAACAAAACCCCCTGTCATACACAAAAAACAGACCAAAATTCCTGTCACACAAAAAAAACTCATAACAAAACCCCCTGTCATACACAAAAAACGAGCTGTCACACACAAAACCCATAACAAAAGCCCTGTCACACACAAAACTCATAACAAAAACCTGTCACACACACAAACCTATAAACACAAAACTTGTCATACGAACAAAAAACGAGTTGTCACACACAAAACCCATAACAAAAGCACTGTCACACACAAAACTCATAACAAAATTGTGTCACACATAAAACCTATAACAAAAAACTTGTCACACACACAACCTATATCATAACCCTTGTCACACAAAAAATAGACTAAAAACCGTGTCACACAAAACTCTTGTCACACACACAACCCATAACGAAGCGATTTGCTTGCTTACCGCGGTGATGGATGGTGGAACGACGGTAGAAGGGGGTGTCGACGCTCACTTTTCTAGATCTAGAACCCTAGATCTATCCCACCAACGCCGACCACCTTGGTTGATTCCCACCGACACCGCTGCCCCGTCGTCGTCTCTGGGCGTCGTCGACGACACTGCTGCCCGTCGTCGTCTTTAGTTGTCGTCGTCTCTATCCGTCGCCGTCGACCGGATCTAAATGAAAAAAACAAGAGGGGGAGAGGGGGGAGCCGCCTTCGAACGTTGCTACACCTCGGTGGCCGACGTCGCCGCCTAGTGGATCCGGTGGAAGAAAAAAAGAGGGGGAGAGGGGAGAGAAGAGAGAGAGGGAGAGAGTGAAATGGAGGAAGAGAGAGAAGAGAATGAAGAAAGAGTAGGGTTTTTTTTTTTTGGGCTTTTATACGCCCCAAAACCGGCCTCCTACTACATTTATGTTTGAAAGGGATTAGGGGCTCCACGTAGCCATTTTATTAAATCAATTTGGTTGGTTGACATTTAATTAAATTACTTTTTATTGGTTAAAATTTTATTGTAGATTATAAATATATAATATATATATATGTATAATTAAGATTTGATTTTTTTCCCAAAATAGCTATAAAATAAAAATAAAAAGTATATAATGAAAAAATTTATTGATAAAAACAATATTCAATCCTTATACAAAAATTATAATCCTATAAATCTTTGCTCAATTAAGAGAATATATTATCGTAGAAATAATGTATCATTAAAATAAATTTCATAAGAAATAAATTAAATAAAATTATACAAGATTTTATATCAAACCATTATTTTTAATAACTTTACATAAACTTTAAAACAAGTTTTTAGTTGAATCAAAATGGTGCATTCAAGACATTGGACCTAATACTAGTTTTATCATTAGAAAATTAGAAAGGACACATAATGCAATTTTTTGTGAAAAATACCTTCGTACCAATGACTCCTTTTCATAAAAAAAACTCTACAAAACTTGATTTTTTTTTCTTTTAACAACAAACTTATAAACGCAATTGTGGGGGACCCAATAAATCGCTAGGTGTGCTCAAAAAAAATACTCCCTCCGTTTCACAATAAGTGTCGTTTTAGCTCTTAACACAGTTTTTAAGAAAAACAATCATTCACTTTAAAACTTACTCCCTCCGTCCCATTGAGTTTGTCTCGTTTCTATTTTAGGCGTCCCCTTAAGTTTGTCATCTTTCCTTTTATATCAACAATTTCTTACAATATTATCCTTATTCAAACTCACTTTTTACACCCAAAATCCAACTTTTCCTTCTACTTTATCTCTTTTCAGCTTTTTACACATATAAAATTACAAAACTACCCTCATTCAATTTTAACTTTTATCCACTTTCCCATATCTCAATATCTACTTTATCACTTCCAAAATTTATCCTATGAGACAAACTCAATGGGACGGAGGGAGTACAACTTTTTGTTAATCTTACCACTCATTACATTTTTTTGGCCAACGCATGAATAACTTTAGTCAACTATACACATTCCAATAAAAATTATCATCATTCACCCCTATTAAATCACTTTGAAAACCTAAAACGACAATTTTAAGTACTAAAACGACACTTATTATGAAACGGAGGGAGTAAATCGCTAGGTTTGCTCATGCCCTGTTGCGCTTGTATTTCTCCGATCGATCTCTCATTGCAGACCAATCTTCCCAGTTTCAAGTCAATTGGGAAAGACAGAGTTCGATAGCGAGGGACGTGGAGAAAGAAGAGCAATGGAGGAAGAAGAGATAGAGAAAGCTGTGCTTGCATACCTAAAGAAGAAAGGGTTTAAGCAAACCGAACTCGCTTTCAACGAAGAGCATCAAAATCAGCAACCCAAGAACTCTTCTTTCAATTCCCAGACTGACCCAGATGTCGCCAAGCTCATTCTCTCCTTCTCCTCCGAGTACTTAACTCCCCCTCTTCCCCTCTTAATCGTATTTGTTTCGTTATGTGATTGCAAATGCTGTCTGCAAATTTGAAACTTGGTCTTTGGTACTGATATTGATGTCAGTGCTTTGATTGAGGGTTTGAACTCTGTGAAAGAGCTGTGGTATTATCATATGCTTATAGGAATCTGCTTTATGGAATCAGGGTTTTTAGTTACTAAGGGATGCGGGTTTAATATCTAGTAGGTACGAAATTGAATTTGAATTGCAAGAGGATGAATGATTTGGGTAGAAAGGAGGTAGAATGTCTGTAGCCCTGAGGGGAAAAAAGTTAATTTCCTAGAGTTTTAATTGAGTTAAGCTTGAATAAGCTAGAACTTAGAACTTATATGATGATTCAAGTGTATAATTGCGAACCTTTTAGCCTGATAATTGGCTTGTAGATCTACACATGCTCTAGTTTAAGGAAAAGAGAATAAGTAGAGGTTTAGTTAAGCTTTTTTTTTCACATTACTTGGTATGTGCAACATTGAGGTGGATGCTAATGTCAAAGCTGAAGGTCTGATTCTTGTGCCCATCGTACGTATATTAGGTTTTCCTTCCTTTTGTATAGAATTTAATCTGTTAGTTTGGGGTTTTTGTTCCTTACAAAACCCAATCTTTATATACAGTTTGTTGCATTATGCCCAGTTTTGCTTGCATTATCTTTATTAGCTTCAAGGATAATTTAAGAGATTTTTTTGGTTAATGTTTTGCACTGTATTATTTTTGCTACTATACATGTTTCTGTTCAAGGATATGATTTGTATACTTTGATCTTTTTCATGTTTCTAGCTTGGAGAATATTGCTGCAAAAATCCATGAAGGTTACAGCAAGCTGAGGTCATGGACTTATAGTTCCTTGGATCTTTATAAGGTGAGATGAATGGATCAACTTAGCAAAATATATATTTTAGGCTAGTGTATTTGTTTGCACACAACGAGTGCAGCATCTACCCAGAGTATTTGGGAAACACATCCTCTAGTTAAAGGAAACTGGGTAGCTGGTGTTTGTATATGTCATGTATCAGCTTTGTATCGTATTAAGTCAGTTTACCTAATGCTTGGTCTTTGGAATTGTCTGGTATTGGTATTAAATTTATGAGTTTAGACAGTATGAATGGTACCCATGCCTTGGTGTCAGTCTTCATGCCTTGGTATTGCCAAAATTCAACAGTTATTTAAAACTTTCATACCATTACCCATAACTCACACCTGATACCGTTCTAAACAAATGACCCCTTAAGGCAGCTTTTCTATTAGATGTAATAGAGCGAATATAGTAGTGGATTTACTAAATCTCTTTATAAGATATTTATGCCTGCCAGTAACCCTTATATTGACTTTTGCTTTAATAAAATGCTATGTTTTACTGACTGGCATGCTATTACTTTCATGAACTGCTTGGTAAAGAAGCTGTTTTCTTTGTTGGATCAAGGCCTTTCTATTTGGGCTCTACTTTTGATTATAACGTTATAGTCCTCATTACGTGAATAAAATGCACTACCAGTTTTGGTTTGTAAGATATCTTTATGCTGAGTTATTAAGTTGTGGATTGTTGGGATTACATCAATGAAATCGAGCTTTTTGCTTGACTTTTAAGGTGTTTATGGTTCAATTTTATTCATTTGTCAAGACTGATGCTGAATTGATGTTAGCTTTTAGAGACTAGAGTTTCTGATATCTGTAATATTATGAACTTTACTTTTCAATAGAAATGCATATTGGAATTTGATTGGTATTAAACTTGCTTTGTGTTTACTTTTAATGTCACAGCATGAACTACTTAGAGTGCTTTACCCAGTATTTGTTCATTGCTTCATGGACCTAATTGCAAAAGGGCATTTGCAAGAAGGTAGGAAATTCAAACTTGGGGCTGTCCTTAACTTTAGTTGCAAGTTTTCAGTTTGTTAATGCCTGCTCTCAACTCTTGCAGCCCATACTTTTTTTAATACGTTCCGTGAAGATCATGAAACAATGCATCTAAGAGACCTTCAAAAGCTAGAAGGAGTACTATCACCGTCTCATTTGGAGGTTATATTTTAATTTTGTTGCATTGAAATTTGTGAATGTTCATCATCCATAATACTGTGTTTTCGTAAACATATTTGTAGGAGATGGAATTTGCTCATTCTCTAAGGCAAAGCAAAGTTAACATCAAGATATGTCAGGTAGGTTATTGTGATACCCATATCTTGAAACAGGTCCTTATGCAGAAGTTGCTGATCTGTATGTATGCAGCACATTCTATTGTGTTTCCATAATTGGAACCATCCTCAAGTGTAAACTGTGAAAGAGATTTGGACTTTTTTTTAAAATTACGTTTACTTTCCCTTTTAATGCATCTTTTGGATATCTTTTGGGATATTTTTTTTGGTATTTGCTTCTTTAGCCACTTGTGGGAAGGGATAAATTCAAAAACTTTGATGATAGAATAACTAAACTTCATTGCTAGTCACAAAAATAAGTACAAAGGGGAATAGATCATAAAGGTCGATGGGTCTCAGAATGTACTTCAATCAAATTTGATCAATTAATATTCATTGTTAATCTACATGACAGGGTGGTTAGTCCATAATTAGTTGTGCTATCGATCCTTCATATCATTTAATCCCTTTGTCTGGATCAAGCATGATGATGTCTGCATGGAAAGGCATTGCATTTGATTTTTGCGTTAAGTGTATCAATAGTTTCTGCTTCACTCACCATTAGCATTTTTTGTTTATCTAATTCTACTTCAAATACAGTCATTTGCTATTTTTCAAAAACAAATATCTTGACTAACTTCCAAGAGCTAAATGTTATTTTCCTTAAATGCAGTACTCTTATGATCTTCTTCTGCAATATCTTCACAACTCACAGTCTATTACCATGCTGGGTATTATTAATGAGCACATTAACTTCCAAGGTTACCCCTTTTTCTTTGATCTTAGTGTTGCTGGTGTCATCAGTTAATGTTTGATTTCCAGAATTCTTTTTACCATGTTTCTCTGATGGTAATGGCTGATACTTCCATTTTCAGTTGCTCCTGGACAGCCTGGCTCAATAACTGAAGATGCTGAAGCTGTTACACTTGTTGGTAGTGGCCAGGAAGTAGCCGGTCTTATAAATCAGAAAGAAATCCACTGGGGTGTAAGTTTTGAGAATATAACTGTATCTGCAAATATTTGAGCTATAACCTGGTTAGGACTTACTGATATAATACTCCTTCACAGCCTATTGATATACAGTGGGTCGGGTGAAATTATAAGATTGACGATCTTACTCTTCTACAAAAGATATGCCAAACAAGTTAAAGAAGGTATACCAACCAAGAGTAAATTTCCTCCCCCTAAACCCCAAAAAGAAAAAAACCCGGATAATACGTACTTCCTTCATCTGAAAATAGATGGCATTTTTGGCAGCTAAAATTATCCCAAACGTGTGCAAAGTTTTCCTTGCTTTCTAAGACTTATCCACTCTGATATGACCAACTCTTTATCACCTGCCGTAGCTAACACCATCTATTTCACTAACAAAAGAGATCACCATCACTGTCAATATGAAGATCACCCGCAAATGTCCTCCACCTTCTTTGCTCTACAGGCCATAGCTAACAACTCTATGTTCGCAGAATGATAGTGATCTAGTTATGGATGGTTTATTTGCGATTGGGTCATCATAACATGATGTACATTCAGTTATTTTCTCAATTTTGACCAATTGCAGTTGCTTGAAGAATCAATAGATGATCGCTTGGAGAAGGCTGCTGGCTTGCTTTCAGACTCAGAGAAACAAGAAGGGGAAACTAAAGATGGAGAGATAGAAGAGACTAAGGTAGCTGAATATGTGTTGATAGTTTTGTGCTGCGTACTGTCATCATGTTGATTATATGTCACTTTCACATTTTATTGTGACTGAAAGTTATATATGATTCCTTGTGTAGAAAAAGGCAGGTGATGCAGGAAAACAAGGTGCTTCTGTAAAAAAAGCAAAGAAGGATAGAGTCAGCACCGGCACAGGGAAAGCTGCACGTCCTGAATCTAACAGTTTACCCATGGCACCACGAGTCAAAGCAGAGCTTCCCTTTCCCGTTATGTATGATGCTTACATTGCTGCTTCTTTATAAATCTTTGACACAGGTTTTCATGGCTGAGTTATCAAGCTTCATACAATAAGGGTGTATTTGGTGAGGTGTCTTGATAATGAAAATGGTGCTGATAAGGCAGCTAATAAGGAAACAAGAATGTGCTGATATTGAAGCCTTATTTGTAACTTCTGTCGTGCCAAACACACGCTAAGATTCAATGTTGTACTTTAGTCACTTTTAAAATGACATAGCTTTCACAGGTTTATAGTTTACCATTCTAAATAAAAATATGTAATTCTTACACTCCTGTTGCTGCTGCCTTTTCTGTTTGCAATGAGCTATACCAATTTCTTGACTTTTCATATAGTTCTCTGTGGCTATTTTGAATAGTGATGTTTCTTGAACTGTTGGGTTTTTCAACTCAATTGGTTATTGGAAATGATGCTGACAATGGAATTTGAGCTAAAAAGCATGATAAAGTGGTTTCTCTCTTACTCCTGCAGTTCAGCTGAAGTAGAACTTTCTATTCTTGAAGACTTGCGCAACCGTGTACAGTTGAGCAGTACAGCATTACCATCAGTTTGCTTTTACACATTACTAAATGCTCATAACAGGTGACATATTTGACTTTGCATCTGCCAATAATAGTGTTGCTCAGTCCCTTTTTGTTCTATTCTCCTTTCTTACTATACAATTGAATTATCTATCAGTTTAAATTGTGCATCTATCTCGCATGATGGGTCGATGGTCGCTGGAGGATTTTCAGATTCTTCATTGAAGGTTTGTATATAACCTAAATATGCTGAGTTCAACCTTAAAAGAATTTACCTGTCGTTTTCCATTATATCACAGTGTTCCTTTTTGTAGGTTTGGGACATGGCAAAGTCGGGGAAACAAACAGGCAGTTGTAAGTCATGCAAAAAGGCAATAGATCGTTTCTTATATCTAGAAGAGTTGTCCTTAATTGTTGTTCGTATCAGATGGCCTGCAGGGTGAAAATGAAACATCAACAAGCGAACCTACGTATGGTGCTAATACAGGGAAAAAACCATATACTTTATTTCAAGGTCACTCAGGCCCTGTTTATTCAACCTCTTTCAGTCCTCTTGGGGATTTCATTCTCTCATCTTCATCAGATTCAACAGGTATGTTCACCTAGATCAAGTGTTTGTGCCTTCTATAGACTTCCATCATTGTACGAGAAATGCATTTATGCTATTTTGCATTTATAGGATGGTGCATGCTGATATGAAAATACTTTTGACTGCAGTACGGCTATGGAGCACAAAGCTCAATGCGAATCTTGTATGCTACAAGGGTCATAATTACCCTGTGTGGGATGTACAGGTAGATCATCAAACATTGTCAACCTTGGGCTCTTACTGCATTTTGTATTTTTGAATTCTAATGTTTGCTTCAACAGTAAAATACAAACACTGGTTTTCACTTCAAGTCTTACTTTGTTCTAAATTTGAAGCATTATCTATTTGCTTTAGGTATTTAAATCAGGGAACTTATATATGCTTAAATGGTTGATAATTGCAGTTTAGCCCTCGTGGACATTATTTTGTCAGTTGTTCCCATGATAGAACAGCAAGATTATGGTCCATGGATCGAATACATCCTCTAAGAATAATGGCAGGCCACTTATCTGATGTTGATGTAAGAATTCTCGCTCTATCTACTTCCCCTTGTTTCCTTAGTCTCCATACAGTTTTTCGCTATGACTCTGCTCTTGGTCATTCATTCAGCAGTTTGATTGTTTCTTAGATTCGACAGTCTCCTTGTCATACTTACTTGCTTAGTTGCTTTGATGTCACTTTTTAGTGTGTTCAATGGCATCCAAACTGCAATTACATTGCGACTGGGTCTAGTGACAAGACAGTTCGACTATGGGATGTGAAAACGGGGGAGTGTGTGAGGATATTGATAGGGCACAGGAGCATGATATTGACTCTGGCAATGTCTCCTGAGGGACGGTACATGGCGTCAGGGGATGAGGATGGCACAGTTATGATGTGGGACCTTGACACCGGCCGTTGCATTTCCCCTTTGGTGGGTCACACCTCTTGCGTATGGACACTTGCATTCAGGTGACTCGGCTCACGAATTCTGGAAATTCAGTTTTACTGGTAATTTTTCTTAAACATGAATGGGAAAAAGCAAAGACATGGCTTCTCACATCTGTTATATGCGCTTTTCAGTGGTGAAGGCTCACTTCTTGCTTCCGGATCAGCTGATAGCACAGTAAAATTATGGGATGTAACAGCCAGCGCTAAAACGGCCGGGCGAACCGAAGAAAAGTAAGTTCACAACACAAACCTCCCACCCATGTGATCAATAACAACCCATTTACATCAGAAATATGGCAGCCATTAAGACTATTGTTACATTTTTATTTTCTGCTAGCAGGAGTGGAAGCTTGAACAGACTTAGATCATTGAAGACTCTTCCAACAAAGTCGACGCCTGTTTATTCTCTACGGGTAAGCAAACTTTTCTGATACTCTTTGCGAATCTGGGTTCCACCACTGTAGCTGATTTTCAAATGCTAGTGTAACCTTCTTGTTTCCTCCCCTGGCAGTTTTCTCGAAGGAACCTGCTGTTTGCAGCAGGCGTTCTATCCAAGAGCTGAGTTATCCCACACACAACTGGATTTCACGATCTGGGTATGATTTGAATTATACTTTTCGGTATAAAGATCATAGGGTTAAGCTCAATGAGACCTAACACGGTTTGTCCAACTCTATTTTTTTTTGTTCTTCAGGCAGACTTAGTTATTGCAATGCCTATTTTTGTGAAAGCCAGAAGGGACCCTGGCTCATTCGGAGTTTACTTGGTTCGGGTCGGTTTCATGAAGACATTGTTACAGGTGTGATTTAGCCATGGAAAGAGATGAAAATGTAAAACCTTGGTATGGTTGTAGTTTGATGCTGACCATGTAGTTTTAAAAGTCCCATTGCACACATGTAGTTTGATGCTGACAGTGTAAAACTTTGGTATCGAGATGAAAACCATAGACGTTACGATTGTACTCTTATGGCCTTCTTTGTACTTGGTGGCCTGATCTTGACAAGCTAAACTTATGTAACTCCCCAGAAGATGATCTTTTTTTTTTTTTTGTCCAATTTCTCTTGAGATATTTCAATTCATGTGGATTTAGATGTTAACCAGACGAGCGTAAAGTATGCAACTCTCACATGTAGATGGCGTAATCAAGACGTGCCCAATTTGTCAAGCCATGCAAGTAGGCAAGATAATATTGAAGTGAGTGGTCAGTCCTTAGAATGATGTTTTTGGCTTTTTGCCAACCATACACTTGAATTCCATGTTGGTATTGTTACATTAACATTATTGCTGTGGCAGCCTACTCCCACACTGACTTAAATGGTCTACTTTCGTCAATTTAGATCTATTCATGTGGTCCATATCTATTATTGCCTTCGTAGAAAGGTCGTGAGTTTTGAAAAGACTCGAATTTATGTGGTCGAAAAATAATAAGAGCAACGGGCTAGAGTGTCAAATTCCATTTATAACTAGAACCTCAAATGCCCATAAGTGACACTTTCATTTCACAATGGTGGCGTGTTCCTACATGCCCACATTCAAGTAACTATAGGTTACCAAGGTACCACGAAATAATGCATTCAAGAGAAAAATAAGTGTTATGCAATGTAATACATCAACTATTGAACATTGTTACAGAAAAAGTCTCATGACATAACCAAATCATCGATCATATGGTGTAAGGCACAAGAGGCTTCACATCAATGTGTAGAGGGCTCACAACCACACTAGGAAGTGGGTTTGACATGAGCTCCACGCCACCATGTTCTTCAGTTATGCCATCCTCAGCAGATCCAACAACTTGGGATCGGACGGCTTCTTGCTGTTTGTACCAAGTTGACACTTGAGCAGGGGATTTGATAACCATCTCCAATGTCATTGCCACTTCTTTCATTGTCGGTCTCAGCTTTCCGCTCCAGCTTGTGCAACGCTTTGCCAAATCAACAACGACCATCACCTCATCCTCCTTTACATCCCTTATGATCTCAGGGTCTAAGATCTCGGACAACCTTGAATTTTGATAAAGAAACAAGAACTCCGTCACCAAGTTCTTTTGCTCCATACTACTTCCGTCTCGGTAGATTGGCTTCTTGCCAGTCAAAAGCTCCAACAACACGACCCCAAAGCTATAAACGTCACTCTTCTCCGTAAACTGATAGGATTGGAAGTACTCAGGGTCCAGATACCCCATTGTCCCTTGGACAAGAGTGGTCAAGTGTGTTTGCTCAAGTGCAATGGTTTTGGACGATCCAAAGTCGGAAACCTTTGCTCTGTGCTTTTCATCCAATAGTATGTTTGAGGACTTGATGTCCCTATGGTAGATAGGGACCGACGACGATGAATGTAGATATGCAATAGCACCCGCCGAGTCCAAAACAATCTTTAAACGCATCTCCCAAGTAATGGCAAACTCTTCGTCTGGGTCATGGATGTATTGGAAAAGCGTTCCATTGGGAACGTACTCGTAAACGAGAAGAGGGACTTCCGTCTCTAGACAACATCCCAACACCTTCACTACATTCCTATGGTTTATTTGGGACAAAATGACCAACTCATTTATAAACTGCTCTAGTTGGCTTTCATCTAGTAACTTGGCCTTCTTAATTGCGACGATTCTTCCATCAACCAACATACCTTTGTAGACGGTCCCTTGGCCACCTTGACCGAGTATCCGATTTTCATTGAAGTGGTCTGTGGCCTTTTCTAATTCACTTATCGTGAATATCTTTGTTCCCTCCATAACACCTTCGTTGGATGAGAGTTGTTGATGCAACAACAAACCACCATTTCGTTTGAAGAATTTAGCCCTGCGCCTAATCTCCCTTCTTCTTTTGACAAAACGATATAGCCCATAGAGACCAATGACCAAAAGCACAATGCCAAAACTGATGCTAAGTCCTGCATAAAGACACAACATTTTACTCTCTTATTCAATAGCTAATTAAGACGATCGATGCTAGCACCTCCATAAGGAATGCTCTTTTGGTAAGGTGTCAAAAAGTTGATGAAATAGTTCTCACCTAGAATGGTCGCCAAGTTTAGTGGCTTCTTTTCACAATAGTATGAGTTTGGGATGACAGCTCCGGTTGCATCATCAAATTTGCGGTCACAGTATCCTCGACAACCCTTACATGCGTCAGGAACTGATTGAGAAGAAAGAAATCATGAAGCATGGACGTACGTTCGATCAACCAACAAAGTATCTAAAAATGTATGTTAGGAGAAGAAATGAAATGAGAGTGAAATCAGCATTATGTTAAGCTGCTATATATGTTTCAGCTTAATTGTGTATATATGGTCCTAGTGTAGTTGAGAATTGAAGCTTTACCTTGGCATCCATTAGAGACATAGGCATTCCCGTAGTAGTTTCCATTGCATCCACAATACAACGTCGAATCAGATTGATCCCGTGCACAAGATGCATTAGAATCGGCATCAGCCGGAAGTGGGCTTATCCAATTCCAATAAAGTACTACTGGGGCGGCAGCATCGGATGGATCCGAGCTACTCGAAAGCTTTCCAGCATATCCATTCGCAGAGTCGCTCTCGATTAAAGTCGCCACAATGCAACTTTGCCTATCACTCGAATCTTGGAGGTACACATCGATGTGATAAAATGGAAGACCAGTGTAGTCATAATTAGACAACGGTGTTTTGCAGCACTGGACTCCATAGCAACTGCCTCCGCTACTGGTGCTTTTGTTGCCGCGGCAGACAGTGCCACACCCGGCCATTATTCGCGTGTGCTGATCGCGCAAGACCGCGTTTCCCGAGCATCCCTCCACAACAAAGACGTTGTGCTGCCCTGAGAATTGGTAAGGGCTGCCCGTTAAGTTAACACTAGTGTTGCGTTGCTGAGGTGTTTCGGCAATGCACACCTTCATAGGCGGTATCGCCACGATCAACGCGGGTGAAAAGTAAGCATTTTCGCTGTCTAGGAATACCTCCATGAGCTCAACTTTCCCGAGTTTGGATAGCATGGGTTTGGCCATGGAGCCATTATTTGTGGTGGTGCACTCGATCTCGAACCACGGATCGAGGAAGCAGCCCTTGCCTATCCCGAACGGGTAAGGGATTTTCACACCTCCGCAAGTGTCCTTGCAGCCACGCCTTGCGATTGGTCCTCCATCCGCCTCAACAGCCACCAACACTTGAAGAGATAGCAGCAATAGTAGGATCTGTATTACCACTTCGGACTTCATTTCCACCTCTTCTGTTTTTTTTTATTAAGAATTTTTTTTGTTTCAAGAGCTAGTTCATATGGAAATAGCTTAGCTGAACTAATAGGACTGATTCCCCGTTTGAAAAACGGGGTTGTTTAAGTTAAACAAATCCACATCAACGAGTGTACTAGTCTAAGTTGCAACCTCATTTTAATTGACTCTTATTCAACCCTCCATAGGGTTTTTAAATTCTTACGTAATATATATTGCACCTCTCTAGAATTTGTAGTTAATGTGGTTCATATTAATTTTTAGAATTTGGAGTATTGTTTAATTGTATCATGCACTTCAAGTCGTTAGGATTCAGTAGTTTTTGATTTGGTAAGAGTTAGCTATTTCTTTAGAGCATATTAAATATTGGACCAAATTTCTTGGTCATTAATTGTAATACTATTTTTTTTTCTTTCTTTTTAAAGGTAGATTAATTTATAAATAAAGTTTTGTACACATGGTAAAAGGAGATGAAAAGACCAAAACCAATTTTGGTTTTCATCATGACTGGCCTTTCGACAAAAAAATAAAAGACCGGCCTTTCCTATTTCCCTCGTATTTATTATTTTTTTATTACCTTTTAGAAGTGATGACCAACTTTTGGCTCACCGGTGTACTCTTAGGTCAGTGGACAAAAGTCACATAAGTGGTATCTTTTGAGGACTATATCACAGTGAACATTAATATCGCGTATAAATTTGCTGTTTTGTTTAATCTGATGCAAAATATTATCTTCTATCTTTCTATAGGATTGTAGGAGGAGAAATTTCAAAGTGTTGAATCAAGCCAAATGAATCAAGGAAATTTCCAAGTGTATCGCTACGTTGTCGACATGAACTCAGCATCGATCATTTACACCACACACGTCAAACTCATCATACCCTTCATATTGGATTGGGAAATCTCCGTGTTCTTGACACCACGATAACACTTGTGCATACAGAAAAATGCCGTCCTCATAATATAGGTGTCAAACTCAACATACCCTTCATATTGGATTTCTTATGATCATAGATATTTTTATGATCATAGATATATGGTGTACGTTGTTGGCACTTCTTTCATCATCGGTCTTAGGCTCTTAGCTTCAGGCTGCAACTTACGCAACGCTAGCTTTTGCCATCTCTATAACGGATATCAACACATCCTCTTCGGCCTCACTCACATTAATTGGATTGGATCATATATATATATATATAGATTAAAGTTCTATAGTGGACAATTAAATATGAGTGAACAAGTGAACAATTGTAGGTCTTTAGATGCTATTCTAATAGATGGTCCAGATTACATATAGAAATTTGGTCCAAATTCAAATTTGAACCTCATCCCTTAATTATAGGGAGTGTTAATTAATTTTTGGATTTATAGAAAAATCACAAAAAGAAATCCCTTAATTATAGCAAGTGTTACTTAATTTTCAAATTTCAACTCAATCTCGTAATTATAGCAAGTGTTAATTATATATATGATATTCACACGTCTTGTACGAATTATTAAATATATATACATGTTATAGTCTTGTATATACATCCTGTGATCATTATATACACTATATTTACAGTCTTGTAATTTTCGGATTTATAGACTAATCACAAAAGGAATCCCTTAATTATAGCAATTGTTAATTAGTTTTCAAATTTCAACTCAATCTCGTAATTATAGCAAGAGTTAATTACATATTGGATACCCATATGTCTTGTACGAATTATTAACTATATACACATGTTATAGTTTTGTATATACATCATGAGATCATTATATACACTATATTTACAATATTCCGGCAGAATTGATTAATGTACGATTAAACATATGAATACAATAGATTTCATATATACATTTCTCAGGTTGTTATATACAGTATTACTGTACATATATACATATTGATCTGTAGAAATAGGTCACATAAACAATCTAACCACAAGAAATTCCGTATATACATGCCTTACGTTTTCATATACAATATTACTATACACATATACATCTTGATCTGAAGAAATAGGTCACATAAACAAATCAACCACAACAAATTTCGTTTATACACCCCTCAGGTTGTCATATACAATATTACTGTACATATATACAATAATTGGCAACGTGGTGGTTGGTGATGCCTTTGACGACGTGGTGGTTCAATGTGGTGGTTCCGACGAGACCTTCCAGCGAATTGGTGGTTCTGACGGCCGGCACAATGGTGGTTCGATGTGGTCGACGCAATGGTGGTGACCGGCGAAATACGGTGGAGATATACTAAATCAAATCAATCATATACATAATGAAAAAATTATATACATTCCTCGGGTTATCATATATAATATTATTGTACCTATATACATCTTAAACCGTAGAATTAGGTCACAGAAACAATCAAGTGGAGACAAATTTCGTATATACATTCATCGGGTTGTCATATACATTATTATTGTACCTATATACATCTTGATCTGTAGAAATAGGTCACGTAAACAATTTACACAGAAAATCACGCCATGTACTAAATCAAATCAATCATATACATAATGAAAAAATTATATACAAAATTACCTTATGCCATATTTATACGATTAATAATGCGCAGCATGGTGGTTCGTGGTGGCTTTGGCGACATGGTGGTTCGATGCGGTGGTTCCGATGGGGGGTTTTGCGCAATGGACGGCGAACCACCAGAATACAAGCCGGCGAACCACCACGACGACGGCGAATGGGGATTGCGAATGGGCGCCTGCGCAATGGACGGCTCACCACGATCGGTTTTGCGTAATGGACGGCGAACTACCGCAATACAGGCCGGCGAACCGCCACGACGACGGCAAATGAGGGACTGCGAATGGGCAACTGCGCAACGGACGACGAACAACAATGGAGGACGGCGATGTGGTGGCCGGCGAAGTGGTGGAGGCTGCAATGGAGGCCGATGATTTTTGGGAGCGTCTCTTCTGGATCTACAATGGAGCGTAAATTCTGATTTTACAGAATTGTATTTATGGTAGTTATAATTGGTAGATGATGGAGAAAATCTCTCCTATTTAAGATTTTTTGTGATTTTCTTATTTTTGGATATTATGGACTAATATCTCACCATCCATTACAAATCTCATCCTACGGATGAGATTTGTTCACTTGTTCTCTATAGAAGGTTGTTCACTATAGAACCTACCTCTATATATATATATATATATGAAAGACATAAGGTTTAGAGCCACCATACTTTGTTATGTAAGATTTTTCTATATGTCATTCTCATATTTTATCACCTATGATTTTGACATGTGTCGGTTTATTATTGCTCTACATTACATAGTATATTTTTTTTATTGAATCACATCAATCATATCTATTTATTCATGTCATATATATATATATAGAGAGAGAGAGAGAGAGGTAGAGAGGTAGGTTCTATAGAGAACAAGTTCCTATAGAGAACAAGAGAACAAATCTCATCCATCGGATGAGATTTGTAATGGATGGTGGGATTAGTTTATATAATATCCAAAAATAAGAAAAGAGAAAAAAATCAAAATAGGAGAGATCTTCTCCCATTATTGTAACTACCAAAAATATAATTTTGGAAAATAAAAACAAATCCATTCTAGTATGTAGGCAGTTCCAAAATCGGGGAAAATCGTTCGAGCATCGTTCCAAAATCGTCAGCCACCATATCGTCCATTGCTTCCGACTTTCAACTCCGGCGACCTCCATTGCTTCCGTCTACCAAAAACTGGCAACCTCCATTGCTTCCGTCTAATCGCCGGCCACCATATCGTCCTGGGATTCCGACTTCCAAATCCGGCCACCTCCGGTGCTTCCGTCTACCAAAAACCGGCAACCTCCATTGCTTCCGCCTTCCAAAATTGAGAAAACCGGCAACCTCCATTGCTTCCGTCTTCCAAAATCGTGAATACAGGTTTTGCGATTTTTCAATTGCTATAATTTTCACCGGCGACTTTCATAGTTGATCATAAATACGGGTTTTGTGAATACAGGAATTACGTCGCCACCTCTTAGTCGCCGGAATACATACAAAATTACACCGGCCACCGTAATTCGAGCGGTCCTACAAATCAATATGACATCAGGTAATGCTTGTATATATTTTTTTCGATTATGTATATGGTTGTTTTGATTTAGTATATGTCGTGAATTTATGTGTAAATTTTTTATTTGACTTATTCCTAAAGATCAATATGTATATATGTAAGGTAATTGAGTATACGATGGTCTGAGGAATGTATATACGCAATTTGTTGTGTCTCGATTGTTTATGTGACTTATTTCTCCATATCAAGATGTATATATTTACATAACTAATGTATATGACAACCTGAGGAACGTATATACGAAATTTGTTGTGACTAGATTGTTTATGTGACTTGTTCATACAGATTAAGATGTATATATGTGCAATAATTAGTATATGACAACTTGGGGAATGTATATAAGCAATTTGTTGTGGCTAGATTGTTTGTAACCTATTTCTACGTACAGATCAAGATGTATATATGTACAGTAATGTTGTATAAACAAACCTGAGGAATGCATATACAAAATTTGTTGTAGCTGGATTGTTTAGGTGACATATCCCTACAGATCAAGATGTATATATGTATCATAATAATATATATGACAACTGAGGAATGTATATACGAAATTTGATGTGGCTGGATTGTTTCTATGACCTATCCCTACATATCAAGATGTATATATGTACAGTAATACTGTATATGACAACCTGAAGAATGTATATACGAAATTTGATGTGGCTTGATTGTTTATGTGACATATTTCTACAGATCAAGATGTATATATGTAAATTAATTTTGTATATAGGAACATAAGGAATGTATATACGAATTTTGTTGTGGCTTGATTGTTTATGTGACCTATTCCTACAGATCAAGATGTATACGAATTTTTCCGAACCACCACTTCGCCACCGGTGTGCCCACTTCGCCGAACCACCACTTCGTTGGCCTCTACCGTATGTCGTCAGTCACCACCATTGCGCCGTACACTAACCTCACCACCACATCGAACCACCATTGCGCTCGGAATAACCACTTCGCCGGTGTAACCACTTCACCGGCCACCACCATTGCGCCGGCCGTCCGAACCACCAATTCGCTGGAAGGCCCCGTCGAAACCACCTTGTCGCCAAAGCCACCACGTTGCCAATTATTGTATATATGTACAATAATATTGTATATGACAACCTGAGAAATGTATATACGAAATTTATTGTAGCTAAATTGTTTATGTGACCTATTTTTCTACAAATCAAGATGTATATACGTACAGTTATAATGTATATGACAACCTAGGGCATGTGTATACGAAATTTCTTGTGGCCGAATTGTTTGTGTGACCTATTTTTACCGATCAAGATGTATATATATACAGTGATATTGTATATAACAACCTAAAGAATGTATATACAAAGTTTTTTGTGTTTAGAGAAATTGTACGAGAGTAAGGAATTTGGGGGAGTTCGACTATTAGGGTACAATTTGGGAATAGGATAAAAAATAAAATCAATTTCTAAAATTTTTACCCAAAAAATAACACAACCGATCAGTTTTTTTTATTTTTCTAAAATTCTAAACTTATTCAATCACTTCCTAAAATTTAGGGATTGGTTTAATTTTGAAATTGCACCAATTTTGTAAATGTAATCTAAGCCATCCATTTGATTATCATCCAAAGGCCCACAAATGTTCACTTGTTCTCTAATACTTATGTGTTCACTATTGAACTTTAATCTAGAGGTAGGTTCTATAGTGGACAACTTCCTATAGAGAACAAGTGAACAAATCTCATCCGTAGGATGAGATTTGTAATGGATGGCTGGATTTGTGTCTTCAATATTCATTAATAAGAAAATAGAAATATAAAACCAAAATTGGAGAGATTCTCTCCCATATTTTGTAACCACCCAAATCACAATTATTCCAAATACAAAACACGCATCTGCGAATCTCATCGCCATTGCAGATTCTCCACCATCGCTACAGAATACCGACGAGCTCCCACGAGTGAATACCGGCGACCGATCCCACAAGCCACCGACGACCACCACCACGATAGATCACGCAAGCCACCGGCGAGCCGCCCAGCGTTCATCGCGGCAAGGGCGAATGGCAGGCGGCCAGGGCGAACGGTGACCGACGATAGATCCTCTGCTCACCGGCGACCACCAGCGTGTTCTCACCAGCCACCAGTGTTCCGGCGACTAGCGATAGATCCCTTGCTCACCGGCCACCACCATTGCACTGGCCACATCGAGCCACCATTGCGCCGACCGTCGCAACACCGATTCGTCGAAGCCCCCGTCCAAACCACGGCAACGAACCACCCCCCATCGGAACCACCGCATCGAACCACCACGTCACCAAAGTCACCACGAACCACCACGTTGCCAATTATTAATCGTATAAATATGGCATCAGGTAAATTTGTATATAATTTTTTCATTGTGTATATGATTGATTGGATTTAGTATATGTCGTGAATTTATGTGTAAATTGTTTATGTGACCTATTTTTACAGATCAAGATGTATATATATAAAGTAATATTGTATATGATAACCTGAGGAATGTATATACGAAATTTGTTGTGCTGAGTTGTTTCTGTGACCTATTTCTACGGATCAAGATGTATATATGTCCAATAATATTGTATATGACAACCTGAGGAATGTATATACTAAATTTGTTGTTGCTGGATTGTTTTGTGACTTATTTATACAGATCAAGATGTATATATGTACATTAATATTGTATATGACAACCTGAGAAATGTATATACGAAATTTGATGGGGCTGATTTTTTAGGTGACCTATCCCTACATGTCAAGATGTATATATGTATATTAATAATGTATTTGATAACTTTATAAGTGTATATACGAAATTTGACGTGGCTGAATTGTTTAGGTGACCCATTGCGCCGGCCGTCGGAACCACCAATTCGCTGAAAGGCCCCGTCGGAACCACCACATTGAACCACCAAGTCGCCAAAGCCACCACTAACACCACGTTGTTAATTATTGTATATATGTATAGTAAGATTGTATATGACAACCTAAGGCATGTATATACGAAATTTCTTGTAGTTGGATTGTTTATGTGACCTATTTCTACAGATCAATTCAAGATGTACATTTGTACAGTAATATTGTATATTACAACGTGAGGAATGTATATACGAAATTTGATATCTTTTACACAATTCTACGAGACTAATACAGTAATATTTTGTACTCGTATATAAGATATTATATTAAAAAAAGCGTGAGTTGGTCCATGACAAAAGAAGATGTTTGGTTATATATCTATGACCCTTAATTTGATACTGATTAAAAAATGAGAATAAATTGGATCAAGGAAGGTAGATATACAATCCTTTGATTCCTTTTTTCTGATGTTCGGCAAAAAATCCTATAACGTACAGAATTTGTTTTATTGGCAAAAATAGAATTTGCTTTTTTATTCCTTTTTTTATAACGTGTAAAACAACTTCTCCAATTACAGATGCTACAATTACGGGAGTACCAATAGACATTCCTTTTTTGATTTAAAAAAAAAATCGAATTTGTTTTTGTTGTTGCTACAATTAAGGGGGTGTATTATCATAATTATTTTGTCCATTTTGAGAATCAATCTTAGCCATTAAAACCAATCTCATCCAAAGGCCCATAACTGTTCACCCGTTCACTCATATTTAGCTGTCCACTATTGAACTTTATTCTATATATATATATATATATAAATATATATAAAGTTCAATAGAGAACATGTAAGTATTAGAGAACAATTGTGGACCTTTGGATGATAATCAAATGAATGACTCCGATTACCTATACAAATTTGACACAATTTCAAAATTAAGTCAATCCCTTAATTATAGGAAGTGATGATTAATTTTAGAATTAAATCAATCCCTTATTTATAGGAAGTGATAATTAATTTTTAAATTTTCGAAAAATAACAAAATCTAGTGATCTGCTCGGGTGTTTTTTTTTTTTGGGTAAAAATTATAACAATTGATTTTATTTTTATCCTAGACCCAATTTCTACCCTAAATTATAGCAATAGTCGTCCTCACCAAAATCGCATGTATATAGACATACATGGGGTGTATATAGAGGTCAAATACATATGTTGACGTAATCCATATATCATATGCCCTAATAAAGATGGTTTATACATTTCTCATGTTGTCATATACATTATTACTGTACATATATACATACATCTTGATTTGTAGGAATAGGTCACACAAACAATCCAACCACAACAAATTGCTTTTATACATTCCTCAGTTTGTCATATACATTATTACTTTACATATATACATCTTGATATGTGGGAATAGGTCACACAAACAATTCAGTCACAATAAATTGCTTATATACATTGGTCAGGTTGTCATATACATTATTATTGTACGTATATACATCTTGATCTGTATAAATAGGTCACATACACTATACAACCACAACAAAATTCGCATATACATTCCTCAGGTTGTCATTTACACATTTAATTTACATATATACATCTTGATCCATAGAAATAGGTCACACAAATAATCTAGACACAACAAATTTCGTATATGCATTCCTCAGGTTGTCATATACATTTTTATTGTACGTATATACATCGTGATCTAGAGGAATAGGTCACATACACAATCCAACCATAATAAAATTCGTATATACATTCCTCGGGTTGTCATATACACAATTAATGTACATATATACCTCTTGATCTGTAGAAATAGGTCACACAAAAAAAAAACAGCCACAACAAATTTCGTATATACATTCCTCAGGTTATCATATACATTGTTACTGTACGTTTATACATCTTGATCTGTGGTGGGCGATTTTGGATATGCGTGGTTCCTAATATTCTCCGAATGGAACTGCGTACAATTTTCACAATATGGTGGCCTACTTTTTTTTATATGCGTAGATCATGGGAGAAAATCTCGCATATTTTGGATTTTTTCTATTTTTTTTATTAATGGATATTGTAGGCACTAATCGCACCATCCATTACAAATCTCATCCATCGGATGAGATTTATTCTCTTGTTCTCTATAGGACTTTGTTCACTATAGAACCTACCTCTATATATTGTCCACGTGAGATTTTTTTTCTAGCAATTAGATAAATGCAAAGATTTTTTTCCAATCAGGTAAATGCGGCCTTGTCAGCTCATCTGTAAGGGTTCAACGCCTATGGGCGAGAACAACGCTTGGCTTGGTTAGTAGTGCCCATTACAGTTTTTTTTTTTTGCTAAATGTTACCGCCTAAATGATGAACTATCGACTCTACTGTGAGAAGCTTCTTGGTCGAAAGTTTGATGAACAAGCGAAAAACTTTCTCAGGTAAATATAGAGATTATTTATAATTTTTTTTATAGTTGTACAAATCTTATCTATAACAATTAATTAAAATAATAATTAAGCTAGATATAAAAGGTTTTAACAATTATATTTTGATCAAAAGATATTCTGCTCAATTAATTTAAAATGCATTTTCTAATTAATATATTAACTAGTTATTTATTTCTTAATTAAAGATTTATAGTTAACTTAAATGTTCCTTTAAACTTATATATTATTTATTAAAATTAATTTTTTTTTACCATTTAAACATGATTAGTTAGGAGCAAGGACAGACTTACGTTAGGGTGAGTGGGGGCTACAGCTCCCACTCATTTTTTAAGAAAAATATATTATTTAAAATATGAATTTGTTAACCTTTGATCTAAATTCAAAATTAACAAAAAAAACTAATTTTTTAATGTATTAATCTGATATAAATCGATGTTCGAAATTACCCAATACAAAATCATTTGAAAACCCAAAGTTACCCGACCCAGTATCATTTGAAAAAAATAAAGTCTCCTGACTCAAAAGCACTTGACCTAAAATAACTCGGAATCTTGAATTCAATGAAGAAATTTACATAAAATTATCTCATATAGTTATATATGCTTTTAGAAAAAAGCAATATCATTTGATAAAATAATTTAGATACATTAAATATACATAAAAATGCTTAAATAAATACTTTATTTTACAACTTAATAATAATGGATTTTTGTTATGGTTATATTTTTAAATTTAAATTTAATTACACTAAATATTTAGTGGCAAAGTTAATTTAACGAGGACAAAAATCATCATTCAAAATATGGTCAAAAATCGAAATCTGAACCAACCAAAAATCTAAAAAAATGGATCGAAATTGACCCAAAAATCCATTTTTACTTAATTAAATGAAAAGTCGACACGAAATTGTCTAACTCGATTGCCAAAATATTTAGATTTGAATCAAATTTGGATTGGTCCGAACCTCAAAACGATCGGGTCCGAACTCATCCCGACCCACCCGATTTACAACTTTAGCTACTCCCACAACCTTGCTCAAAAAGTTTCTATATTTTGTATATTAGCCCCACTCGATGAAATTCCTGGATCGACCACTGGCTAGGAGATATATTGAGTTTCTTAAAATAATTGTGTATTGAATAATTATTTAAAATTATATAAATAAAATCTCCGTAAAGCGCGTGTGATTACTCTAGTCTTAAGGTATAGTTCCTTCTTCATGAACTAAGAAATGGTGTAATTATGTGTGGTTTATTATTCCGTTTGGTGGTTGAACAACGTAGTGTCAGCTTCATTTAGTGATGGCCAACAGCGCGGCCCAGCCCAGCCCGGTGTCATGGCCCAAAAAGTCCGGCCCGGCCAGCCCGCGGGCCAAACAGGCCAAGCCCGGACAGGGCATGGGCCGGAGTTTTCCAGCCCAGCCTGACCGACCCGATGCATATTAATTTTATTTTTTGTAAAAATAAGATTAATATGCACCCTATTAAATATATATTTGTAAAAATAAAATTATTTGCACCCTATAAATTATATTTGTGCAAAAATAAAATTAATATGCACTATAATTATTAAAATTAATTACATAGGCATCTTAATTATTAAAAATTTGATAAATAATTATTAAAAATAAACCATCAACCCGGCCCAGCCCGGTATGTGTGGGCTAGCCCGGCCTGACACCTGCCCGCACCCATCCCGCCCGGGCCTATGTGGACCGGCCCGGCCCAGCCCGGTGATTTGCCGGGCCGGGCCTGGCCTGGGCCACAGTTTCTTGGCCCGGCCCGGCCCAGGCTGGCCCGGTTCCACGGCGCCTTCATTCAACCTTGACAAATTTTACCGTGGCTGGGTTTCTATTTACTGTTGTGAATTATTTTCTTTTTTTTTGGTCGAAGTTGTGAATTATTTTCAATCATGCAAGAATTTAGCTCTCTTTTCTTTCTTTGAAAGTTGTTGCTTGGTGCTCAAAAAAAAGAAAGTTGTTGCTTGTGACCTACGAAGTCAATCAGTCAACTCGTATAAGTCACTTAATTGTGATGTTCCTTTCGGAGCATTCAAGTTGTGGACCCCGCCTTAATTAGCTGTAATAAATCTGTCTTATTGCCTTGTTCATTGGGTAAATTTGATTGCAACACTTGACAATTTTCCTCCCCATGTATAAGCAGCCAACAAGAGATCAAAATCGATGTAAAAATCTTCTACAATATGCAAACGAAAAAGAAAAAAACAAAATCTCTCTTCCTTGACGGGCACGAATTTCCGTAGTGGGGTTCCTGGAAATATCAAATCGGAGAACTTAATGTAAGTTAGTGAAGGCTAATATTCAAACCTTTAAATATAAACATACAACAATAGTGAAGTATGAATTCCGTAACGTTGAATGCGACAGGTCAATAATAGTGTTTTAGAGAAGGATGTTTTGACCAATTCTCTGGCATTATGTCTTCCATCTTTCCCATTTGAAAATGAGAAATCAGATACAAAACTAAAACAGAGAAGAAGGAATTAAGAAGAGCTAATTAGTTAGTTGTGAAATCCATTTAATTTGGCTTTCCATTAATACCGTGGAAGGAAAAACCATGAGCTCAACACTGCTAATACAATTCCTGATATGCTTACTCATTGTTGCAGCCTTGAAGGTTAAGTCATCATCAGGCCTAATTGCAAAGCCTGGTTGTAATGATACTTGCGGAGGCGTGAAGATCCCTTTCCCATTCGGGATGGGTACTTCCGACTGCTTCCTCGATCCCTGGTTCGAGATCGAGTGCAGGCCGCGCCCACACTCTCCGGCAAAGCATTCCAAACATGGCTCCATCAACAAGCCCTTCTTGTCCAAACTGGACATTGAGCTCATGGAAGTAAGCTCTGATATATCATCTCAACGAATGGTGGCGCGCATTCCTGCGTCGAATGCATGTACTACTAGTGATGCTGCTGCTTCGTATACACAAACCCGACGCGTAAAGAGCATAGACTTGAGCGGGAGCCCATACAACTTTGACATGACACAAAATGTGTTCATGATGGAGGGTTGTCCAGGCAACGCCGTCTTGGCGACACAGAACCAGGGAAATAGCGGCGGGTGTGGAACCGTTTGCCATAACACCAAAAACAGTCCCATACCCAACAACACTTGTTTCGGGGTCCATTGCTGCCAGACTTCGGTGTCTGACGAAATTTCGCAGGACACCTATTACTATGTAGATTTTAACCTCCAACCATCAGGTGAAGCTCCAAACTGCTTGGTGGCGAGTCTAATTGAAGGCGGCTCTGTGAACAAGTACGTGGGGAAGCTGTCAAGCTCAGATCCAAGCTTGTTTCCCCCGGTTGCGTTGCACTGGATGTGGCCGAAAGACTTGGATCGGCCTCGCAACCATCATCATGCCTCTTGTTGGAGTGGTGACTCTTCTTTTTCCTGTCACTGTGATTCCAACTATGAAGGAAATCCTTATGTGCCTGATGGATGTCAAGGTAACTAATTAAGAGTACTCTGCCTAGCTAGCTCCTTCTCCCATTTGTTTTGCATTTCTTAAGCAATCATCTACGCTAATGTTATATTTGTCATTCACAAAGCAACCTTTTTGTTGATCTTAATTATCAGCTCCTGAAGGGTGCGAGGGCTGCCGAGGATATTGCTGGGGTAAACCGAGTGGTTCCGGATACTATTGCGTGACCGAGAATAGACCCATCCTAAATCATGCAGCCATCCTTGGTGAGAAGGACTTCATTTGACTCTTCCAAACATCTGGTTCTATTAAGAATATTGCTTAATGTTGCAATTTCGGTATCATTTCATGCAGGACTTAGCAATAGTTTCGGCGTGTTAGTTTTGGCAGCGTGCATCTATGGGCTGTATCGGTTCATCAAGAGAAGAAGGGAGATGAGGAGAAGGGCTAAATTCTTCAAGCGCAACGGCGGTTTGTTGTTGCAACAACAATTGTCCTCTAATGAAGGCGTTGTAGAGAGAACAAAGGTATTCGGCATAAGTGAGTTGGACAAAGCCACAGACCACTTCAATGAAAATCGAGTTCTGGGTCAAGGTGGTCAAGGGACCGTCTACAAAGGTATGTTGAGTGATGGGAGCATTGTTGCAATCAAGAAGGCTAAGCTACTGGATGATGAGAATCAGTTGGAGCAATTCATAAACGAGGTGGTTATCTTGTCTCGGGTCAACCATCGACATGTAGTCAAGCTATTTGGATGTTGTCTAGAGACGGAAGTCCCTCTTCTTGTTTATGAGTTCATACCCAATGGAACGCTCTTTCAACATATCCATGATCCCGACGAAGATTTTGCTATTACTTGGAGGATGCGGTTAAAGATCGCTGCAGACTCGGCAGGTGCTATTGCTTATCTACATTCATCTTCATCGATTCCTATCTATCATAGAGATATCAAGTCTTCAAACATATTGTTAGATGAAAAGCACAGAGCTAAGGTTTCGGACTTTGGGTCTTCCAAGACCATTGCGATGGATCAAACACACATGACCACTCTCGTCCAAGGAACAATGGGGTATTTGGACCCGGAGTACTTCCAATCATACCAATTCACAGAGAAGAGTGATGTTTATAGTTTTGGTGTCGTAATCTTGGAGCTTTTGACTAGCAAGAAGCCGATCTTTAGGGATGCAAGTTCCATGGAGCAAAAGAACTTGGTGACCGAGTTCTTGTTTATGACACAAAACTCTAGGCTGTCCAACATTTTGGACCCTAAAATCATGAGTGAGGCCAAGGAGGATGAGCTGATCTCTATCGTTGAGCTGGCTAAGCGATGCGTAAGCTGGAGCGGGAAGATGAGACCGACGATGAAAGAAGTGGCTATGACACTAGAGATGATCATGAATTCCCATGCGCAAGTGTCGTCTTGGTATCACGAACAAGAAGATTTCCCAATCCAATATGCAGGATATGATGAGTTTGACATGTCTCGATTAAGTGATGTTGAGTTCGTGTCGACAACGCTCCCTCCCGGGGACGGCAGTCCTCCATACAACGACGCACGCCCTCTTCTGCCCGACGTCAACTGATCGAATCGACATAAAAGATTGTCGTAATCTAGGTTCCTTTAATGGGTATATTGAGCACCATATGCTAAGTCGATCTGTATAAGTAGCTAAGGAATATATATTAAGCTAGTGCTTTTGGTAATGTTCTCTTAGAGCTGGAGTTCAAATAAATGCCTATGCAACTATGCAAGATACCTTAGCTTTTAGCTTTATGTACGCACATCATGTTTGAAAGGCAATCCGGCCAATGGCCTAAATTAATTAGATCACGATCGATCATAGAAAATCAGATCAGATGTTGTAGATGATCAAGCTGATCAGGGTTTCTTCTTGTTGTTTTTTTACCAGTTCATAGCGAAAATCCAACGTCCTCTCACACAAATCGCTTTTGCTTTCGCTCCTAGATTAGAAGCAAAGTTGTAGTTAATCTTGATTAGTTTCCCCCACTAGTATATCCGACCGAACTTATTTGAGAAACTTTTTTGACATGTCTACATATATCAAAACGTTTTCCTTGGGATATCATTACAACCACAAATTTTCTTTGGGAGATGATATTAATACTCAGTGTCCATATCAGTTGACGAATACAGTTTTGAATATTAGGGGGTATTTGCCTTTGCGTTTACTTTGAAAGTGAGTTTTCCAATTTGATTAATTTTTCCAGGAAACCCACTATGAGTAGCCAACAAGTTAGAACTTAGAAGAGAGGAATGAAGATGGAGGGATGTAGGGATTGATTCATCGTTATAATCATTACAAAGTACCAGATCCAAACAAAAAAAATTCATTACAAATTACTCGTTTTTTTTAAAACCATCAATTTGGTAATGAAATTCGCACTTCAACTTTAATCTATTGAACAATATCAGGAATTGTCAAAGAGGTACCAATACAAATTACCCGTGTTCTCATAATCAAGGAAAAAATGTACAATGGTAACGCACTTCACGACTTAGCATTATCTAGTCATCGTCAGTGTCAAATTTCATATAACCCCACAAGAGGGTTTTTTGGTTTTCGGACAGATATATAAGAATAAACCGGGTCCGATTCTACGGGTTACAAACACCTACACGTGTCGAAAAAAAAACAATCCTTCACAAGTGCCTTTTGTGCGGTTTCTGAACCTGTCCATGATTGCACGGATCCGAAACCCGTACATTTAGACCGGTTTTTGGCTGAAACGGGTCGTCGTCACTTGTGCGGCTTAGGAACCCGGCCTTCGATTCATGAAAAAACCCGGTTCTCCTAGTGCAGATCCCGGACCCGGATCCGCACAAGTCGGAGTGCGAAACGAAAAAAAATAGTGTGCAAAGTAAAGGTTTTCGGACTTGACTTACATCAACCCATCTCTTCTTACGAAGCCATTCTTTTTCCTTTGCATATTGTAGAAGATTTTTATGTAGATTTGATCTTTTATTGGCTGCTCATATATACTTAATCTATGGGTGTAGTTTTTCACAAAACAGACATGAGAATCATCCATATATCCAATAAGGAAGAGAGATTGAGGATCAAGGTATGCATAATTAAGTTGTTATTTTCATGTTTGGGGCCTGGGATTACAAATTGCACTAGTACGTGAATTGATCAAACGAGGGCATCAATGTAATCAATGAACCCAAGATTAAACTAAACGGTTGAGATGAGAAAACAAAAATAATAAGAGAAACGGGCTAGAGACTAGAGTGTCAAATTTCATTTGCAACAAGAATTCCAAATGCCCATAAATGACACTTTAATTTCACAATCTACATACCCACATTCAAGAAACTATAGGTTACCCTAAATGCATTCTGCTATAAGGTACCCTGAAATAATGCATTCCACAGAAAAGTAAGTATTATCCAATGTAATACATCAACTATTGAACATGGTTACAGAAAACCAGTCTCATGGCATCACCAAATCATCAAATGGTGTAAGGCACAAGAGGGTTCATATCAATGTGCAGAGGGCTCATAACCACAGGTGGAAGTGGGTTTGACATGAACTCTACACCACCATGTTCTTCAGTTATGCCATTCTCAGCAAATCCAACGACTTGGGATCGGACGGCTTCTTGTTGTTTGTACCACGTAGACACTTGAGCAGGGGACTTGATGACCATCTCCAATGTCATTGCCACCTCTTTCATTGTCGGTCTCAGCTTTCCGCTCCAGCTTGTGCAACGCTTTGCCAAATCAACAACGACCATCACCTCATCCTCCTTTACCTCACTTATGATCTCAGGGTCTAAGATCTCGGACAACCTTGAGTTTTCACAGAGCGACAAGAACTCCGTCACCAAGTTCTTTTGCTCCATACTATTTCCGTCTTGGTAGATTGGCTTCTTGCTAGTCAAAAGCTCCAACAAGACGACCCCAAAGCTATAAACATCACTCTTCTCCGTAAACTGATAGGATTGGAAGTACTCAGGGTCCAGATACCCCATTGTTCCTTGGACAAGAGTGGTCAAGTGTGTTTGCTCAAGTGCAATGGTTTTGGAGGATCCAAAGTCCGAAACCTTTGCTCTATGCTTTTCATCCAATAGTATGTTTGAAGACTTGATGTCCCTATAGTAGATAGGGACCGATGACGACGAATGTAGATATGCAATAGCACCTGCCAAGTCCAAAACAATCTTTAAACGCATCTCCCAAGTAATGACAAACTCTTCATCTGGGTCATGGATGTATTGGAAAAGGGTTCCATTGGGAACGTAATCGTAAACGAGAAGGGGGACTTCCGTCTCTAGACAACATCCCAACACCTTCACTACATTCCTATGGTTTATTTGGGACAAAATGACCAACTCATTTATAAACTGCTCTAGCTGGCTTTCATCTAGTAACTTGGCCTTCTTAATCGCGACAATTCTTCCATCAACCAACATACCTTTGTAGACGGTCCCTTGACCACCTTGACCCAGTATCCGATTTTCATTGAAGTGGTCTGTGGCCTTCTCTAATTCACTTATGGTGAATATCTTTGTTCCCTCAATAACACCTTCGTTAGATGATAGTTGTTGATGCAACAACAACCCACCATTTCGTTTGAAGAATCTAGCCCTGCGCCTAATCTCCCTTCTTCTTTTCACAAAACGATATAGTCCATAAAGACCAATGACCAAAAGCACAATGCCAAAACGGATGCTAAGACCTGCATAAAGACGTAACATTTTACTCCCTTATTCAAAACTGATGCTAGCACCTCCATAAGGAATGCGCTTTTGGTAAGGTGTCAAAAAAGTTGATGAAATAGTTCTCACCTAGAATGGTGGCCAAGGTTAGTGGCTTCTTATCACAATAGTATGAGTTTGGGATAGTTACTCTGTTTGAATCATTATACTTGGTGTCACAGTATCCTCGACAACCCTTACATGCGTCAGGAACTGATTGAGACGAAAGAAATCATGAAGCATGAACGTACGTTCGATTAACCACCGAAGTATATAAAATTGAATGATAGGAGAAGAAATGAAATGAGAGTGAAATCAACATTATGTTTTTCAGCTTAATTGTGTATATATGGTCCTAGTAGTTGAGAATTGAAGCTTTACCTTGGCATCCATTAGAGACATAGGCATTCCCGTAGTAGTTTCCATAGCATCCACAATGTAACGTATCAGATTGATCCCGGCTACAAACTGCATTAGAATCGGCATCAGCCGGACGTGGGCTTGTCCAACTCCAAAGCAGTACAACTGGGGCGGCCGCAGAGGATGGATCCGAGCTACTCGAAAGCTTTCCAGCATATCCATTCGCAGAGTCGCTCTCGATTAAAGTGGCCACAATGCAGCTTTGCCTATCACTCGAATCAAGGAGGTATACATCGATGTGATAAAACATAAGACCAAAGCCGTTGTAATAACTAGACCTACTAGGAGACAACGGTGTTTTGCAGCACTGGACTCCATAACAACGGTTTTTGGTGGCCGTGGTGGTGTTGCCACGGCAGACAGTGCCACACCCGGCCATAACTCGCGTGTCATGATCGCGCAAGACTGCGTTTCCAGAGCATCCCTCCACAACGAAGACGTTGTCATTTACAGAGAATGTGTGAGGGCTGCCCGTTAAGTTAACACCGGTGTTGCGTTGCTGAGGTGTTTCTGCAACGCACACGTTCATAGGCGGTATCGCCACGATCAACGCGGGTGAAAAGTAGGCATTTTCGGAGTCTAGGAATACCTCCATGAGCTCAATATTTTTGAGTTTGTGTAACATGGGTTTGGGCTTGGAGCCATTGTTTGTGGTGGTGCACTCGATCTCGAACCACGGATCGAGGAAGCAGCCCTTGCCTATACCGAACGGGTAAGGGATCTTCACACCTCCACAAGCGTCATTGCAACCACGCCTTGCTATCGGTCCTACATCCGCCTCAACAACCGCTAACACTTCAAGAGATAGTAGCAATAGTAGGATCTGTATTACCAATTCTGACTTCATTTCTACCTCTTCTGTTTTTTTTTGTTAAGGAAAAATTGTTTCGAGAGCTAGTTCATATATATGGAAGTAGCTTTAGCTGAATTTGTAGGGCTGATTCCCCGTTTGAAAAACGGGGTTGTTTAAGCTAAACAAATCCACATCAACGATTTAAATATATATAGTTGTGTATTCAATTTCAAACGTGTACTAGTCTAATTAAGTTGCAATCTCATTTTAATTGACTTTGCCAGTCAACCTCTATAGAGTTTTAAAATTCTTACATAATATCTATACTATATATTAAAGACGGAGAATTTCAAGCTTTTACGTTAATTCTGATCCCATTCTATTTAATAAAATAAAATTTAGAAAAACAATTTTAAAGTCTTTTTTATTCTTATTAATTGTCTATCATCTATCTTTTTCTTTTTCTAATTTCTATCTTTTTTACCTAATTTCTATCTTTTTCAACTATTTGCTTAGGCTTTTTTTTATAAAATCGAAACTATAATTAATTTGTTAAATTTATTTGTCGCTCTAAAATTTTTTATTGTATTTTTATAATCATATACATTCTCCATATTTCTTTGTCAATCTATTTTTGTCCCATAAATTTATAATTTAAGCTACATATATCTAAAAATATATTTAAAAAATATCTTAAAAATATATAAACTAAATTTGTGTTATAACATTCATTTATAAATTATATTGATCTATAAATCTACTATTATTAAATTAACTATAAATTTATAAGATACAATAAAATATTCATTTTATTTCAAAAAAGATTATTATTGATACAAGTCTATTTTTCTAAAGGATTTATTTAAATAATTCATAGTTAACTCAATTTTTGATTTTCATCATGATCTAAAAATCTTATTAATTATAAAAAATATATGTTGATAAAACATTTCACTTTAGATTTCAAATCGTATCATATATGATATTTTAAATTAATCTAATATATTTTGAAATAATATGATAGTATTTTATCTATACTTTTTATTTAAGTCATATTATATAAAATTTAATTTTAAATTTATATCAATCACGATTTTAGATTAACAAAAAAAGACGATACCAATAGTGATATTATGCATTTCTTTATTAATTGAATAATTTTTTTTGAGCACAATCTAGTATATTTCAACTCGCTAGAATTTGTCGTTAAATGTGGTTTAGATTTTTGTTAAAATATTGTTTCATTGACTCATCATAACAATGAACAATGCTCTTTAGATTGGTGAACAAAAATGTTATCTTTTGATGACTCTATTACGGTACAGCATTGAGGTCGTGTACAAATTATTGATTTTTTAGTCTGATGCAAATTATTATCTTCTACAGTATAAGATTCTAGGAGGAGAAATTTCCGAGTGTTAGAATGAACCAAGGCAAGGGGCAGGCTAGTTTATTATATTGAATGGCCACCAAATTGGAGTTCAACTCACCAAAGAGACTGAAAATATAGTTGATTCACAAGTCACAATCAGGAATTTTCGAAATTTTTAATTTTGAAATATATCCTCCAAACACTCTTCCAAGAAACTCCAAACTTTTAATTAACAACATTATCAGTATTCTTAATTTTTAAAATAAAAAATAAATGTGCTCACCAAAATTTCCCAAATGACTTTGTATATACATACAATTGCTTTGTTTTTTTTTTTTTTGGTCAAGAGAACATACAATTGCTTTGTTAATAGAAGTAAAATCGTATTGCACATGGTAACTGGTATCAATCACTTCAATTCACAATCAAGCTTATTTCAGTACCAAAGTTCAGATGCCATTAAGCACACAATAACTTATCAGTTATCACACAACCACAATCCAATACAACTTACCACTCTTTATTTCAATCAGAAAGAAGTACTAGCATAACATTGCCTAGCTACCAAATTATACAAACGTGGTAACATATATGTATCATCAGCTAGTAGTAATACACTCGAGACTAATTGAAGAAACCCGATATTTGTCGGATGATGGAGATCAGTTGGCGTCGGGCAGGAGAGGGTGTGCGTCGTTGTATGGAGGACTGGCATCCCCGGGATGGAGCGTTGTTGACACGAACTCAACATCACTTATACCAGACATGTCAAACTCATCATATCCTGCATATTGGATTGGGAAATCTTCTTGTTCTTGATACCATGATGACACTTGTGCAGGGGAATTCATGATCATCTCTAGTGTCATAGCCACTTCTTTCATCGTCGGTCTCATCTTCCCGCTCCAGCTTACGCAACGCTTTGCCAGCTCAACGATAGAGATCAGCTCATCCTCCTTGGCCTCGCTCGCGATTTTAGGGTCCAAAATGTTGGACAGCCTAGAGTTTTGTGTCATAAACAAGAACTCGGTCACTAAGTTCTTTTGCTCCATGGAACTTGCATCCCTAAAGATCGGCTTCTTGCTAGTCAAAAGCTCCAAGATTACGACACCAAAGCTATAGACATCACTCTTCTCTGTGAATTGATATGATTGGAAGTACTCCGGGTCCAAATACCCCATTGTTCCTTGGACGAGAGTGGTCATGTGTGTTTGATCCATCGCAATGGTCTTGGAAGATCCAAAGTCGGAAACCTTAGCTCTATGCTTTTCATCTAACAGTATGTTTGAAGACTTGATATCTCTATGATAGATAGGAATCGATGAAGATGAATGTAGATAAGCAATAGCACCTGCCGAGTCTGCAGCAATCTTTAACCGCATCCTCCAATTAATAGCAAAATCTTCGTCGGGATCATGGATATGTTGAAAGAGGGTTCCATTGGGTATGAACTCATAAACAAGAAGAGGGACTTCTGTCTCTAGACAACATCCGAATAGCTTGACTACATGTCGATGGTTGACCCGAGACAAAATAACCACCTCGTTTATGAATTGCTCCAACTGATTCTCATGATCGAATAGCTTAGCCTTCTTAATTGCAACAATGCTCCCATCACTCAACATGCCTTTGTAGACGGTCCCTTGACCACCTTGACCCAGAACTCGATTTTCATTGAAGTGGTCCGTGGCTTTGTCCAACTCACTTATGCTGAATACCTTTGTTCTCTCTACAACGCCTTCGTTAGATGAGAATTGTTGTTGCAACAACAAACCGCCATTGCACTTGAAGAATTTAGCCCTTCTCCTCATCTCCCTTCTTCTCTTGATGAACCGATACATCCCATATATGCAAGCTGCCAAAGCTAACATGCCCAAACTATTGCTAAGTCCTGCATGAAATGATACCGAAATTGCAAAGTTAAGCAATATTAGTTTGTTGAAAAAGAGCCCCATGTTTAGAAGAGTCAAGGTCCTTCTCACCAAGGATGGCTGCAAGATTTAGGATGGGTCTATTCTCACAATAGTATCCGGAACCCCTCGATGTACCTAAGCAATAACCTCGGCAGCCCTCGCATCCTTTAGGAGCTAATAAGATCAACAAAAAGGTTTCTTTGTGAATGACAAATATAACATGATGCAGATGATTGCTTAATAAAAATGGGAGAGGGAGCTAGCTAGGCCGAGTACTCTTAAATGATTACCATGACATCCATCAGACACATAAGGATTTCCTACATAACTGGAATCACACACACAGAAAAAAGAGTCACCACTCCAACAAGAGGCATGATGATTGTTGCGAGGCCGATCCTTGGCCAACTCGTTCGGCCACGTCCAGCTCAACGCAACCGGGGGAAAAGAGCTTGGATCTAAGCTTGACAGCTTCCCCACGTACTCGTTCACAGAGACGCCCTCTACTAGACTCCCCACCAAGCAGTTTGGAGCTTCACCTGATGAATGGAGGTTAAAATCTACATAGTAATAGGTGTCTTGCATATAGTAGTAAGGCATCGAAGTCTGGCAGCAATGGACCCCGAAACAAGTGTTGTTGGGTATGGGACTGTTTTTGGTGTTATGGCAAACGGTTCCACACCCGCCTTTATTTCCCTGGCTGGGTGTCGCCAAGACGGCGTTGCCTGGACAACCCTCCATCATGAACACATTTTGATTCATGTTGAAGTTGTATGGGCTCCCGCTTAAGTCTGTGCTCTTTACGCGTCGGGTTTGCATATCTGAAGCAGTAGCACTAGTAGTACATGCATTCGACGGAGGAATGCGCGCCACCATTCGATGAGTTGACATGTCAGAGCTTACTTCCATGAGCTCAATGCCCAGTTTGGACAAGAAGGGCTTGTTGATGGAGCCATTTTTGGAGTGATTTGCCGGAGAGTGTGGGCGCGGCCTGCACTCGATCTCGAACCAGGGATCGAGGAAGCAGTCGGAAGTACCCATCCCGAATGGGAAAGGGATCTTCACACCTCCACAAGTATTATTGCAACCAGGCTTTGCAATGGGGCCTGATGATGACTTCACCTTCAAGGCTGTAGCAGTGAGCAAGAATATCAGGAATTGTATTAGCAGTGTTGAGTTCATGGTTTTTCCTTTCATAGTACTAAGGGAAAGCCAAATGAATTTCACAAATTTGCTCTGCTTAATTCCTTCTTCTCTGTTTTTTTTATCTGATTTCTTATTTTCAAATGGGAAAGATGGAAGACATAGTGCCAGAGATTTGGTCAAAACATCCTTCTATAAAAGTATTAACCGGTCGCATTCAAGGTTACGGAATTCATACTACAGTATAGTATATGTTTGTATATAAAGGTTTGAATATTAGCGCTCCACTTAACGTACATCAAGCTTTCCACCTAGACAGCAATAGTATAGTATTTATATAGAGGTTTGAATATTAGACCTCCACTTGACTTACGTTAATTTTTTCCGATATAATCACCTCACGATGGAAAGTGCCAAATTCATCATTATATACAAGTTTTAATCAATTGGTCGTCGGTCTTCCTTTGTTAAGAAAAAATTGGACAAGTCAACTTGTCAAAATACGTCGAATTCGGGCAAAAACGGGTTAGAGTTACTGGGTCGTTATCTTTGACGGGTTTAGCGAGTTGGGTCGTTTCGGGTTTGGTGTGGGGGAGTTGGGGTCGTTTCGGGTTTGGTGTGTATTCGGGCGCATCAATAAATAAGTTTATTTTTACGGTCCAAATTAATAAAACGTAGTGGATGAGTTGGGTCGTTTCGGGTTTGAAATCGGTGTGGCTTCTATTTGTTTGAAGATTGTATCCGATGTGATACTGTAATTTTGAGTATTAGATCCAGTACACGTACAAGATCTAGCTAATAGCACATATATTCAGTTTTCAGGTCATAGCTTTCCATGCATAAATAGTTATGTGCATAATGTACTGATTCAGCTTGTGGATGTGTTCTTCGGAACTTGATCTTCTAGTAAGCCAGGTATCTCAACCATCCTGGATTTTGACAATCTTTCTATCAAGTGATCGAACTATCAACTCGCAGAAGACGATGCGCCATCAGCGAATGTCGTCGACGTGAACTCATCATCACTCAAATCAGACATGTCAAGCTCATCATACCCTGCATATTGTATTGGAAAATCCTCTTGTTCTTGGTACCATTTCGCCACCTGATCAGGCGATTTCATGATCCTCTCTAGTGTCGTCGCCACTTCTTGCATTGTAGGCCTCAGCTCCCCGCGCCAACTCACACAATGCTTTGCTAGCTCAACAACCGATACCACCTCATCCTCCGTGGCCTCTACCACAATCTTAGGATCCAAGATTTTCGACAACCTTGAGTTTTGTGTCAAGAGCAAGAAGCTTGTCACCAAGCTCTTTTGCTCCATGGTCCTTGCATCCATATATAACGGCTTCTTGCTAGTCAAAAGCTCCAACAAAACGACCCCAAAACTATAGACATCACTCTTCTCTGTGATTTGATATGATCGGAAGTACTCCGGGTCCAAGTACCCCATGGTCCCTTGAACAAGAGTAGTCATGTGAGTCTTATCGATATCAATACTCTTGGAAGACCCGAAATCGGAAACCTTGGCTCTACATTTTTCATCCACCAGTATGTTTGCAGACTTGATGTCCCTATGGTAGACAGGAATAGACGAAGACGAATGTAGATACGCAATAGCTCCTGCCGAGTCTGCAGCAATCTTCAGGCGCAATTTCCAGTCAATGACAAAGTCTTCGTCCGGGTCATGTATGTGTTGAGAGAGTGTTCCATTGGTAACAAACTCGTAGACGAGAAGAGGGACTTCGGCCTCTAGACAGCATCCGAATAGCTTGACCACATGCCTGTGGTTGAGACGCGACAGCACAACCACCTCATTTATGAACTGCTCTAGCTGGCTCTTATCCACAAGCTTGGATTTCTTGATTGCAACAATACTTCCATCTGTTAGCATGCCTTTGTAGACCGTCCCTTGACCGCCTTGACCCAGGATCCAGTTTTCGTTGAAGTTGTCTGTGGCCTTGTTCAGCTCACTTAGAGTGAACACCTTTGTTCTCTCTAAGACATCAATATTGGATGACAATTGTTGCTTCAACAACAAACCACCGTTTCGCTTGAAGAAATTAGCCCTGTCCCTCACCTTCATTATCCTCTTGATCAACAAGTATAGCCCATATTGGAAAGGCGTGGCCGCGAGTACAAAGCCAAGGCTCCTTACTGGATATAGGCATTGCCAAGAAACAAAATCAGGCAATAGCTCAATGAACTTAAAGTCGAAAAAATTGCATGAAATAGCTCTCACATATTAGGAAGGCTGCAGACTGTAGTGAGTGGAGTTCACTTGATTCACAATAATATTTGTTGGGGATCTCATGCCCTGCATCATCTCTCTGGTTAAAGCAATATCCTTGACAGTTCTTGCATTCTTCTGGACCTGATCAAGACAGACAACCGAAAGACATGAGATTTCGATAGTGACCCAAGACAACAATTAATCACAAGAAACACAAGAGAAGTTGTAGGCACCTTGACATCCATCCGCGACATAAGGATTCCCTTCATAGCTGAAAGCACATTGACACGACAAGACATTGTTTCCGTCGCGCGAGCAAGTGGCGTAACGGTCCTTATCAGGCTCAAGTCTGCTATTCCAGCCCCAAATCAACACTGATGGAGCTTCTGACAGATCTGTACCATACTGATGCACAAAGTCATCCTTTATGATACTTGCCACAAGGCATTTTTGAGCTTCACCTGAAGAAGGCTGGCGATTGAAATCTATGTGATAGAAATGCATGCTTTGATGGTTTGGAAGCAAAGGCGCCTGGCAACACTCAGCTCCATAGCAACCGTTTTTCGGTACTACACTGTCGGTTTCGCTGTTGTTGCAAACAACACCACAGCCTGCCATAATCGTGTTGCTGTCGCCGTCAGCCAAGACGGCGCTTCCTGGGCAACCCTCCATGATAAAAACATTGTCAATTGTTGAGAAGGAGAAAGGGCTTTCCTTCAAGTTTATGCTAGTAAGCTGCTGGTTTTTTGTATCCTCTGCATTACATACGTTTAGGGAGGGTAGTTTTACTATCATGGAATTGGAGTTAGAAACAGAAGCGCCAATGGTTACCTCCATGAGCTCAGCATGGAGTTTGGATAAGAAGGGCTTGGGATGGTTTGCTTGAGACGGACGGCACTCGATCTCGAACCAGGGATCAAGAAAGCAACCGACGCCGATTCCGAAAGGGAAAGGAATGCTCACATTTCCACA
Organism: Polygonum maritimum; assembly: GCA_963924305.1. Taxonomy (NCBI): domain Eukaryota; kingdom Viridiplantae; phylum Streptophyta; class Magnoliopsida; order Caryophyllales; family Polygonaceae; genus Polygonum; species Polygonum maritimum. The sequence goes on along the minus strand of OZ002735.1, from coordinate 36,653,407 downwards.
GTGATCTCTACAACCTGGCTTTGCAATTGTGGGTGCCTGTGCATTTGCTGCATAAGCAAATAGTAGAGCTAGTAAGCATATTTGAAGCTTATGATTTGGAAGGGTTTGGATCATAGCTCTTGTTCTTGTGAGTTTGAGTTTGTTGTTCTAACTATTGAATAAGCCATGTTAGTTTGGGGTCATATCTTGTAGGAGGCTGCCTTAGTTTGCCTTCAACTTGTTCATGGTTGAAATTCAACAGAGCCTGCCTTCTATCAATGGTATGCCAACCATTCTTTCAGAGTCAATATTAGACAAAAAAGAGCAATGAAGGTGGGTTTGTATCTTCATTTTAGGCTCCCACAAGGCCACAACTATTATTTCAGAGTTATATATGCCAAGTTGATCGAGCCAAATTCTCCAATAATGAATTATTCATAACTTTTTTTTTGGTCGAATGAATTATTCATAACCTTAATAGATAATGATGATTAGAAGAAATAAACGTGTAACATATGCAGTCAATGTATGTAACCGGAGTTGTTCTTGTTTGATATTTCATGATTACGGGTCGGATATTACGGGTCGGATTACGGATCGATCCATTGATCCATTTAACTTAGTCAAATGAATTAGTTAAACTAGCAGATGACCCGTACCTTGTACGGGGATGTTGTGTATTTATTTATTAATTTATGTATGAATTTACTGTAACAATTACAAATATTATCATATGCATACTTTAATTTAAAAAGATGTTTATTTTTTGGATTATAAAATGACATAATTCTTGTATATCATAATATATATAAATAAATTTTATTTATATATTACTTTTTATACATACATAAACATATAATTAAATAATTGAGGAAGAATGACATAAGATAAGATGCATTATCACATTTTATTAAAAATTGATACAAATCTTTTGGTATTTAAGTTAAATTGCGTAAACTAACTTATATAATAAAAATCAATAAGTTTAAATAAAGACTCAGATTAATATATTAGAATATTAAAGATATATATGATATTTAATAAGATAATTTGAAAACCAAATTATCTTGTATAAATGTTATTGTTTTTTGAAAAAATAATTAAATAATAATAATTAAATATTTAATAAAAATATTAATGAATCATTATCTTAACTAAAAGAAATTATGTTTTTTTTCTAAAGCGTAATCAGTATGTAATATTAGCGATATATATGGTAAATATAAAATCTAAATTTATAATTTGATATTTTAATATGATATGATAGTTAAAAAAATTATTTATTATATTATTTTAATATAATGAATACTTTTTCTCATATACAGTGGTAGAATTTGCTACCATTGATGATTTAAAAAATTACTATAATAAAATTACGAAAAATAAACTATAGTTAATATGATATTTAATTAAATGGGTAAAATATTATGATTATGATTTATACATGACAAAAGAATTTTTTTCTAAATAAAGTTTATGATAGATATATGTATTAATTAAATGTGTATAATGATAAGATAGAGATTTAAAAATATGGATAGAATTATTAAATAAACAACTCAAATTATAAGATAGAATTAATATCTTAATTAAGTATGTATAAGATTATGATAAAATCAAATTTTAGTAAGATAGAATTTTAAGTAAGGGGGGTGATGTGGCGCAATATGGTGGTAGAATTTGCTTCCGCTTTAGTATATAGTAATAGAAATAGATTATTATAGTAGATTAATACCAAACCTGACCTAGGGGCTAGGGGCACGTACATCCATGTATGTATGCATACAAAGTATGGTAAGATAATCCTAACGTATTGGATCAAAAAAGATAATCCTAACGTAATCCTTTGTTTAAGATGGTTGTATATCATATGATATAGATATTATTCTGATATATTAATATATGGTAATTAGATAGATACATATAAGAATTTTTTATTTGTAAAATTAATAAGGATTTTAGATATAAATATTATTCTGATATATCAATATATGGTAAATAGATAGATACATATGAAAAAATTTTATTTGTAAAATTAATAAGGATAGATAATTGATTTATAATGAATTTAACATGTGGTGGGACCAGAATTAACGTGGAGGCTCGAAATTCTCCGGCTTTAATATATAGTATAGATGGTTTCCAAATCTCAACTGACCTATTTGATCTAACAATTCATGACTCTATGACAATTTATATTCAAAAGATTGGAATAACCAAAACTTAATCGATTTAAAGCTTAAATTAAAAGGTTTCAAATCTGAAAGGGTCAACAAACCATTCAAAATCATGTCTAATTGTCCGATCTACACAAATTTCCTGAGATTTGCTAAAAACTTATCAAAAAACATATTAAAAAAGTATTATTAAAGGCTTACGGATAAATACGGATCGATCCGTAATCCTCCGGATTGGTCCGTATCCGATCCGTAATCCATAATTCAAGAAAAGCACCATCCATCATCCGATCCCTAAGTTACGGATCGGACCGGATCGGATTACGGATCGCGAACTGTTTGGGCAACCCTAACATACACAGTCAATGTATGCAACCGGACTTGCTATTGTTTAATATTACATGATTTATGATTAAGTTACCATTTTATTGCTCAAGTTCTTCATGTTTCATTTAAAAAACGTTTCAAAAGTCACAGTTTCCAAAAGGCAAGATAAGACTGGAGCTTTCTCATTTCATTCAAAGTGTGCTATACATTATTTTGCAGTTGGCACCAATTATCAAAATTTCTTTTGGAGCTAGCTAGAATTCAAATGCTCGGAAGTGACACAATTATGCAACAGCAATAGCCACACTAGCCATGTAACCTAGCATTACTTATGTAACAGCAAAAACACTAGGACCAGGACCAAAAATCATTAACATCTTAATTAATCTCCATCAGAATGTGTATAAAACATTATATGGTATGAGGCAGAAGAGGCTGCACATCAGAGTATATGGGACTAGAAGAGCCAAATGGAATTGGGCTCGACACGAACTCCGCCTCGTCGTCACTAATTGCTTGAGTCATGCCAAGTCCACCATATTGTTGATAGCAACTAGATGCTTGAGCAGGAGATTTGATGATCATCTCCAAAGCCATTGCTACTTCCTTCATCGTCGGTCTTTGTCTACCGCTCCTACTTACACAGCATTGTGCAAGATCAACAAAGGCCATCAACTCTTCCTCCTTGGCCTGCTTCACAATTTCAGGGTCCAAGATCTTGGACAACCCGGAGATTCGCGACGAAAACAAGAACTCTGTCACCAAGTTCTTTTGCTCCATGTTTTCATCCTTATAGATTGCCTTCTTACCCGTCAAGAGCTCCAAGAGAACGACCCCGAAACCATAAACATCACTTTTCTCCGTGAACTGATACGATTGGAAGTACTCCGGATCCAAGTACCCGAATGTGCCTTGGGCAAGAGTGGTCAAATGAGTCTGCTCAATTGCAATAGTCTTGGAAGATCCAAAGTCTGAAACTTTTGCTCTGTGTTTCCCATCTAACAAGATGTTTGCAGACTTGATATCTCTATGATAGATAGGAATGGATGCATACGAATGCAGGTATGCGATAGCGCTAGCTGAGCCAGCTGCGATTCGCATACGCATTTCCCAACTAATCACAAACTCTTCATCAGGATCATGGATATGCTGCGAAAGCGTACCGTTTGAAACGAACTCGTAAACAAGAAGAGGAACCTTTGTTTCCAGACAACATCCAAGCAACTTGACTACATTTCTGTGGTTTACTTGCGACAAAATGACCACCTCGTTTATGAACTGCTTCAGCTGGCCTTTATCGATTAGCTTCGCCTTCTTAACCGCGACAATTCTTCCATCACTCAGCATGCCTTTATAAACGGTCCCTTGGCCGCCTTCTCCTAGAATCCGGTTGTAACTAAACCGATCCGTCGCCTTTTCTAGTTCAGTTTATGGAGAATATCTTTGTCTTATCTACGACGCCATCAGACGACAACTGTTGCTGCAACAAAAAGCCGCCATTGAGCTTGAACAAGTGAGCTCGTCGCTTCATCTCCCTTCTCCTTTTGACAACTCTATATAGTCCATATAGGCCAACCGCCAAAAGTACTAGGCCAACACTAATGCAAGGACCTGATTATGTAGCAATTTAGAGCCAAAATTAAATCAATACTCATTCATCGTGTCAAACATGATGAAATTGTTGTACTTACCAAGGATGATGGCAAGATTCTTTGCATCAGTCACACAAACATATGCAGCAGGGACACTGTTGTAACGAGAGATCGAACGAGAACAATAAAGCAAGAACGACACACAGATTTACGTGGTTCGGTAACGGTGTGTTACCTACGTCCACGGGCAGAGAAACCGTATATTATTATGGAAGACAGAATTCGGAATACAAAGATCTAGGTATTTCGAGAGCTTATATAGTGACTCAAGAAACCCTAGGTACAATTATGGGCCGCAGGCCCAAAACGGAATTACGACAGGCCCGATAACAGAATACATAGTGTACCGTGTGGCCCGGGGGCGACTCCGCCCCCAGGCCAGGGGGCGCGACGCCCCCCTGGACCCCCCGACTCGCTGACCGGGCAGCGAGACCCCCGTGCTACCTGTTGCAGTGTGTGATTCAGATTCAAGGCATATTAACAAATCTCCTCCTTGACTTGAATCCTCCCAAAACCAGATGCACCATAACAAATGCCTGAAGTTTCTCTGCCTCAGATTGCCCCTAAGGGCACAGATTACTGACTTGTGATGTTGAGCAAGTCCAAGCAGTGTTGGAACTTGCTCTCAGGAACCGGCTTGGTGAACATATCAGCAGGGTTATCAGCAGTCCCTACTTTCTTCACCTGAATTCTCTTCTCATTCCTCAGAAAATGGTACCTGACATCAATGTGCTTTGTCTTCTCATGATGGACTTGATCCTTGGTCAAGCATATTGCACTCAAGCTGTCACAATACACTGTCGCCTGATCCTGATGTAGGCCTAGATCATTAACTAGCCCCTTTAGCCATATTCCCTCCTTAGCAGCTTCTGTCAGAGCCATATACTCTGCCTCTGTAGTAGACAAAGTAACTGTACGCTGTAGAGTTGCCTTCCAGCTCACCACAGAACCTCCCAAAGTGAAGACATAACCAGTCATAGATCTCCTACTGCCCACATCCCCAGCATAATCAGAGTCTGAAAATCCTGCAACTAAGCACGACGTGTCATTCCCATAACAGAGACCAACATCTGAGGTACCTCTCAGGTACCTAAAGATCCTCTTCACGGCCTGCCAATGCTCCTTTCCCGGACTGACCATGAACCGACTGACTACACTGACTGCGAATGCCAAGTCTGGTCGAGTGCAGACCATAGCATACATCAAGCTCCCAACTGCACTAGAATACGGAACTCGAGACATGTACTCCTTCTCCTCCTTAGTCTGAATTGTGTAGATTCTCAGCTTGCAGTTAGAGGCCATTGGAGTATCTATAGGTTTGGCTGAAGACATGCCAAATCTGCTCAATATCTTCCTGATATACCCTTCCTGTGATAGAAAAAGTTTTTTCTTCTTCCTGTCCCTATAGATTTCAACTCCCAGAATCTTACGAGCAGCACCCAGATCTTTCATCTCAAATTCTGCACTGAGAGCACCCTTCAACTTTTGAATGTCTGACTTATCCTGAGCAGCAATCAACATATCATCCACGTAAAGAACCAGATAGATGCGTGAACCACCCTTAATGTCATTGTAGTACACACAACAATCATATGGACTTCTATTGTAGCCAAGCTGCCCCATATAGCTGTCAAACCTCTTATACCATTGCCTTGGGGACTGCTTTAGCCCATATAAGGACTTCCTCAACCTGCAAACATGATTCTCTTTTCCTGGAACCTGGAATCCATCTGGCTGACTCATGTATATTTCCTCCTCCAACTCTCCATGCAGGAAAGCTGTTTTCACATCTAGTTGCTCGAGTTCCAGATCCTGATGTGCAACTATCGCTAGTAGCACCCTGATTGAGGTGTGTCTGACTACTGGTGAGAAGATCTCGTTGTAGTCTACTCCCTCTCTTTGAGTAAAACCTCTTGCAACCACTCGTGCTTTGTACTTTATACCCTCTGCAGCAGACATTCCTTCCTTCTTCCTGAACACCCATTTGCAAGTGACTACCTTTCTGTCAGCGGGCAATTTCACCAATTCCCAAGTCTGATTTTTCTGAAGGGACTCCATCTCTTCTCCCATTGCAGCAAGCCACTGTGCTGACTCACTCCCGGATATTGCAGCCTTGTAGGTGGACGGCTCATTATCCTCCACCTCCTCGGCCACCTGCAAGGCATATCCCACCAGATCATCGAACCTGTATCTTGCTGGAGGTCTGATTCCCAACCTTCTTGGTCGGTCTTGAGCAATGCTTCGATGCACAACTTCCTCTGAACTTGCTTCTGGTGGCATATTCTCTGCCTGATCGGATTCTGACTCCTCCATAACAGATTGAGGTGGTTGATCATCATCCAACCTAGGTGCCTGAAACTCCTCTGGAGTGAATTGCACCTCCACCTCCTCAGCAACAACCTCTTTTCCTGTTGTATCACTACTCTTCTCTTTCGGATTCAACATGGAACTCTCATCAAAGACTACGCTTCTGCTTAGTATAACCCTGTTTTCAGACCAGATCCTGTACCCTTTCACACCAGCACCATATCCCACCAAGAGTCCCTTCTTAGCCCTAGGCTCCAACTTGCCCTCATTCACATGATAATAAGCAGTGCAGCCAAAGATTCTCAGATTTGAATAATCAGCGGGTTTTCCAGACCATACCTCGTAGGGTGTCTTGCAATCAATGCCTGTGTGCGGACTCCAATTGATGAGATAGCAGGCTGTTGTAACAGCTTCAGCCCAGAACCTTCTAGCCAAACCAGCATTAGAAAGCATACATCTTGCTTTCTCCAAGAGTGTTTGATTCATTCGTTCTGCTACACCATTCTGCTGCGGCGTATGTCTGACTGTGTGATGGCGAGCAACCCCCTGATCTTTGCAGAACTCATCAAACTCAGATGAACAGAATTCCAGACCGTTATCAGTTCGCAGTCTCTTGACCTTCTTCCCAATCTGATTCTCCACTAAAGTTTTCCATTCTCTGAATCTACTGAACGCCTCGCTTTTATGTTTCATCATGAATACCCACGTCATTCTAGAGTAATCATCAATGATAGACAGAAAGTACCTGTTACCGCCCAGAGATTCAACACGAGAAGGACCCCAACAATCTGAGTGGATGTAATCCAGCGTGCCCTTTGTCCTATGAACTGCCTTTGGAAATTTGCTGCGGTGTAACTTTCCAAAGACACAGTGCTCACAAAACTCCAAGCTTTTGACCCTGTGACCCTCAAGAAGATCTTCCTTAGACAGAATCTGCATTCCCCGTTCACTCATATGAGCCAGCCTCATATGCCATAGTCTGGACAAATCAACATCCTGAACCTGAACTGATGCAACAGCTGCAGAAGTTGTGACTGTTGAACCCTGCAATACATACAAAGTTCCCTGCTTGGCGCCTTTCAGAATCACATCAGAGCCTTTGCAGACATGTAGGCCTCCACCCTCGCCCCTGAAACTGAAACCCTTACTGTCTAGCAAACTAAGAGATATCAGATTCTTCGTCATAAGTGGAACATGCCTGACTTCCTTCAATGTGCATAACCTTCCATCATGTGCCCTAAACTTGATAGAGCCAATCCCAACTACTCTGCAGACTGAGCCGTTTGCCATAGACACACTGCCACCATCTACACTGTTGTACGTTGTGAACAACTCTCTCTTAGGACATATATGGTACGACGCCCCAGAGTCGAGAAACCACACATCTGCCTGATGTGCTTGTTCTCCTGCCATCAGAACAATATCATCCTCTGAATTGCTTCCTCCCTCTGCTACTGCAGCGGACCCAGATTTCTGCTCTGACTGTTGCTTCTGCTTCTTCTTAGGGCAATCATTCTTCCAATGCCCCTTCTCCTTACAGTAGGCACAGACATCGTGAGGTAATTTAGGGTTCGATTTCTACTCCTCCTGTTTCGCCTTCTTCTTACCCTTCTTTCCCTCTTTGCTTCCTTTGGCCATCAACCCAGAAGCCTGATTGTCTGTAGCCGTCCCAGATGCCTTGTGACGCAACTCCCTGGTGTGAAGTGCAGACCTAACCTCTTCCAGCGACACAGTCTCCTTCCCAACGATGAAGGATTGAACAAAGTTCTCGTACGAAAGAGGCAACGACACAAGCAGTATTAGAGCAGCATTCTCATCATCCACCTCCTCATCAATATTACGCAATTCTAACAAAATTGTATTCAATTGATCTAGGTGTTCACGAAGAGATGTACCTTCTGCCATGCGCAGGCTGAAAAGTCGTTGCTTCAGCATTAACTTGTTCGTCAAGGACTTAGTCATATAGAGGCTCTCCAACTTCAACCACAGTTTGGCTGCGTTATCCTGATCTGCAACTTCCGTTATGACGTCGTCTGCCAGACACAGCATAATCGTGGAATGGGCCTTCTCCTCCAGAGTTTTGTACTCGTCAGACGATGCATCCATTCCCTTCTTATCTTTCGCTAACGGCGCCCACAGACCCTGTTGCTTCAACAAAGCCTGCATCTTTATCTTCCACAGACTGAAACTGTTTCTCCCGGTGAATTTGTCGATCTTCAGCATGGATCCAGACATCGTTCTCGGCGGAATTCGAAACCTCGCTCTGATACCAGTTTGTTGTAACGAGAGATCGAACGAGAACAATAAAGCAAGAACGACACACAGATTTACGTGGTTCGGTAACGGTGTGTTACCTACGTCCACGGGCAGAGAAACCGTATATTATTATGGAAGACAGAATTCGGAATACAGAGATCTAGGTATTTCGAGAGCTTATATAGTGACTCAAGAAACCCTAGGTACAATTATGGGCCGCGGGCCCAAAACGGAATTACGACAGGCCCGATAACAGAATACATAGTGTACCCCCGTGCTACCTGTCGCAGTGTGTGATTCAGATTCAAGGCATATTAACAAAAACAATATATACTTTCTAATTATGATTTATGATATAAAAAGCTCTATTTCTCTATGCAGGACTAAGCATTAGTTTTGGCACCGTAGTAATGGTGATTGGGCTCTATGGTCTATACCGTTTTATCAAGACGCGAAGGGAAATGAGACGAAGAGCTAATCTTTAAGCATAACGGTGGCTTGTTATTGAAGCAACAATTGTCTTCTAAGGAAGGTGTAGTGGAGAGAACAAGGATATTCTCCATTACTGAATTGGACAAAGCTACTGACCGCTTTAACGAAAACCGGGTATTAGGCCAAGGTGGCCAAGGCACTGTCTACAAAGGCATGTTGTCTGATGGGAGCATTGTTGCAATCAAGAAGGACAAGTTATTGGACGAAAGCCAATTGGAGCAATTCATAAATGAGGTGGTCATTTTGTCTCAGATTAACCACAGAAATGTAGTCAAGTTGTTGGGATGTTGTCTAGAGACGGAAATCCCTCTTCTTGTCTACGAGTTTGTTCCCAACGGGACACTTTTCCAGCATATCCATGACCCTGATGAAGAATTTGTTATTAGTTGGGAGATGTGTTTGAAGATTGTTGCGGATTCTGCTATTGCGGTCGCGTATCTACACTCGTCTGCATCCATTCCCATCTATCACAGAGACATCAAGTCATCAAATATATTGTTGGACAAAAAGCACAAAGCTAAAGTTTCAGATTTCGGGTCATCTAGGACGATTGCAATTGATCAAACACACTTGACCACTCTCGTCCAAGGAACAATGGGGTATTTAGACCCGGAGTACTTCCAATCATATCAGTTTATTGAGAAAAGCGATGTGTATAGCTTTGGCGTCGTCTTGTTGGAACTTCTAACACGAAAGAAGCCAATCTACAAAGAGGCGAGTTCCATGGAGCAAAAGAACTTGGTGACAGAGTTCTTTCTTTCGATACAAAACTCTAAGTCGTCCGAGATCTTAGACCCTGAAATCGTGAGAGACGCCAAGGAGGATGAGTTGACATCCATTGTTGAGCTGACAAAGCGTTGCGTAAGTAGGAGCGGAAGGTTGAGACCGACAATGAGAGAAGTGGCGATGACGTTGGAGATGATCATAAAGTCCCCTGCTCAAGTGTCTAGATGGTACCAAGAACAAGAGCCTTTCCCGATCTCGGTAGGCGAATTCGACGAGTATGCCATGACCGACGTAAGTGATACAGAGTTCTTCACAACCACAATGCCTGTTGATTCTAGCAGTCCTCCAAACAACGATGTGCATCCTCTTTTGCCCAACGACAATTGATTTTGGAATATGACGATAGAAGCTATGCTAGATCCAGATCCATGACCTGATGCCATGAAAAGCTACGTACGTTAATGCATATAGTGATGAATTGTGTGTATAATTATCAGTCATCAAGAAACGCTTGTGTGTGTAGTATACAAAGTTGTATACCTATTATGTGTGATTTTATGAGCGTTTGAGTTTTTTTTTCCCAATGTGTGGAATTATCAGTCATGATGACGGACAGAGTAGAAAAAGGCCAAGTATCACAATGTGAATTACTTTGTTAGTATCATTAACTTATTACTTTGTTATTATCTGTTAATTTTTTTATATTGTTTTATTCAATCTACAGGGCCGAAGAAGGTTAAAAACGATAATAGACTTTGTTTGTTAAGCTTCTGAAGTTTGAAATATTTATTTGGCAATATTATTACTATTTTTGTATTTTTTTTTATAATGGGAGACACTTACTTCACACTATTTTACTTATATACTGATAAAAATTAAGGAAAGAATGTATTTCATGATCTTTTATGTTTGTTGGTTTAACATATATATAGGATGTATTTAGATCTCAAGAAAATTATAAATATTAGAGTAAAAGTTAAGTAGAAATATTTTTTAACTCTATTTAAATCTTAAATATTAAAACTCCAAGCCTAATCTCTTTTCACTTCATTTAAATTTTATAACATAATCCTGATAAATTTCTCACTAATATTTCAATTTTTTAAAAAAATCATCCATATGTACTTTTTGATGTAGAAAAACAAAAATATAATAAAATACAAATTTATAGTACGCAAAGAAGAGAATAAAGGTATGAAATATTCTACCAAAAAATAAATAAAGGTACTAAATGAGGGAAGGGGATGATTTTATTCTCTCCTCTATTCGGCCACCAAATTGTCGCCGTCGCCGTCGTCAAGAAATCCAGATCTAGGTTTTCTAGATCTAGATCTGGAAACTTTCCGATCAAATAACGTCGTCGTCGTCGTCGTCATTGACTACTCGCACTCGGCCTTATCTGCCCTCTCCTAGGTAGAGCATTCTTTGAGAACTGAATCTTGATATTTAGTTTTGTTCATCTTTCCTAATGTTTTGAAAAATTCTAGATCTAAACCTAGATATTGTATATCTAGATCTGAAAATTCTAGATCTAGAACTGGAATTTCTAGATTTAAATGTTTTGAATCGATTTTGTTCGAGTTTCTATCTCTTTCTCAAATTTGTGATGTGAATTAGATGGTTGATTGATGTTTTTGGATGATTTTATTCGAGTTTTGTGCATGGCTTTCGTCGATGACAAGTTTTTATGTTTATGGGTTTTGTCGATGACAGGGTCTGTGTTTATGGGTTTTATCGGTGACAAGTTTTTTTGTTTATGGGTTTTATCGATGACAAGTTCTGGGTTTATGGGTTTTGACGGTGACAAGTTCTGTTTTTATGGGTTTTGGTGGTGACATGTTTTTTGTTTACGGGTTGTGGTTAATTTGTTCATATATTAATTTTAATTATGGCTTATTAGCTCAAATGGTAGAGCAACGTGCTTAATGCACGGTAATGTGGCTTCAAATCCCGCATAGGTTCTATAATAATTTTTGATAATAACTTTTTTGTACGTGGTGACAAGTTTTTGTGCATGGTGACAAGGTGTTTGTATATAGTGATAAACTAGGGTACGTGGTGACAAGTCTTATGACAAGATTTGATGATAATTTAACCGATGACAAGCCTTATGACAAATTCGATGACAGGATGAACGGTGACAGGATGACCGGTGACAGGATGATCGGTGACAGAATGAACGGTGGGACTCGGTGGCATGCGCGTAATTTTGAATATGCGGTGGCACGTGCGTAATTTTTTTTTTGGCAAGAAGTAAATCCGGAAAATCGCCTAATTGCCACATTATTTTTTTATCCCTAGTCCATCCACCCCATTAGAATGTCCCTATAGGCCTAGCCTTTTTCCTCGTACGAAATCGAATTATTGAACCAAAAAAATAGAAGATAAGACAACAACAACATCTACCCAAGGAAATCCCGCATCCGTAGGATCTGGGGGATCAAGATGAGGACATTCTAGACCTAGATAGAATGTGCCCAATATAACCCAAACAAAACGAACCAACGCCTCAAAACAAAACAGACTAGCCTCAAAACACGATAAGGAAAACTAAAAACCAACAAGAAAGAGAAAACCAAGAAAAAAAAAGGGAGTTTCAAACTAAGAAACACTAGCCGATCAAGCCAGAGAATCGACGAAAAAGCTCTACCAACAGAGCTTTTTTGTCGATTAAGCCCCACCAAAATAGTAATAATTTAAATCAATAAAAATGAAACCATAGAGAAAATTTTAAAAGTATTATGCAAAGATGGTAACATGCAAAATAAATAAGGAAACAATATATTTTGATTTTTCATCATCTTCTCTCAATATTGTTTTAAGGAAACTTTGACCTTCTTTACGATTATAATGAAGTGTATCATAGGAAAAATATTTACAAAGTGTGATATGAATAAAATTACAATGAAGTGTATCATAGGAAAAATATTAACAAAGTGTGATATGAATAAATGTTAGGTGTGTACAATATTACTTATGAAATGAAATAACATTCTAAAAAAGTTTTAATTTTTTCCACTCTATCTAAAAAACCTAATTCCCGTTGTTCGATTGAATAGACGTCGGCTGAATCCACCCGTTACAGGTTGGACGAAGGGGTCCCGGGCCCGCAGCCCGGAGCTGGTGTGGCGTAGGCCGTGGGGTTCCGGAGTGGGAAGCCGGAGCTGCTCAACGTATTTTAAAAATATAATTTGAGCTTAGAATATGCAATGCCCAATTGGGCTGAGAGTATTTTTCGAGATTTAGTCATAAAATCGGGCCTTTTGATTGGGCCCTTATTAACGAAACAAAAGCAAAGTTGTGGAGAGTATATTTGAAAGCCCTCTATTTGTTAGTAATCCACCAGGTCTTTATAATTTTGGGTACAAGTATTACGCTGAGCAGCTCCGGTCCGACTTCCCACCCCGGAACCCTACGTCACACCAGCTCTGGTCTGCGGACCCAAGACCCCTCCGTCCCATCGGGTGTCCACAACAACTTGCAACGGGTGGATTCGGCATTGGTCATTGAACATGGGGGACTTGACTTGAACGAATTGCTGAGTTGGCTTGACTTGACTTGACTTGGACGTTCATGGCTAACTACTCAGTTAATTTCAGGTGTCTTCTCAAGTCTGAACTTATGGTTGCACGAGGGTTTGTCTACTTTATACTCCCTCCGTTTCACAATAAGTGTCGTTTTAGCTCTTAACACAGCTTTTAGAAAAAACAATCATTCACTTTAAAACTTACAACTTTTTCTTAATCTTACCACTTATTACATTTTTTTGGCCAATAAATGAAAAACTTTAGTCAACAAATACACATTCCAATAAAAATTATCATTATTCACCCCTAATAAATCACTTTGAAAACCTAAAACGACACATATTATGAAACAAATTTTAAGTGCGAAAACGACACTTATTGTGAAACGGAGGGAGTATGTCCCTTTACGATAGTGACATAATGCTGAGAGCTTTCGTAGCTTACAAATATAATGCAAAGATATATTTTTATAATCCAATCTACATATAGGGCTCAAACTATGCGATGATTAATTGAGTTATGGAATTCATGCATGTTATAACCACAGACTATGTGTTGAGTTTACAAACCCCGAAGATTGAAAGAATTTAGTACATGAAAATTGAAAGGATACTATTACTAGACATGAATCAGAGAGCTTTTTCTGTGAGACTAATAGTGGTTTGATCTCGTCATTCAAATATCTACTCAAACGGTTAAACCTCTAAGGATAGTATTCAGAGATCATCGATCTGTGATATTATAATTCTAGTTAGCGTATATATATTGAAATACAAATTTCAATCAAGACTAACAAAATGACAGACCTAGTGTAGGATCTACGTGTGTTAGTATACGGATGTTGATCCTCCAGAGGGATCAACAAACCGGGCAGCGGAAATATCAAACAGTTCAAACAGGTTAAAGTTCACACAAAAGCGATTCAAATTAAGCCAGCTTTTGTTATTACCAAGCATGAACTTACAAACACGAATCCTTGATCTTAAGGTATACACAATACCTTCTACCCAGACCTAGATCCCTCAGCGTCGGACACACTCGTAATTCGACTCAACGGACTTGACCCACACCTCTAACCCTCGTACACAACTCGGCTCAGAATACTTCGTGTGTTCTTTTACTCAGGCACAAAGCTATCTCAACTCTCTTGAAAAAGCGTAAGTGACAACCCTAATACAATGATCTATATATACTAATCGGCTAGAAGGAAATTCTATCCTAGAATATATCGATCACCAAATCAGATATATCTTACTTAGGGAATAAGATAATATCTTCAACAAACTAACAAATCTTCGAAATCTTCCAAAGATAAGTAATTCGTTCCATCCGATCCCTTCACGCGCGTTTCCAGCTTTGCGCGTTGATCCACCTTCCATAAATAGCTTCTGCTTGCGCGCCAGCTATTTGATGATCCGGTTGATCCCATCGGATGTTCCTGCTCTGTTTCATGCTCAATCCAACCTGTTTGATCCTGAAACATGTAGCAAACCACATTAAATGTTTCTCAAGTGTTCAATCATCATCAAAATCTAATGGGATCGATTGTCGGGACTAACCACCATCCCAACACCTAGTCATAAACCCTGCACAAAATGTACGTCTTGGTTGAACAATCTGAAGATCTTTCTCGTGAATTGGTTTCACTAACACCACACAAAACCCGATTTAGCTACAAAAGCTAGCTTCCATATATTGTCTTTGTAACTTTCCTTTCTTTCTCCATTAGACGACTTGTAAAAGCTAGTCCTTGGAAAATTTCAACATATGACAGAGTTGTCATTTTACCGGTGTGGATTCCAAAAACTAATACGCATTGTTGTTTGTTTATGCGTTGCGTGTCCGTTTATTTATTTATTTTATGATAAAGAAAGGATTAGAGTCAACGCATAAAACCCGATTCAACTACAAAAGCTAGCTTCCATATACTGTCTTTGTAACTTTCCTTTCTTTCTCCATCAGGCGACTTGTAAAAGCGAGTCATTGGAAAATTCCAACATATGACAAAGTTGTCAGTTTACTGGTGTGGATTCCAAAAACTAATAGGCATTGTTGTTTGTTTATGCCTTGCGTGTCCGTTTATTTTTATTTTTATTTTTATAAGGAAAGTATTAGGGTTGCCTCGAGTACTACTCGGGCTCTCCTAGAGGGAGCCGCCTTGGAATCTCGAACCCGAGACCTCATGACACTACCATGAGTACTCAACCAGTGAGCTGATGCGCTTGACCCATCATAGGATTAATAATTGTCTTGTTACCCATTTGATTTTGTACGAAAAATAATTTTGATTTTTAGAGCGTTTTTTAAATCTAGTTTTTACACTCATGTCATGCCCCTTTAGTTTATTGTTTCTTTTGGAAAAAAAGTTGTATAAAATGTCAATTATTATATATAGAAGAAAGGAGTAATAATTATGATTTTTTTTTGTTGAAATAAGTGTTTTATTTGTTTATTGAGCAAAAAAGAAATCATCGAGAAACATACGACAAAATTCATGCAAACTAAAAGGATGAAAGAATTCGAAACAAGAAAATTACTTAAAAAATCACACTAGTAGTCAGGGTAAGAAGACAATTATTTTTTTATACAAAAAAAATGTAACTTCGTTGGGTTACTTCGTAAAAAAATAAATTAAGCAAATTCACATCTCAGCCTCTCAGGAACATATGGTTTTATGTGACAGGTCAATGGTCCAATGTACGTATATGACACGTAACACAATTAATCACATATGCAAGGGAACTACGTACGTGAAGGTAGGGGTGTTCAACGGGTCGGGTCGCGGGCGACCCGCAGTGACCCGACCCGCAATTCGCGGGTCGGGCGCTCGACCCGCACATAACGGGTCGGGTCGCTGGTCGAGTTTTTTTAAGTTTGCGGGTCGCGGGTCGCGGGTCGGGTCGGGTTAAACCCGCGGGTTTGCGGGTCGACCCGCGACCCGTTACATTTAAAAAATATATATATTTTTATTGTTTTATTAATATTAAAATGTATTTTTAAGAAAAAATATATGTTTTGATACTAATATTTATTGTTTTATTAGTATTAAAATATATTTTTAAGAAATAATTTGTCTTCTAATAATTTTATTAGTATTATAATATATATGTTTTTTGAAAAATTCACCGTATTTGGGGTCGATCTACAATTTATTTTCGTATTGTAGAAAAAATACCAACTTGTACAAATCAAACGGGCCAACGGATCGACCCGCGACCCGACCCGCAAAACCCGCGGGTTTACGGGTCGGGTCACAGGTCGGGTCGCGGGTCACTTCTTAAATTTTTTGCGGGTCGCGGGTCGAACCGCAACCCGCACTGCGGGCCGCGGGTCGACCCGACCCGACCCGTTGAACACCCCTACGTGAAGGTGTGTAACATTTTTGTTTTTCCACAATTGTTTTTTGGATTTTGCTCATTGGAGTATTTTTTATGGCAATTATGGACTGTCCCTTAGCTTGAACTTTGGGCCCAATTATATGCCGTTGGATGAGGTTTAACGACTTCTTTTTTGAAGGGGATATTTAGCAAAGCTTTGGCTCCATGTATGAGGGGATGTGATTTGAACTTATGTGGAGGTGGTCTCTTAAAATTTCATCAATGGTCGTCTTCAAACAATGAAGATAGAAATGTCGATGAAGGTGGTATATTGGAAAATTCCTCACTAGAAGAGTCTTGAATTGTGTCCCACATTGAAGATGAAATTGAAAAAATACGGATATATAAATCAACACGAATTTTCTGATCCCTTTTATTGTCCATTCTACTGGGCCATTTTTTTTCTAATTGGTTAAAAAATGGCCTTACAATTAAGCAATAAATCTTTGGTTTTACTTTATTTTATTTTAAATAATAACATGGACCAATTAGAGAAAAGGGACCATTAGAATGGAACATGTGAGCGGACCAAAAGATCTGCAGGCAAACCCCCACTTATTGACTTAAACTTCTCGGTTAAAGCGTGAATCCGAACTTATATTAAATATGTTAATAATTACCGATATTAACTCACCCGAAACATCCATATATGGTGGGTTTCATTTTTACTTTCAGGTGTGCACATTCTATATTTATGCCTCCATAGACAACTCTACCCATATAGCCTCTTAAACGGAAGGAGGAAAAACAAACAAACAAAAAACAAAAAACAAAAAAATCGGTAATTTGGTTCTCTATTCCCTCTTACATGTGGAAAGCTATATATGATCCCAGCATTTTTGCTGTGGTTTTGTGTTTTTTACTGCGGTTCCGTGTTTTTTCGAGGTAAATGTGGACTTCTATGTTGTATTACCACGTTTTTTTAGTAACTGTGGTAAATGTTCCGTATTCTTTAATGCGGTTTTGCGGTTTTTCGAGGTAAATGTGGACATGTATGTTATATTACCACGGTTGTTTAGTAAATATGGTAAATGTATAGTTGTTTTACCTCGGTTGTATATCTAACCGATGTGTTTGTGCATGCTATTTTACCATGGTTGTGCATCTTCGTGGTAAATAAAAAAACTGGACAAATTTACTATAGTTATTCGGGTACCGTGGTAAAATCTTCTTATTTTGAAAATTATCTAACATGTTTTATTATAATATAAAATTTATGCTGAAAAATATACTACATTTTATCTATGATAATGTATGTTTGCCTTTAAAATCTTATTCTTTTAATTAATTTAGTGCTTTAAAAGCCTAACAGTGATAAGAACAAAAATTAATAAAAAAATTATTAATAATAAATATTTTTATTTTTAGTACCACAAAAGATACGTAGTCCAACAAAGATAACTTAGATGTAAAGACAAAGATAAGAATGGCCCAATATAATATATTGTCTAATGTAATTTTTGAGTGGGTAAAAACTATTCGAACAATGTTTAAAATTATTTTTATATAAAAGATAAAACTGAATTTGATAGGAAAAGTTAATGTTTAAAAAATTAAGACTAGTTCTCTTAAACATCATGCGGGATTTGAATAAATATCTTCTTAACTAGTACGATATATATTGATAGATTTTATAAACAAATATTATGTGGATAGATATTATAAATATATTATCTTGATTAATTATGAATATAGATATTATTTTGATATATTAATATATATGGATTAGATGAAGATATATATGAAATTTTATAATTATAAAATTAATAAGGATATAAAATTGTATTATTAAATTATTATTTTTTCTTAGTTAGTTGGGTATTGATAGATTATATCAATACATGTTATTTCGATAAATTATAAATATAGACATCATCTTGATAGATTATGGATATAGATATTATTTTTATATATTTATATAGGGATTAGAAAAACATATAATAAGTATAGATGATATTTAAGTTATATATAATATCACTTTTTTTTATATGATAGATAAATATCTTTTACAAAATCAGTTATAAATAGCTTACGCCCCAAGGCTAAAATCTATAAGATCTATAAGGTTTTTTATATGATAGATAATTCTCTTTTACACGTCAATTAAATACTAATTAAAAATCCTACATGATTTTTGCTTTTTAATAGCTTACGCCCAAGGCTAAAATCTATAAGATTTTTTATAACTCAATTTCATCGGTGTCCGGTCGGATGGTACTGTATATACTTGATTACCTGAATTGCCTAGCTCCTACCTGATCGCCGTATACTACGTGATTTTATATTGTAAGTTGAATTTCGTTTTAAATCCCAATGCAATCTCAATTTAGATTTAAATTTTGCATCATATATATAGTACGTAAAGCTATTCCTCTCTTGCTAGTTATATACTCTGTATTACACATGAACAAAGTTAAGTGATCATTGGATTTCTAGAATATTTATTGATCATATATTTACTCGTTACTTTATATATAAAGCTTTTTTTTAATTTAGAAATTGCAATATAAATTTAGTTGTATTTCTTTAGTACTTTTAATTCAAATTAAATCTTATTTATATAATCATGTATAGGAAAGAAATTCGTGTTATGGAGAGAAGTTGGATGTGTGCAAGTCGTTTGTCTAAAGAGTACGAAAATGGAGTTGATGACTTTATAAACCAAGCACTTAAGTATTTTGGGATAAGTAGCAAAATACCATGTCCTTGTGTAGATTGTGGAAATATTCAGTGGGTTGAGATTGATCAATTAAGAGAGCATTTGATCACGGTTGGAATTGATAAAAGTTATACTAAATGGACATGGCATGGTGAGGTAGATGATGTTGGCTTGAAAAATACAAAGAAGGATGAGATTGATGAGGATTATGAGGATGATAGATTAGAAGATATGATACATGCTCCAGACGAATTTGAGTGCTTGTTAAGTGACGCGGAAAAACCATTATATTCGGGTTGCTCTAAATTTACAAGATTATCGGCAGTGTTAAGGTTGTATAACCTCAAAGCGGGTAATGGTTGGAGTGATAGAAGCTTTACTGCATTGTTAGAGCTTCTTAAAGATATGCTTCCGGATGACAATGTCCTTCCTAGTAGTAATTATGAGGCAAAAAAGACTTTTTCTTATATGGGAATGTGCTCTGAAAAGATTCATGCTTGTCCTAATGATTGCATTTTGTATCGGAATGAATATGACTCATTGGATAGTTGTCCTGGTTGTAAGGCATCACGATATAAGAAGGACACGGTACCCGCTAAAGTGCTTTGGTATTTTCCAATAATACCGAGGTTGAGACGTTTGTTTAGAATTCCAAAAGATGCAAGGAATTTGATTTGGCACGAGGAAGGTAGGATAAAGGATGGTAAGCTTAGACACCCTGCTGATTCCCCTCAATGGAGGTATATAGATTCTAAATATCCAGAGTTTGGTAATGAGCCTAGAAATTTACGCTTTGCACTTTCCACTGATGGAATGAGTCCGTACGGTACTCTCAGTAGCACTTATAGTGTATGGCCTGTCTTGATTGTAATTTATAACCTGCCTCCTGGATTATGCATGAAACGCAAGTACATGATGTTGTCGATGCTGATGTCTGGGCCAAAGCAACCAGGCAATGACATAGATGTGTATCTGGCACCTCTTGTAGAAGATTTGAAATTATTATGGGAAGAAGGTATTGAAATTTTTGATGCACATAAGCAAGAAAGATTCAACTTGAGAGCAATGTTGTTTTGCACGATAAATGACTTTCCAGCTTATGGAAATCTTTCTGGTTATACTATCAAAGGACATTCTGCATGCCCTAGTTGTGAAATGGAAACTCATTTTCATCAAATTGCACATAAGACGGTGTACATGGGGAGTCGTAGATTTCTGGATGCCGACCATCATTATCGTAGTCAAAAAGATAAGTTTGATGGTACCGTGGAAGAAAAGATAGCTCCAACTGCTTTATCTGGTGAACAAGTTTATGAAAGAGTGAAAGATATAGATATAACATTTGGTAAGAAAGATGAATATGGAAGGAGGAGGAAAGTGAAGGCTACTAACGGGTGGAAAAAAAGATCTATATTTTTCTCCCTTTCTTATTGGAGTTCCTTATTCGTAAGACATAACCTGGATGTGATGCATATTGAAAAGAATATATGTGATAGCATAATTGGCACATTGCTTAATATCCCAGGAAAGACGAAAGATGGCATCCAAGCTAGACGTGAATTGAAAAAACTGGGAATTAGGCATGAGTTACATGTAGATGAGGACAGTGATCGTGTTTATTTACCTCCTGCATGCTATACTCTTTCTAAAGATGAGAAGTATAAGTTTTGTGATTGTCTAGCTAA
Source organism: Polygonum maritimum (assembly GCA_963924305.1). Taxonomy (NCBI): domain Eukaryota; kingdom Viridiplantae; phylum Streptophyta; class Magnoliopsida; order Caryophyllales; family Polygonaceae; genus Polygonum; species Polygonum maritimum. The sequence goes on along the minus strand of OZ002735.1, from coordinate 36,632,243 downwards.
AGTTAAAGTTCCTGATGGATATTCCTCTAACATCAAAAATCCTGTTTCGATGAATGATCTCAAGTTGGTGGGCCTCAAGTCTCATGACTGTCATATTTTAATGCAAGAGATGTTGCCGATAGCTCTACGTTGCATTTTGCCAAAGGGTGTTCGACTTGCAATTACCAGGCTATGTTTTTTCTTCAAAGCAATCTGTAACAAAGTGATTGACCCCAAGCATTTGAATTCCTTGCAGAATGATATTATCATCACTTTGTGTGAGCTTGAAATGTATTTTCCGCCAACTTTCTTTGATATCATGATCCATTTGGCCATTCACTTGGTAAGAGAGGTTAGATTATGTGGTCCAGTTTTTTTAAGATGGATGTACCCTTTTGAAAGGTATATGAAAGTGTTGAAGGGTTATGTAAAGAACAAGAACCGTCCCGAGGGATCGATTGCTGAGCGGTATATACTTGAAGAGGCAGTGGAATTTTGTAGTGAATACTTATCTAATGTTGACCCCATCGGTATCCCTCAGCCTCAACGAGTAGATACAACAGAAGGGCGTGGGATATCAGGAGCCAAACTAATTAGCATGGATCCTCTTATGCGGCAAAAAGCACACCTCTACGTCCTTCATAACGTTGATGAAGTTGTGTCGTATGTAGATGAGCATAAGGATTTGTTGAGACACATTAACATCGGTAGAAATGAAAGTTGGATTTTGAAAGAGCATAACCGCACCTTTGCCACATGGTTTGAAAAACAGATAGCATCAAAACTGACTGACTCACCAAGTTTTGTGTCTGAAAAATTGAGATGGTTGTCTTACGGCCCTAAGATGGAAGCCATTCATTATACAACATACTTGATTAATGGTTATACATTCTACACAGAGGCACGTGACGAAAAAAGTCCAATGCAGAATAGTGGAGTCACTATTACAGCGGAAGCCATCCATATTTCAGGTGATAAAGATAAAAGACCCACATATGCATCCACTCAATATTATGGGGTGATTGAGAGTATTTTGGAATTGGAGTATACTAATTTCAATGTGCCAGTATTTGGTTGCAAATGGGTCAAGGATAGTGCAGTCAAAGCTGATGAGCTAGGTTTTATCCTTGTAGACCTCAATGACTTAGGTCATAAAGATGATCCTTTCATATTTGCATCACAAGCAAAACAAGTATTTTTTGTTTCAGATCCATCAAACAAGAAACTTTCAATCGTCTTATCAGGGAGAAAAAGATTCGTTAATGATGAACTTGAAAATGATGCTGAGGATATTACTGAAGGAAGTATTTGCTCTACGATTCCAATACTCAACTATGAAGACACTAATAAAGAGCTCTATGTGAGAGATGATCATGATGAAGGATTGTATGTTCAAGCATTAGAGGAAGGAGGTACCGGAACATCAAAGAAACGTCGTCATAATTAATGCCTTGCCCAATAAGAAAAAGAAACAATACAAGGTCGGTGTTGTTAGTGGAAATTAGAACAAGTTTATGATTTTTTTATGTAATTCATTGTAATTTGTTGAACGTACACCTACGTGTGATTATATACTAATTTAGCATATCATACTTTAAATTACTAGTTATATATATTATAGATCTTATACTAATTACTAGTTATCATACTTCAAATCTTTCATTGAGAATATGAATTGTGGGTACGTAATTGCATAATCGCACATATATTTTGAAACAATGGTACATATATAATGTTGTATTAGTATTAAAATGTATTTTTAATACATTTAATATAAATATTTTTTTTATTGTTGTAGTAGTATTAAAATGCATTTTTTAAGAGAAAATATATATTTGAATACTACTATTTATTTTTTTGTTACTATTAAAATGTATTTTAAAAATATTTATATTTTAATAATTTTATTAGTATTAAAATATATATATTTTTTGAAAAATTCAACGTATTTTGGGTCGATCCACAATTTATTTTCGTATTGCATATAATACACCGGTTTGACCAGGTCAAACATGCCAACGGGTCGACCCGTAAACCCGTAAATCCGCGACCTGTTTCCCAAAAACCCACAAACCCGCGGGCCGGATCGCGGGTCACTTTTTAAATTTTTTGCGGGTCGCGGGACGGACCGCAACCCACATTGCAGGTCGTGGGTCCACCCGACCCGACCCGTTCAACACCCCTAAACTTACATACAATAATCTAAAAAAAACCTTTTTTTTTTGACGTGCTACGTGCTAGTTGCTACATGTAATTAGAGAAAAGAAATAATGTGGATAAATTTGGTTACATTTTTTAAAATAAAATATATAGAGAGAATAGAGTTAGAAATAGAAAAAGATAAAAGATGGATAATCATACAAAAGTTCACAAGGAAAGATAAAATCCAGCTACTTCCAAAAAAAAAAAAAGATACAGTAATTTTTTTATGTACCAGTAGAAGGAGAGGAGATCAATACGAGAGGCAAATCTAATTTTTTTATTTCGTTCAATTTCAATAGCGCCGAAATATTGCGCGCTTTCAACAAAGCAGTTCCGCAATATATTCATCACGATCGGTTCCAGTTGTCCTTCACTTCCAACAAAGAGTTTGTGTTTGTGTACGCTCTCCTCCTTCCGCAACTACTTGTGGTCGATCTCCTTCTACTGTTACATGTCACAATCTTAAACCTATTTAATTTTATTGTTTATGCGAGATTACTCGTTTTCAGGCGATCGGTATCTCCGATTTCTCTTCGTTTTACTAAAACTAGGGTAGCTGGGTGACCTGAGATTATTTTTTCCTTGAATGTGATATTGAGGATCAGTAAGAATTGAATAGCACAAGTGTAAAATTTGTTTTATAAGTGATTCTGTAGATGCGTTGAAACAGAACTTGCCCCATAGGTGTTTGATAAAATGTCCAAGTGAAAAGTGATTGTGTAGATTTATTGAAAGTGAACTTGCCCCATAACTGTTTGATAAATTGTCCAAGTGAATTGGGATGTTTTAGCTTTGTTTAATCCATTTTGATTACAATCAAGATATCTTAAAACAAGTATGTTTTTCTAGCTTTAAAGCTGTTTTTGGCATACAAACTAAGATGGGTTTAAGTAGGGAATTGGATTTTTTTTTTTAATTCCAAATCCCAATTGTACGTATAGCCCCATGTGAATTATCATTGCAAAGTTATCATGCTGGTACTTTTATGCTTGCTTACAAAGCTTTTACCGGCTCTGTATTGGATTTTTTTTTCTTTATTCCCAATTGAGTTTGTAGTGCCTTGTTGCTGTGTATGTACATTTTAGCCAACTTTGTGGTTCCCCAATTCGATCATTGCCAGAAAGTGTATGGTCTTGAAATGGGAGAGGGATTCTACTACTACTTGACACAAAAATAACCCGTTTTGAATCTATCAATCAACAATGGATTTTATTATTTGTAGTTGATGTCTGTAATACTATATTTTAACTCTTTCTTTATGTTTCATAGATATGGGTTCCAAAAAAGCTCGTGAAGATGGAGGTTCTAGAGAAGATGCCGAAAACATCTCTTCACCTCCTAAGCGTAAAGTCGGACGAGGACGCACTCTTATGGCAAAGGTTACAAGGCATAAGAATAAGGGTCTGAAATTCAAGTTGAGATGGAATCGGTATGGACAGGCTATAGGAGGTGCTATTTGTGCAAACTTTAAGAGTTATCTTGGGATGTGTACTCGTGGTCGGGTCAATATCAATTACAGACGTTGGGATAGAGTTCCTGACCATATTAAGGATGCTATATGGATAGATGTGACGGTAAAAAGAAATTAACATGTTTTTCGGTTGTTTTTTCAATGGAAGGTTACTTACATAATTATCAATTTTAAATTAATTTTCAGGCTGCATACGAAGTTCCTGAACACAAGCGACGCATGATTTTGTCTGAAGCCTCGTCAATGTTTAGAGATTTTAAGTCCAAATTGAAGCGTAGGTTTATGTATTTAGATAAAGGGAAAAAAATAGTCAACCCTCGTCCTCCACCCAAATATACTTTTATCAATCAACAAATGTGGGACGAGTTTGTTCGAACTAGACTTACTCCTGAGTTTGAGGTAATATCTTCTAATTACTACTTGCTTTAATATGTGTTTGATTATATTTGAATTGCGTTTTTTTTTTGTAACCTACGGGAGGAAAGCGAAAAGCATCGAAAGAGTGGCGAAAATAATGATTATAGTTATAGAGCTTCTCGTTTAGGATATGCTCGTCTCGAAGAGGAAATAGTAAGCAAACAACTAACTTCAAACAACTTACTTCTTATATGTCATTCATTATTATAATATGATATGACTTTTATGTGTTTTAGATTTTAGAAGTCCAAAAAGAATTAGCAAATCCAGAAGAAGATCTCACATCATCAATGATAATACCAAGAGATAAATTGTGGCTAGCGGTTAGGAAGGACAAAGATGGTAATATGGCTGAAAATGTTCAACGAATAGCAGCCCAGATGGTAAGAATGTTACTCCAAACTTAGTGGAAAGAAGAGTTAATTGTCCATAGTAGTTACATCTCAGTGGAAATTCTACATTATTAACTAGTGATCTATTTTTTTTTGGTCAACATTAACTAGTGATCTATGTGTTCAAGTAAAGTAGAGTTACTTGTCCTTTATAGATTTCATTAATTAGATGATCGTTATTTGACTGTTGCATGATAATATTGACCATTATAGAGTAGTTATTAAAAGATAATATAAAGAACAGGTTCATGATAATATTAAAGGGAGAAGAAAATTAAAGAACCTATACGTGATGTTGCCCCCAAATTTTATGGACATGTACATATACTCTTGCTCCAAATTGAGTGTGAAATTAAATTAATATAATAAAAGCATGTTTTCACTAACTCTTGTACGAGAAGTTACTATATAATACCATATTGTTCATTTCTTGATCTGCTACCGCTCTATATGAATAGGAATGTCTTTATAGTCAATTAGCTACTATATATTAATGTCTAGAATATGCCTGTTAATATAACTATTTTATTGAGAATATTATACATTATAGTATTTTCAGTTTTTATGATTAATAAAGTCTTACTATTAGGAGGAGATATCACAAAAAGTAGCTAAAGGTGAAATGCAACTTTCTGGATGACGAGACTTGTTAGCTACTGTACTCGGAAGGAAAGAACACCCAGGTCGTGTTTTGGCTACAGGAGCAGGGGTGACTATAACCCAGTATTTTGGAAAAAAGAATGATCATGGTGAACAAGGAAATGAAGTCCTTGAAAAATTAAAAGCTGAGATTGAATTGTTAAAAAAAAAATGTGCAGCTTTGGAAAGTGACAAATCAAGGAATCTCAACCATGGAGCACAAGATAATAATCAAAAAGAAAATGAAACTTGTTCTGCCATAGATTTTCCTGAGGTAAAACTAAGATTGAATCTCTTATAATTTCTTGTCATGCATATTCTATCTAATTACTTTATGATCTTTTGGTAAATATTATTTTATAGGGTTGGACTAAATGTCAACTAGCTTCACCTGATCCTGGACATTCCATAGTGGCTTTGGGAATGGTATTCAGTAGTCATGACATGCAGAATATGGTAATTCATAACATACCGTTGAAGCCTGGACACATGAAAGTTAGTATAACTGACCCTAAGATGCCAGAAGCGCCTTTACCTGTACCCACTGAAGAAGCATGTGTAGTGTTTGAAGCAAATGGTTCTTATGTCCAGTGGCCAAGAAATCTCATTTTCATAGACAAGGTACGAATTTTTTTATTTGTTTTATAAATAATATTCATTTAGCAATTTTTAACTATTGTATGTGTGTGTATTGTTTAACATCGAAGGGACTACAATTATCATCCGGTGATAAGGGTAAGGAGAAGAGTATCAGCCTAGATGCAAGTTCATTTTCTTCTAACACAGCCAATAAGGATCGTCCAAGCAAGGCTCAAAGTTCTGAGTTTAAGCCCACAGAAGACCAACTTTTAAATCTTAGAACTGGAACTATGAAAATGATGTACAAGATTGCTCGAACCATGGAAACTGTGTCCATTCCTATCCATAAAGATCTCAACATGGACAATCAAATGTGGATTACTAAGGAGGAGATCTTTCAATGGATATTTCAAGAAGAAATCCAAGCCACACATATATCAGTATACATTGCGTAAGTTGATTTTTTATATATAATGAATTTACATTTATCTGCTGTGTTTTATTTTTATTATTTTCACTTTTATAATATTTTTAAATTTATGTGATAGGTATTTGTTTAAGGCTTGTCAAGATAAGAGCACACTGTCACAATTTGGATTTTTGTGCCCACACAAAATAGCTGAAATTCCTATGAACTTTAGAAAGCAACAAGATAATGAGAGGCAAATCAAGGAAATTAAGGAGAAGAGAGCAACTGATCAAGCACGCTATATTGCAAATGCAATGCAAAAGACAAGAAAAAATCAGATTTTTTTTCTCCGTACAATTCCAAGTAAGCAAACTTCCTTAATTTTTTATATATTCCATTCTTTTTAAGTAGGCTTAAGATAAATATTTTCTTTATTGTATAGGTTTCATTGGATGTTATGTGTGATTCATCCTTATAAACAAACAGTATACTGGCTTGACCCACTTGGATTGAAAGTTAGACCTGAGATACAAAATGTAGTGGACATATAAGTGTGTATACATCGCTTTACATAATTATAGTTCTTAATGACTTTGTGATAATTATTTGTTTGTTATATATATATATATATATATATATATAGGTCTATGAAAATGTGGATTGCTACTAATAATGCAGACAGGCCTAACAAGTCAACAAAGTGGATTCACGTAAAGGTTAGTTGTATTTTGTTAAATTTTAATAAGAATGGAATCATTATGCATAAGCATAAGCATAGCATTTTAAGGAATCTGGTTTGTATAATTGACTTGAGATTCTTTTTTTTTTTTGGTTTTGCCTATAATAGTCTTATATTTAATGTTGTGATCGAATAGTTTGACATTATAAAGATTAACAAGTTCTTATATATCAAATGTTTCTCGTAAGGTATCATTAATATGGATGTTGATTTGTATTTTGAGCTACAGACCATTGAATGGAATTGTCCTTCCAAAACAAAATTGCTATGTCATGTGGAACGTGTGTTGTCTTTAAAGACTATGTTGTATGGTACCACCTATATATATGTATATTCAAGTAGTACGGTGTTTGCTTTTGTAGTGTCCTAGACAAGCAAATAACATTGATTGTGGATACTATGTGCTTCGATTTATGTACGTGGACAAGACACTATTCCTGAGAAGGTATATAATTTTACATTTTATTTTGATTAATGTATGTTAGCATCGTTTCTAATCATAATTTTCCATTGTAGTATTATCCAGGCTTGGGTGGATTGATACCATATTCAATGGAGAAGATAGATGAAATTCGGGATCAGTGGGCAACATTTGTTCAAGACTTCATAGATTAGTTAGTGATGATTTATGCAGGGTTAATTTCAAAATTCAGTGGAGTTTTGCAAGTAATTACTATCAAACGATTATGTTGATTCTCTTTAATATGGACATATAGCTAGCTAGCCTATTTATGGATTGGTACGGTGTATGACATTTAGACTATTTGTCAATGCATTTGGATTGGTTATTTATTTTGATTATATGTATGGAATTGAATGTTCTTATAATTATGTATAGGTACTGGCTATGCATAATATAAATATTATATTTTTCTATAATAAATGAAGTGCACGTTTACTCGAGCTCACTTGATAGCAATTTTACCATTGTATATCTTTATTACGGGTGAATATATTGTGGTTTATACAATTTTACCACTGTATATCTTTACTACGGGTGAAATATTTACCGCGGTTTATACAATTTTATGTTGATTTACACTTTTACCACGGTTGGAAAAAGACTACGGTTCATACACCCGTGGTAACTAAGATAACCGTGGTAAAATCTCCACCGTGGTAAACATGTTTACCAATGTCATGTTTACCGCGCTTGTAAACCGAGGTAATCCTTACAAAATAACCGTGGTCAAAAGTCATTTTTCTACTAGAGGCTAATCGCGCAATTCATGCAAAGTCTGGGTGCAATGATACATGCGGAGATGTGAAGATCCCTTTCCCCTTCGGGATAGGAACCGGTTGCTTCTACGATCCCTGGTTTGAGATCGAGTGCAAGCCGGGATCCTCGAGTTCTAATGGCTCTATGCTCAAACCCTTCTCGTCCAAACTCAACCTTGAGGTTGTTGATATTTCCACGGGCGTAGATATGGATTTGGTAGTTGGCATGCATCCGATGAATTCGTGTCGTGCAGATGAGCAACAACATCTTAACTTGACGGGAAGCCCGTTTTGGGTCACGTACGGAGACACCGTTTTAGTGATGGAGGGATGCCCAGGTAGTGTAGTCGTGCACAACCAAAGCAAGAAGATTATGGGAGGGTGTGCCACCGTTTGCGACTACGACAACAACGCTGAGCTACAAAGGAGTGATTGCTACGGGTTCCGTTGCTGCCGAACGTCGCTGACTTCAGACAATATATACTAGTCCTACAAAAGCTTACGAGCTGGATTTTGTTAACCGATCATCGAGCGATGTACATCAAAATTGCCTTGTGGCGACCGCGATGCGAGATACACATCTGAATCAATATCTGTCAAGCTCGGACCGGACCTCTGTGGTGCCTGTAGTATTGGGATGGAATCTGGAAAGGAAGATGATGCATGGCAAGTTGGCAACAGTCCTCATGCTTCATGTCTTGAAAACTATGGTTTCAACGATCAGGACATGTTCTTGCGGTGTGAGTGCAAAGATGGCTATTATATATGAGAACCCATATTTCTACAACGGATGCCAAGGTAAACACATTTAATCTTAACCAAATACATAAACAGGCCCCTGAACTTGCGCCCAATAGTCATTTAGAACCCCGGACTTTAAAGTTTGTCAATTTGACACCTCAACTTAACATTCACGATCAATTAAACACATAATCGATGACATGTATAAAAAAATATGTCACATCAAAGCAACATATTTGTCCACATGTACGCCATGTCATATTAAATAAAAAAAACCTTAAAAAAAATTAAAAAAGTAAAGAAAAAAGAATGAAGATGAGAAGATGGAGGGATGGGTTTATGCCGGACGCCTACTCGCCAAAGTCGAACAAGCCCTAGCTGGTGGTGACCTGCCCGATCCGGTACCTCCTGCGAGAGCAGCGACTCCTCTTCATCCTCATCGGCATCGCCATCGCCACCCTCTTCCTCACCGTCCTCCCCTCGTCTTCCCCTTCCTCCGACGCGATCCCGTTCGATCGTGAGGAGTCGTTCCTCCTCTCGACCGAGTCAACCCAACTCACCACCCGCCCCCGCTTCGGACCCGTGTCATGAGCGGCGAGATTATGCGGGGCCTGAAGAGGAAGGGCCTCCGGATCATGGTCAGGGGCGGGGCCGGCTTCGTCAGGTCCCACCTGGTGGATCGGAGCTCCGACGCCCGACGGGCTACAAACCCCTCCATCTTCTCGTTTTTCTTATTTTGTTTCTTTTTCCTTTACTTTTTACTTTTTTTAATGTTTTATTTTATTTAACATGACATGGCGTACACATGGACAAATATGTGGCATATTTTTTATACATGTCAGTGATTCTATATTTAATTGGTTGTGAATGTTAACATGAGGTGTCAAATTGGCAAAGTTTAAAGTTCGGGGTCCTAAATGACTATTGAGCCCAAGTTCAGGGGCCTGATTATGTATTTGGCCAACAACGATTTGTCTTCTACTTTTATGTTGTATGCCCTTTTAGAGTTTACGATATATAGTTTTTACTCAATGTGACATAATATTGAGAGCTTTTGTAGCGGTTAGTTCACAAATAATGTACTAATTAATTCCTCCTTCTTCCTCCTTCGTTCCAACCTTTTTGGATGACCCAGGTTCTACAAAACAATGGACAAAGGGGGTGGGGATCCCCTAATCCACCTCCGATGCCTAAGTGAGAAGAGTATCCGTCAATTGAGTGTCAAGGGTAAATAATGTGAGAGGGTGATAGAGCTAGACGGCTTAGCGAAGATCAACGTATTTAGGGTAGTTTTTGAGATATCATTTCTACATGGCGAAGATATGTATGTAAAGTGGAAGAGAGAGGGCCGAGAGACAAAAATTTTATCCCGAAACAAGCGATATCTTGCTACCCAATCCAACGATAATTCTATCTTATTAAATAAGATAAGACCTTCCAACTACCAGATAATTACCCCGATATAATCAACAATATATAAGCAAATAAAGATAGAACATAACTTAATAAATAAACTTACCTCGATGACGGAAGATAACGACCTCAATTAAGATGACGAAAATTTACCCGCTCACAATAGCTTACAAATCGGAGTTTTTTTTATAATCCAATCTACATAATAGAGCTGAAAGTTTCAAACTATGCCATGATTAATTGAATTAATTATGGAATCAAAAGATATATAGAAGATCATAGATAAGGTGGATGGAGGAATAATAGTAAAATAATGGGGTTTTGGGGCTCATGGGACTCCGACTCATGGTTGATAATGGCCTTATAACCACAAACTATGTGCTTAGTTTATAAACCCCAAAAATCGAAAGAATTTAGGACATGAAAATTGAAAGGATACGAGAGATGAATTGGAGAGCTTTTTTCTTTAAGACTAATAATGGTTTGATCTTGTCGTTCGAATATCTAATCAAACGGTTAAACCTCTAAAAATAATATCCAGAGATCATCGATTCGTGTTATTAGAATTTCTAGTTAGCATATATATTGAAATACAAAATTCAATCAAGACTTACAAAACGACGGACCTAGTCTTAAACCCTAGCATATATATTGAAATACAAAATTCAACCAAGACTTACAAAACGACGTACCTAGTCTTAAACCCTGCACAAAATGTACGTCTTGGTTAATCAATCTAAATTTCTTTCTCCTGAATTGGTTTCACTAACACCACATAAAACCCGATTCAGCTACAAAAGCTAGCTTCCATATGTAACGTTTCTTTCTTTCTCCATCGGGCGACTTATAAAAGCGAGTCACTGGAAAATTCCAACATATGACAAAGTTGTCATTTTACTGGTGTGGAATTCCAAAAACTACATTAATAGGCATTGTTGTTTGTTTATGTCTTACGTGTCCGTTTTATAATTGTCTTGTTAGCCCGTTTGATTTTGTATGAAAATAATTTTCATTTTTAGAACTTTTTTTAAATCTAGTTCTTACACTCATGTCATGCCCCTTTAAGGCCCCGTTTGGTAACACTGTCGGAATCGGATTGGAATCAGGAATCGGAATGGAATCAGAAATCGGAATGAACCATTCCAAAGACATGTTGTTTGGTATGTTGTCGGAATGAACTATTCATAATAATTATGGTTTAAAATTCTTAAGATTTAGGGTTCTTAATTATGATTTCAAGGGTTTATTACTTTTAGAAATTATAATTTAAGGTTGTGGAGTTTTAGGATTCAAGATGAACAATTATATATAATTCTTGGAATGAATGATACCGGTCATTTTCGGCTGGAATCAAATTAATCTGTAGCCTTGGAATGAGCCATTCCTGAGAATGAAATTGATTCCAGAAATTTCTCTGCAAACATCATACTGGAATCATTCATTCCTGATTCTCATTCCTTATTCCCGGGGAATCAAACCAAACGGTTAATTTATTATTTCTTTTGGAAAAAATTGTCTAAAATGTCTGAAATAAGTGTTTTATTGTTCTCACAAAAAAAAGAAATAAGTGTTTTATTTGTTTATTGAGCACATAGTCATCTAGCAATAAGCAAAAAAAAAAAAATCATGAACGAGAAACATACGACAAAATTCATGCAAACTAAAAGGATGAAAGAATTCAAAACAAGAAAATTACTTAAAAAATCACACTACTGGTCAGCGTAAGAAGACAATTATTTTTTTATACAGTAAAAACGTAATTTCGTTGAGTTATTTTGTAAAAAAGTAAATTAAGCAAATTCACATCTCAGCCTCTCAGGAACATAGGGTTTTATGTGACAGGTCAATGGTCCAATTGTATATGACACGTAACACAATTAATCACATATGCAAGGGAACTACGTACGTGAAGGAGTGTTACATTTTTGTTTTTCCATAATTGTTGTTTGGATTTTGCTCATTGGAGTGTTTTTGATGCCTCGCAATTATGGACTGTCCTTTCGCTTGAGCTTTGGGCCCAATTATATACCGTTGGATGAGGTCTAACGAATTCTTTTTTGAAGAAGATATTTAGCAAAGCTTTGGCTCCATGTATGAGGGGATGTGATTTGAACTTATGGGGAGGTGGTCTCTTAAAATTTCATCAATGGTCGTCTTCAAACAATGAAGAAGAAATGTCGATGAAGGTGGTATCTTGGAAAATTCCTCACTAGAAGAGTCTTGAATTGTGTCCCACATCGAAGATGAAGTTGAAAAAATGACATATAAATCAAAACAAATGGTCTCTTTTATTGTCCATTCTACTAGTTCCTTTTTTCTAATTGGTTAAAGTGGCCTTATGTAATTTTTGGCTTTACTTTATTTCATTTGAAATAATAACGTGGACTAATTAGATAATAGGGACCATTAGGATAGAACATGTGAGCGGACCAGAAGATATGCGTTGCATATAACTAAGGTGAACCCCTACTTATTGACTTAAGCTTCTCGGTTAAAGCGTGAATCCGAACTTATATTAAGAATATTAATAATTACCGATATAAACTCACCCGAAACCTCCATACATGGTGGGTTTCATTTTTACTTTCATGTGTGCACATTATATATTTATGCCTCCATAGACAACTCTACCCACATAGCCTCTTAAACGGAAGGAGGAAAAACAAACAAACAAACAAAAAAATCGGCAATTTGGTTCTCTATTCCCTCTTAACTGTGGAAAGCTATGATCCCAGTGTACTTGCTGATACTACTACCAATCCTTAACGTAGAGGCTAATCGCGCAATTCTTGCAAAGCCTGGTTGCAATGATACATGTGGAGATGTGAAGATCCCTTTCCCCTTCGGGGTAGGAACCGGTTGCTTCTTCAATCCTTGGTTTGAGATCGAGTGCAAGCCGGCATCCTCGAGTTCTAATGGCTCCATGCTCAAACCCTTCTTGTCCAAACTCAACCTTGAGGTTGTTAATACTTCCGGGACCAACGGATTGGTAGTTGGTATGCCTCCGATGAATTCGTGGTTTAAGAGAAATTATATATATATGTATATACGTATATATATTTAAAATTAATTAGTGGTTTAAGAGAAATTTATTAATAATGTATATTCATATATGATAAAGCATACTCACTTGGGAGTAGGGAAATGCTTACACAATATACATAAATCAACTTTTAAAAATTTTAATCCAAATTAAAACAATTGTTCCGTCAAAGATATAACATTAAGATGGAAGGGGTGTTTTTTATATCACACGGGGTAGTTAATTAACTACCTTCCCCAAGACACCCACTAGTATATATATTGGAGGAGTTGGGTACGTTGGCGCCGGTTACCAACAACAAAATCTCAATCTTCTTTCCTGCAAACAAACAAAGAGAGAGTAAGCAAAACAAAAAACAGAAGGAAAAAGAGGAACGTGTTCTACGTACAGTTCATTATCCTTACCACTACCGATCACAATTTGCTTTTGTCATTGCAAATTAAAGGTAGTATGAGCGCATATGTATATACGTATACTCTTGATCTGTGTTTTGTTTTCCTTTCTTTCAAAAATCATTTAAAACTGATTTTGTGGCCCGGGAGGAACCGAGTGGATCCGAACGCCACACCGAAAATTGATTTCGTTTTAAAATATAATCATATATACATTTTTGAAATTGGGTTAACGTCATGGCCTGGGAGGAACCGAATGGATCCGAACACCATGTACGTTAACTTGTGGCCTGGGAGGAACTGAATGGATCCAAACACCACAACAATTAGCCTTTTCTATGCCGTTATAATGTCGAAATTACTCCAGAATATTTTCTCATATATGTAGTTCTGATCATTGCACAAAACGGCACATGAAGACAATTGTATACAAATTAGATGGACTACGCAGGGATGAAGAAACAAAATCATAGTGTTCATGGTGTATAGCATGATGAATACGTGTACGTGTGGTAATATATGCACTAAAACAAATGGGGTCATGAACCTATAATCATATGGCCTGTTAATTAGATGAAGAAAATTAACACAAAAGCTTCATTTAAATTTGACTAATATACATAAATATGGAGTCATGATATAAGCTGTCATGTATATGGACCTTACAATTTCAACAGAGGGATCCAGTACATGTAAGGCAGAAGATGAATTCCCCAAACAATGCACAGTATATATGTATCTCACCCTTGTTATTGACGTAGGTGGCCGGTGTTGACTTCGATTTCAACATATATGAAGTTGGGTCTGTTGGCTAACTAGTACGAATGTGTGCTGAAGATTGAAGGGTAATTAGGGTTAATGGAAACTATTAAATTCAGTCTTCAAAGTTCACAATAATTTAGGGAATAAAAAAAATCAGGCCAAAGAAGAATACAAATTCAAACCTGATTATACTTGGGCAAGTTGTTGAAGGAGATAGACGATTTTACTCCGCTTGTGGGAGACTTAATTTCATACGTGGTTTCTCCCTGATCGTAAGAGAAGATTTAGGTCTCTGATATGTCAAAATTAATTAAGGGAAAAGAAATCTTTCAATAAGATAATTGGGAGATACATTAAAGTTTGATTAAACCGACTGGGCCTAAAATACTCAAGTGGGCCGGTAAGTTTTAATTAGATTAAGCTTAAATTAATTATGGTTGATTTTGAGTTTAACAAAGAATAACAATGCAGTTACGTACATAAGGCATAAGCGTGTAAAATTATATATATAATGCCTCTTATGTACATGGTTAGCTTTTTGCTATGTAACCATATAAATTAACGTTATACATAATCTTATTAATTAAGTCAATCTTGAGGACTAAGAAACGACTGATTAAGCCAATAGAACTAAGTATGATTTGATCCCGTTACATACGGGTACGTAGGAAATTTAACGTTAAATTTGTACGCGTTAAATTCAATCACAACCTTTAATTACATTTTAATATGTCTTTGAGAACTACGTTTGACTTGATTCCATATCATATAAATGGATACGTAGGAAATACGACATAAAAATATAAATGTGTCGTATTCAGTCACAAATTAAATTAAAAACAATAAACTCTCGAGCCTTATGTTTGATAGTGAAGAGATTATACAACCCTTCCTAGAAGGTGGGTTTAATCTTATTTACACCGCACAAATGATAGTTGGTTTGAATCAGAGCAACCCTTCCTAGAAGGTGGGTTCGGGTTTATTCCGCTGATGTGTGAAAATCGAACATAAACAACCAAACAACAAAAATATAAAAAAAAACTCTGAACTACGTAAGGCTTGATTCTCTAAAAAAGAGATACGTAGGCAACCCGTAAAATTGGGTGCAGCCAAAATCATAAAAACCATTAAATATTTTGTATCGATATTGCTTTTAATCAAAAGAGTCAAAAGAGAGGGTCGAACTAAAATAAAAATAATTATTATATGTTTTGCAATTTTGTGTACATTTTTGCTCAACATATATTTGGCACGCCCAGTGGGACCTTTTCTTTCTTTTCATCTTTAAGTGGTGTCGATACTAATGTTTACTTTGCGTTGTTGCAAGGAAAATGGCTCTACAAGCAACCGTTAACTTCAACGAACTCCCCGCAACTTTCATCGTCAATGGAGGTCGTTGGGTGAGAAAGAGGTCGTTTGAGGTGTGCTTCAACGTCACTAGGGACTCAATCTATGCTGAGATCCCTCTTGAGAACCCCTTTAGTGCTCTGCCCGAGGGGGAAATTGGTGACAAGCCGGGCATGAAGCCGAAATATGTGAAGGTCGCTCATCCGTGGGTAAATAAGCCCATCAAGAGCCAAGTGGCGACCAACAAAACTCCATCTAAGTGGCACCAAGCCCGTAGTTGGGGTCTCTCACAGGCCCACTATTAGGGTCATTAAGACTGTTGAGGAGGTTGCAAAGCCTGCCACTCGACCCATCTCCAAGGCCAAAAAGTCCAAGAGAACGGGTCGTAAGAACAGATCCAAGAGGGGCGGGGCAACTCACCGCTTAGCGAAGTCGTCTGCCTTAGAGTTGGCTAACAAGACTCTTTGGGAGGCTGCTCGTGAGCTGGCAATGCCGAGGGCGCCAATCCATGTCCCTCGAGTCAACCCCCAGACCCGTATCCTCATTGGGTCCATACCTATCTACATAGGTGAGACTGAGGAGGTTAATATGGCTTCCTTCACCGAAGAGGTCCCTCCAAAGACCTCTAAAATCAAGATTGTCAAACCTTCTCAATCCGAGAAAGCTCGAGACGATCAAAACACCAAACGAGACTCACGAGCTCTTACGAAAAAGAAGGGCTCATCAAAAGCAACAAGCTTGACTTCAAATACGGTCGAGTCCCAGGCCTACACCGGTGTTATCACGAGGTCGAAGGCCAAAGAAATGTCTTTTGCAAGCGTGGTCGCACGTTCCCCGTCTCCTCCGCCACCTGTTGTAGAGGATGTACACTCAGAGGAGGAGGTTGAAAGTTCTCCACTATATGGGGACTTGAACACCCTCTTCCGAGAGGAAGAATTTCCGACCATGGCTAGCAAGCCAAAATCACCCCCCGCCTTACAAGAAGAGACGGAGAGTATGCCGGTTTTAGTTACCGACACAACCAGTATGGAAGAGCAACTCCGAGAGTTGCAAAATCAATTAAGCGAAAAAGATGCTCAAATAGCATCACTGCTGCTCGAGTACCTAATCATGTTCAAGAGAGTAGGCAAGACCAAACGGGGACAAGTGGTGAAAGTCACGGGGCCGGTTTAGCTCTCACCCCACAAGAAGTCCGAGAGATGATAACTCAAGGGATTAGAGAGTTTCAAGCCTCACAAAATCCATCTGTCATAGGGTACCGAAAGCCGTACCCTACACATTATGATTCGGTTCCTTTTCCGCCTGGATATCAAAGGCCGAATTTTGACAAATTTGATGGCGTTCATGGCTCACCACACGAGCATCTCGCTCACTTCTATTCTGCATGTGGCGAGACAGCACTTAGTGATGCCCTGCTCTTAAGACAGTTTGTCCAGTCACTAAAAGGGCCAGCGTTTACATGGTACACACAACTACAACCTGACTGTATTCAGACATGGGATGACCTACAAAGGGCATTCTTGGCCCAGTTCGTAAGCTCAAAAGCTAAGGTCTCTATTATGGACCTCGCAAACGCATGTCAACGTTCAAATGAGTTTGCAAACGACTTCATCTCCATGTGGAGAAGCCTAAGATTACAATGCCCTGAAAAATTAAGTGAGCAGGCTTGTGTGCAAATGTGCACCAATAATCTACTTCCTGAGCTTGCAGTACACGTAGGAAGTGCCGAGCCTACATCATTTGATGCTTTGGTGTCGAAGGCGTGTAATGTTGAGCGCCAACTTGCTAGGCGCCAAGCAAGCTCTAGCCGTTCTCATCATAATGACTCAAAGAGAGATGAGGGCAGAAAGCCACAGAAGAAGGGTGAAACCATGGCTACTTTTATCAAGCCTAGTAACAAGTCTTCTAGTGGCAATAATTCGAAGGCTCAAGAAAGGGGAAACTCCAAAGAGTCTAATAAAAAGCTAACTCTTGAAGAGAGGAAGCAAAAGAAATACCCTTTCGACGACGATGACGTTAAAGGGATATTTGAAGAATTGATGGCTGCCAAACTTCTGACGCTTCCAGAGCCAAAAAGGCCCAAAGAAGTTGGCAAGACGAGCGATCCAAAATATTGCCCGTATCATCGATTGATTAGTCATCCAATCGAAAATTGCTATGTCCTTAAGGATATTATAGAAAGGATGATTAATAAAGGAGAAATCGAGATCGAAGGAGCGTCGTCAAAGGCTCCAGCGGCCTCGTCAAATATCATCTCGACAGTAGGCGCCCAAGAGTATGGTGATCCATCTTTAGAGTGCACCAATACTCAAGGGACAATGAGCATCCCTACTGTATCACTGCCTCATATGGCGATTCCGGTTCAATTCAGACTGGATGGTAAAGTTCACATCGTTTGGGCATACCCTGATATGCCAAGACCTATTCCTACACAACCAACACTATATGAGGCAGTGATGGACCCGCGTATCGAGGAATTACATACCAAGGACGATGTGGACGAAGAAAATAACAACTCTGAGTGGAAGACTTGTACGAGCCAAAGAAAGCCTCGAAAAACAATGACTCGAAGCTCAGCCTCTCCGGGTTTCAGAATGATTGGAAGGAAACCCGAGAAAAAGAAAAGCAAAAAGAAAAAGAAGCCCACTAAGAAAGGAAAGAAGCCAATGGTGGACTCCGACGAAGAATACATATTACCTGAACGCATGCCGTTCACGTTGAAGGACTATATCCCAAAGAACTTCTTGGATGACGAATCATCCGATATTGAGATGTTTTGGGACGAAGAGGTTGTCCAATGTTGTATGGCCTCATGGGCTGACAAGTGTGAGGAAGAGGACTCAGAAGTTGATGCAGTCACTCTTCGTTCTGGGCGTGAATTAGAGCCCGTGAAACTAAAATCGAAAGAAATAGCTCCTGGCGGAGCACCTCAAACATTGGATTTTGAGGATAACACCGATGGGGAGACTCTTAAGTCACCACGAAAAGACAAGGGAGAGCCAAGGGTAGCTAACAGAAATCCTATTCCTCAAGCGTCGACTTCAAAATCCAAAGCTCCTTCAAAGGAGCCAAAAGAGCGAGTCAATTATGACGTCATTAGCCACTTGAAGCGGATTCCCGCTCGCCTAAGTGTTTATGACGCTCTACAAATGTCGAATGATTTAAGAAGGGCACTCATTCAAGCTCTCACCGATCCCGATGACTATAAAGACCAAGTCGACCCAATTGAAGTTGACGAAGTGTCATTGTCTCCGCCGGTCCGTTGTGCTTCGTGCATGGCCTGCATAACATTCTCCGATGAAGATCTTCAATTAGGAGAAGAACACCATAATAGGCCCTTGTATGTGACCGGCATGGTCGGAGATACAAAGGTCAATCGGATTCTACTTGATTGTGGGTCAACTGTAAATTTGCTCCCACTGAAGACATTACGAGCGATAGGGTTGACAACAAGTCACTTATCCCCTACCTTGCTCACTATTCAAGGTTTCAACCAAGTTGGCCAAAAAGCCATGGGCACAATCGCTTTGAAGATGGTGCTAGACGACTTATACAAAGACGCGCTCTTCCACGTCATTGACGCTAACACTTCTTATAATGTCTTACTTGGAAGGCCATGGTTGCACTCTAGTAGGTCTGTCGTCTCCACTCTACATCAATGCTTGAAGTATACGGATCATGATGGGAATGAAAAAACCATCCGAGGTGACCCAAACCCCTTCAATGGTGAGGATGTCAACTATGCTGATGCCAAGTTCTATAAGTCAGTTGGCTTCGAGTTGAGCTCATCAAAGGGTAAAAGTAATTGCACCAATAAGCTTCAAATGAGCGAGGCATGCCCAAGAGTCGCCCTAACGCCAACTGTGTTCCTCGCAGAAGAGAGCAAAAGAAGCTCACAGTCTAAGGTGTTGTTCAAGTATACACCAAAAGACAAGAGAAGTCCCGGCCAAAAGCCGCTAACTTCTGTTGAAGGAGTCTTCAACTCGCTCATGACGAGCTATACATGTCCTCTTCGCAGAATTGATCAGTCAATCCCCGATGAAACGTTGATCATTCATCGATTTTATGGGGATAACAAGGATGATAATAAGAGAGTGGTATTAAAGAGGAGAATCTCCGAACCCTCCTTTGAAGCTTCATCCTCGAAAGGCCACAAGAAACCTAAAATCAAGGTGCGGGGGTCGATGCATTCCTCCAAAGGGAAAGCCATACAAGGGGTCCCCGACGAGAGCACATGTGAAAACTTAAAACTAGCTCAAGACGGTGGACTTTTAGTCGCGAGCATGACGGAGCCCGTGATCCTAACTCCTGAAGAGCAAGATATGTTCGCAGGGGGTGAAGGCTCATCACGATGAGTCTCAGTGTTTGAAAGGCTCGATACGACTTCTAAGCACGATGCACCTCATGTTTCGGTGTTCCAAAGGCTTGGAAATATCAAGCCTAAAAGGAAGGAAGTTCGAGCGAGAAAAAATAGAAGACTGAGGCTCAAGAAAAGGAAGCCCATCAAAGTTCTCATGAATAGGCTTGAAGATCTTGCCGTCACTAATGTTGAGGAAGTGAATATGGTATCCGTCTCCGATGAAGGCGATACCCGAAGTCATGAGTCCTCTCAAGAAATAACAGTGTACTCACAAGATTTCATCAACACAGTTCAACCTGCACCACCAGAGATGGAAGATGGAGGCCAAGCAACAATTGATGAGCTCCATGAAATTAACTTGGGAACTCTTGAGGACCCTAAACCCATCTTTATTAGTGCTTTGCTTACAAAACGCGAAAGAGTGGTATATGAACAACTACTCAAAGAATATAAAGATGTGTTCGCCTGGGGGTATCAAGATATGCCTGGTCTAGATCCAAAAGTCGCCGTGCATAAATTGGCTATATCCGAGAATAAGACGCCAGTGAAACAAACACAGAGACGATTTCGACCCGAATTGGTGGTTAAAATCAAAGTTGAGGTGAACAAGCTCATCGAGGCGGGGTTCATTCGTGAAGTTCAGAATCCACTGTGGCTGGCCAATATCGTTCCTGTTAAGAAGAAAAATGGTCAGCTTCGTATTTGTGTGGACTTTAGGGATTTAAATGAAGCATGCCCTAAAGATGAATTCCCTTTACCTATTACCGAGCTCTTGGTTGATGCCACTACGGGTTTCCAGGCCTTGTCCTTTATGGATGGCTTCTCTGGGTACAATCAGATCAAGATGGACCCAGAAGATGAAGAATTGACCGCCTTTAGGACACCCTTAGGCACATTCTGTTATACAGTGATGCCTTTTGGTTTGAAAAATGCCGGAGCAACCTATCAACGAGCCATGACAGTCATATTCCACGATCTTCTTCATAACACTATTGAGTGTTACGTGGACGACTTAGTGGTGAAGACAAAAGAAAGAGAAGACCACCCAAATGACCTTCGCATAATTTTTGAGAGGCTTCGCAAACACCAACTTAAGATGAATCCTCTCAAGTGTGCTTTTGGCGTGACATCGGGGAAGTTTCTTGGTTTTGTTGTACGGGACCGAGGGATTGAAATTGACCCCGACAAGATCAAGGCGATCGTCCAAATGCCTCCTCCAAGGAACCTTCGCGAGCTTCGAGGATTACAAGGGAAACTCGCGTATATTCGACGGTTCATTTCAAATTTGACAGGGAGGTGTCAACCATTTCTAAGGTTGATGAAAAAGGACTCGCCTTTTATATGGGATCAACAATGCCAAAATGCTCTCGATAGCATAAAACAATATTTGATGAATCCGCCAATCTTGATGGCGCCTGTCCAAGGAAGGCCTTTGATCTTATATACAGCAACCCTCGAGCGATCTTTAGGAGCTATGTTGGCCCAGAATAACGACGAGGGAAAAGAAAATGCTTTGTATTATATAAGCCGAACAATGGTGGGAGCTGAGCATAATTATTCTTCTATGGAGAAGATTTGTCTAGCTTTGGTATTTGCCGTCCAAAAATTACGACATTACCTATTGTCCCATCAAATTACTTTGGTTTCTAAGGCGGATCCACTAAGATATATCCTTTCAAAGGCCGTACTATCAGGGAGACTGGCCAAATGGGCTATGCTACTAGCACCCTTTGACATTAAGTTTGTGCCTCAGAAGGCAATAAAAGGGCAAATCATCGCTGACTTCTTAGCTTCCCATCCGACCCCAGATAATGAAGAGTTGTTAGACGACCTTCCGGATGAAGAGGTATTCATAGTGGAAGGAAATACATGGCAACTATATTTCGATGGGGCAGCAAATAGAAGGGGCGCTGAAGTTGGCGTTGTCTTTATCACACCCTCTAACGGGTTAGTGCCTTATTCATTTTCCCTCTTGGAAAACTGCACGAACAATGTGGCAGAGTATGAGGCACTCATAATTGGTCTAGAGATAGCCCTTGAAATGCACATTGATCCTATAAGAGTGTTTGGCGATTCTCAATTAATCGTCAGACAAGTAAATGGCTTGTACGAGGTCAAAACCGCAAGTTTAATTCCTTTATGGAAAAGAGAAAGAGAACTCGTGCACCAATTCGATGATATAGAGATCGTGCATGTTACCAGGTCAGGAAATGATAAAGCTGATGCTCTGGCTAAGCTAGCCGCATCATAAACACTACCCGATGAAAGGGAAATTCAAGTCACAATCGGAGAGCGACATGTCCTAGCGTCGTCCTTAGACAGACTTGCACAATTTGAGGAAGTGGATGCTGTCTCAGTTTATGAGATTGATGAAGATCCTAATTGGCGACAACCATTAATTGAGTATCTTCGACATGGAATCCTACCTGAAGACTCAAAGGAAAAGGTGGATGTAAAGCGACGAGCACCTAGGTTCCTATTGGAAAATGGTACACTATACCGAAGAAGCTTCGATGGGATCTTACTTAGGTGTTTGTCAAAAGAAGAGAGTATGCATATCCTAGCTGAAACTCATGCCGGGACGTGTGGGGCGCATCAAGCTGGTCCTAAGTTAGCCGATCAAGTTAAACGATTAGGCTATTATTGGCCGACAATGGTAAAAGATGCAATGAAGTTTGCTAAGGCTTGTCATGCCTGTCAAATTCATGGTGACTTTATTCATCAACCACCCCAACTCCTTCATCCATCTATCTTGTCATGGCCCTTTAACGCATGGGGTCTCGATGTGATAGGACCTATTAAGCCATCATCTTCTCGTGGCCACCAATACATTTTGGCCGCGACTGATTATTTCTCAAAATGGGCTGAAGCTATACCATTAAAGGCAGTTGGAGCAAAAGAAGTTGTCGACTTCATAAGAATTAATTTGATCTATAGATATGGGGTCCCTTCGAAGATAATTTCAGATAATTCTCTCTACTTCCGAAATCAATTTATGGTGAAGCAAGCCGAAAAGTTTGGATTTAAGCATAGTTTCTCATCGAGCTACAATCCGACATCAAATGGCCAAGCTGAAGCATTCAACAAGGTGCTTTGTAAAATTCTTAAGAAAATGGTCTCAAAGTCCAGGAGAGATTGGCACGAACGCTTGCCTGAAGCACTATGGGCGTATAGAACGACTGTTCGAACATCCACTGGGTGTACGCCTTACAATTTAGTCTTCGGGTCTGAAGCTGTTTTACCCTTGGAGGTTCAATTACCTTCTCTGAGAGTTGCCGTGCAGTTTACGAATCCGGACGAGAATGTTAAAATTCGCCTAGCCGAGCTGGAAGCATTGGATGAGCATAGGCTGGCAACACAACAAAGACTCGAAATTTATCAAGCCCAGGTTACAGGGGCATTCAATAAACGAGTCAAGTTCCGTTCTCTTTCAATGGGTGATTTGGTTCTTACTATAAGGAGACCAATCGTCATAAACCGGAAAGCACAAGGAAAATTTGAGTCGAAATGGGAGGGTCCATATATTATCACCAAGGTCTTCCCTAAAGGCGCTTACGAACTCTCGAATATTGATGGTGGAGTTCTGTATTCTTGTGTGAACGGAAAATTTGTGAAAAAATACTTTACTTAAGTCCGAAGTATGCAAGTGATAGTGGGCGTGATTCGAGCAACCCTTCCTAGAAGGTGGGTTCGAGTTACACCTATGATGCGTACGAGGAACAAATTAAATTAAATATGTGGCTCATATGCAAATGATAGTTGGGCTAGATTTAGGCAACCCTTCCTAGAAGGTGGGTCTAGATCTAATCTTCTGATGCGTGTGGGAAAAAAAAATGATGATTAATTAAAATAAACCACTTGAACTACGATCGGCTTGATCCCTCAAAAAGAGGGTACGTAGGCAATCTAGCTGGTCGAATATGCTAGACGCAGCCCCGAAAATAAATAAAATAAAATATACCCCTCTCCAATTTTAAACATATATACCCAATAGACGTGTTGTACATAGCAAATACACGTCAAAGTTGATTTGTAAGCAAAGCAAGGCGAAATGGGTGAATTCAAGTTTGTAGCCCAGCTTAGTGTTTGCGGGTAAAATTTCACGAATATATACAATTCGTGATTTTATATGAAACGGTGAAAGCTAACCAAAATAATAAAATTGTATAGTTTATCTTAGATTAAATACTAATATCTCTTTCTACACAAAAAAATACAAATATCTCTTTCTAAATTAAAATTGGGCTTGATGTCATTTATTTAATTAGGCCCAAATTAAACTTGGTTTGATGGGTCAAGATAAGCCCAAATAGCAATTTAAAAAGAGTAATTAAGTTAATTAAAATGTTGGGGAGGAGGTTAACAACGGTTAAATGGATAACTTCCAATGCAATTTTGTATTTAAAGAAACAAAAGCGGTTGACTCCGGGGGGATGGTCGGAGGAGTTGAATCCAAATCCAAAGTGGGATTTTGGGTCCCATTCGTCCATCCATCATCATCTCTCCACTCTCGTACTAACTGCCAATTAACAAAATGCAAAGGCAATGAGGGTATGTGGAGAAGATTTAAAAGGAGGGAGATCAAGGAGCCTTCTTCTCCAATGGATGATCTTGCACTTCCTGCATGAAGCCAACAAGGCAAATTGAACTGTATTATAAAAATAGAAGAGGAATTGAAAAGAAAGTTGAGTGGCAAGAGGGCCCTCCTGGTGCAATCTCAAAACGGTGCACATGATCAGAGGGACAAAATCCCGCTCGGACTCCCATCTTCTTCTTGTTCGTTTTGTTTGTACAGGGATTATCAAGACGGGGTGAAATCGAAAGTAGTTACTTTCGCGCCCCTATATCATGTGAATAATCATAGTTGATTCAGAGTAATTACTTTTGGATCTCTATGCTATCTTTGGATTTGTGGTTGACTTGGAAGTAATCACTTCTGAGTCTCCATATGGGACAATTAACGGATTTGGAGTAATTACTCCTTAGTCCTCGCACCATAAGAATCATGCGGGATTTTCTCGAACCGTTATAATGTCAAAATTACTTCAAGGTTTTCTCACATATATAAAGTTGGAGTATGATCATTGGAAATTACTTGTTAATATTCGGATCATCATACGAAAATATATATAAGAGGCTAATTAATCACACGTCCGACCGAGAACAAAAATCGGATTATTTGAACATGTATGAACATGTGAAATTATGTGGTTGTTGATTCATGTACGATAGTTATAAGCGTATATGGATACGTATGATCACATGTGTATATACTTTTATTGGTCATGTACGATTATACATGTCTGAGGGGTTGAATCCTTTAGTCAATATATAAACTTGATCTGGCATGAATTCTTAAGCAGTTTCACTTTGCCGGATTAATATAGAAAAGCCATATATAAAATTATAAACCAAACTAAGAATGGTTAAGCCCAGTTAATAGCGATCTCAACCGGTTTTATAATTAAGGGGTACGTGTATTTGAATTCTTTGACTTAAAGTTCACGTACCAAGCCCCGTAGGCCAATTCGTACAGATTTGGTTTCTTAAGAGATTGTTAAATAAGTTTGAATAATAACGGTTGATTGCAAGTGCTGGCTGGGTGGTCATCTATTGTTATTCGGTATTGATATATACCGTTGTTGATGATCAATGCATAAAACTTCCCTGGAAAACTTAATTAATGAAATAAATTTATAATTAAGTGGGGAGAATACATAATATAATACGAGCATTTTATCATGTACAAAGAGTACATATAATATGTTTATTTATAGAACTACGTATGATTTGATCCCGTTACATACGGGTACGTAGGAAATTTAACGTAAATTTATATGCGTAAATTTAATCACGACCTTAAACTAAATTTTAATGGGTCCTTAAGAACTACTTCTTGATTTGATGCCAATAAAGGCTACGTAGGAAACTCAATATATGACAATGTGTCATCGAGTTCAATCACACCCCAGTGTAAATTAACGTTTCCTAAAGAACTACATGAAGACTTGATGTTCTTTATGAACTACGTAGGAAACTTGATATTGATCATATATATATCAAGTCCAGTCGCGAATCTCGAATCAAACGAGATATATGTCCTAGAACTACGTTTGACTTGATTCCATATCATATAAATGGATACGTAGGAAATACGACATAAAATATAAATATGTTGTATTCAGTCGCAAAATAAATTAAATCAAGTTAAAAACAAATATAAACCCTTAAGCCTTTTGTTTGAAAGCGGAGAGATTAGACAACCCTTCATAGAAGGTGGGTTTAATCTTATTCACATCACGCAGATGATAGTTGGTTCGAGTCCGAGCAACCCTTCCTAGAAGGTGGGTTCAGACGCGTTCCGCTGATGTGTGAAAATCAAACATATACAATAAAATAAACAAAAATAAACAAAACACTTTGAACTACGTAAGGCTTGATTCTCTAGAAAAGAGATACTTAGGCAACCCACAAAATTGGGTGCAGCCCAAATCATAAAAACCATTAAATATTTTGTATCGATATTGCTTTTAATCAAAAGAGTCAAAAGAGAGGGTCGAACTAAAATAAAAATAATTATTATATGTTTTGCAATTTTGTGTACATTTTTGCTCAACACTTAGTTTACGACTATATGGGTCAATGTAAGGCGAGGTACAAATTAAATAAATGATTGAGTCTTCCATCAGAATGACAATGGAAGCGGTTAAGCCATGTGATAAAGCAAAATCTGCGAAAAATCCAAGCTAAAGGCAAAAAGCCAACAAAAGTTTTGACATTACTCAAACCCTAAAACCAAATTGAGTGCGTTTGTAGTAATTAAACACAAAGTCAAACTAGAAATAATCCATGTCTAACTAAACTAGGCTAAAAACAAATACGCAAATGATTGCAATGTTGCAAATCATATGGAGTGCTCCACTTGCCATCCAAGTCACATTCCAGCAACAATAGCGTCTCCAATCTGTGAAGAGAAGTGCAAAATATATTAAAAAGAGGAAGAAGGCAAAATAATAAATAAAAAAGAAAGAAAGGAGGATAAGCTCGAGTTTATGCAAATTTACTTACCAGCGAGCATCGATAGAAGAAGCAAGGGCAATTAGCTTCGCAAGCAGTCCGTCTAACTCGGATCTCTTCGAGTTTAATTCTTCGATCCTTGCCTTTCCCGCTCGACCAAGCTCATCTTCAAGCCGCTGAATTTCATCCTTGCACTGTTGGATGGAGTTTTGCAGGGCGGCGCTTTCAGCCTCTAGATTGGCTTTCTTGATAATAAGATCGGCTTCAATGCTTTTGACTCTTGCCTTCAAAGTTGAGAGCTCAGCTTCTTGTTCCCTTATGCAAAGTGATTTCTGGGATAAGTCAGGAAGTGCAGCCTGCTTCCGCGCCAAATTAGCGGAATGTTGAGCAAGATCAGCAGACAGTCGCTCTATACGCTCAAGGTCTACATCACTGGTTATCACAACAACAGACTCAGCAAGGTCAAATAGAGCTTCAACCTGTGAGATGAATGCAGAGAGGTTGACCTTGTTGATAGCAGCCATAGCTCGTAAGGTCTCCAATGACTGTGAAATGCGAGAGCGTTCTGTTGTTAATTCTGATGGAGATTTGAGACTTAAAACCTGTTTCATGATCGAAGTAACACCACTCTTGATGCTTTCCCGGACCCAATCGTCTATTGGCAAGGAGAGTAGGTTGTGCAAAGTAGCAGGTACGATCTCAAGAGGGGTGGCGTCGAAAGAACTTTGTCCTGCCTCAGGACGGGATGGTCCAGGCACAACTAAGACTTCATTTCCACCTTGGGCCGGATCGAACTCTGAGCTTGGCGGTTCTTTCTCTGCAAAAGCCGCGTTGCCAGAGTCAAAGAAGGTTGAAGCAGTCGGCTCGTCGTCGTAATCAACCTGTTCCTCAGAGCTGGATTTAGGAGATCTGTCCCGGGCAATATAACTAGCTCTTTTGAAGTGCACATCGTCACTAGGTAACCGATCTCTGGCTGGCCTCTTCGACGTATGAATGTTGGATGTCGACTCACCAGCGGGCTCAGGGGAAGCTTCTCTAGAAGATGATGAAACTAAACCAGAAAACTTCACAGAGTCTTTATGCTCACGTGAGAAGTCCCTTAAGTCGGCTATGATGTACACAGGATTCCTCAAAACAACCTTCTTCCTTGTTAAGTTGGACTGAATTTTGCCCAATGGTTGACCCAAATACGGGGTAACTATTCCGACCCACCACTTACAATAGCCTAGAGTGCAAGAGCCGGGATGATAAGAAAGTGGAACATGGAATTTCACTACAAAAAAACTGTGAATTACCGAGAACATTTTACCGAGAACACACAAACGTCGGTAATTAGCGACAACTTACCGAGGACTATGCAACTTTCCACTTTTTACCGAGAACTTACCGAGGAGAACAAGTGTCGTCGGT
The DNA here is from genome assembly GCA_963924305.1 of Polygonum maritimum. NCBI lineage: Eukaryota > Viridiplantae > Streptophyta > Magnoliopsida > Caryophyllales > Polygonaceae > Polygonum > Polygonum maritimum. The sequence continues at coordinate 36,603,713 of OZ002735.1, read as the reverse complement.
ATATTCTGGCGGGGAATTTTCGCGGGTTGACATTGGTGATAATTTACCGAGAACCCAACTTCTCGGTAAAATACAAAATAATCATATTTGCCGAGAACTTGGGTTCTCGGTAAAATACAAAATAATCATATTTGCCGAGAGCTTGGGTTCTCGGTAAATTCTCGGTAAAATTACCGAGAACCCAAGCTCTCGGTAAACTATAAAATAATCTTATTTACCGAGGACAACGATTCTCGGTAAATTACCGAGAACCCATGTCCTCGGTAAATTATAAAATAATCTTATTTAAAATATCAGTAAATTTTTTTTATAATCTAAAACTAATGTTATATACTACTTTGAAACTTTGATAAGCAAAATAATTCATTTTTTGTTTAGTATCGGAAGGACCTTTGAGAAGAGTTAAATCTTACAACGTATGCTTTTTTATTGAATATAAATTTCATACAGATTCTTATGGGTTGACTAAATGCACTATGAATAGCTGAGTGTGCATGAAATGTTCCAATTACAATTATGATGAAGATGGCTTTTACGACCGATTAATAAAAGTTTTGGAGTTCGAGTATCATGGATTACCAATCAAGAGAGTTGTGTTGTTCAATTGTGAACGGTTCGATCCAACTCGTAATAGCTCAAGCAAGAGGTTTAGAAAATATGAACCCTTCGTATTGCTAGTCAAGCAGTTCAAATTTACTATGTTTCATATTCAAGTAAGAGGCGAGACAAGGTTGATTGTCCTAAAACCTAAACCCCAAACCCCAAACCCTAAACCCTAAACCCTAAACCCTAAACCCTAAACCGCCCCTATAGGACAAACCGCCCCTTTATGATTGAAAGTGATAATGATGATGACGCAGAAGAAGAAAATGTTGATGGGGTAGAGGAAGAAGAAATTAAACACTTATGAAGAATCAGAATTTGTGTCCGAGAGTGATTTTATTGACGATGACAATTTTGACTACGATTCACTAAGTGACAATGACGACGATAATTTGAATTTTATTTGCTTTAAAGCATAATTTGATTATTCCATCATAACATATATTAGTGTTTTTATAAAGGAAATAAAATATTTGATGTTATTCCTTTGAAAAATACCTAATTGATTCATTTTCGTTTTTTTAATACTCAAATGTCCAAAAGATGTTTTTTAATACTCAAGTGTTCAAAGTTATTTCTTTTTAATACTAATATGGTATTTTGTCCTTTTATATTTTCTACATCATTATATAAATTTTTTTAGGATGAAATACATCATAATATAATTAATGTTTCCGTTGGACCCAAAAAAAAAAAAGTTTCTGATTTACATTAGTGAAAAGTTGGCGCAAAAAACATGAAAATAAGAGCGGGTTCCAAAATTTTTAAGTTTCTTATTTGCCCCGCCCTCTTCTCCAAATTAGGGTTCTAGACATCTCAAAATTTCAGTCCTGACTATAAGCGATAAAATTGCCCCTCCTCCAAAATCCCAATTCCAAACCCCCAACCTCGCCCTAGCCTCCACGTCCGAGTCCTCCCCGCCATCCCGCCCACCCTCGTCCTCGCCGCCTCCACGTCTTCGATTGCTAGCGGCAACGGCGCGATTCGTCTTCGACCTGTTCTAGACGTCGTCGTCGTCGAAGTGAGAGCGGGTTTCAGGCGTCGCCCTGTTCCAGACGTCGTCGAGGCCTACTCCGCCGCTCAGAGAGTTGCTCCTGCGTTGAAGCCTACTCCGCCGCTGCTCCGCGACCACCACGGACGTCGGCTCCTCCGCCACCACCAACAATGAGCACGTCAATTGAACCCTTGGTACGTCAATTGAACCCTTGGTACGCCAATGCTTTGTGAGGCTGAATGATGAATTGATAGTAATTTTTGTGCTTATTTACCTATTGTTGATAAAGGACTTTGTGCAGCTGATTTAACCTGCCTATTGCTTGGATGTTTTACATACTAAAGATTTAGAGTGGACAAACAAAGAGTGTGTTTGTCTTCCTTGTTTATTTTTACATGATTGTCCACACTTGAGATTTATTGGTAAATGCTGAAGTTACATGAGTTGCCTGTGACCATGACTTCTTTCCAAATGCAACTTAATGGAGACAAGTATGATTTTCTTTCATCATTACTGATCACACTATGATATCTGCTGAAAAAGAAGCATAAACTTTTAGCAATATTGTGAGTATTTCTATCATCTAAGGGCCAGCCTACAAAATACAAATACCTTATGAGTAGTGTGTGAACTTTGAACTCAGTAAAAGTGTCTTCTACCACAAACACAAGCTTATTTTTAATATTTTTGGCTCACTCTTAATTCAGGTGATTGAGCAATCTGGTGTGACAACTGCTGTTGGTCAAATAGTATGCAAGCTCTTAAGAATGTGTGCTTCTGCTTGATGTTGCATAACTTATGGCTGTCTACTTTTGTTATGTAGCTAGCTAAACTCAATTTCTACCTATCAATTGTTGTTTAAACTTGGGTAAGTAGTACACGTAAGTAATAACATTAGCTAAATTTACACAAAGTATAAAAATTAGTTTAGCCTAAATAGTTTTTTGATGATTTTGATTTTTTTTTGTGTGTTTGATGATCTGTCATCAAAATCTGACCATAGAAGTTAGAAAGAACAATCAAGTGTTCCTTTGAATTTTGCATTAAGTGACAGTAATGCATTAGCTATGATTTTATTCTTTACTACTGTATGATTCTCTTCCAATTCTCTTGTAATAGATTTCTTCTTTTTAACATGTCAGATCATCACAAATAACCAAATAAAGTTAGCTAATACGGAGTAATATACAATTAATCATAGCCATGATTGTACTTATAAGGTGATAAAGACATATAAGGACAAACAAGTGAAAGATTATGGGATTAGTAATTCAATCAAATTTGACACGACTTTCAAGCAAATATTTAAATAGATTAGGTTGGTATGTACTCCACTCACTGTCATTATCATTAATTAAATAGAAGATGCTCAGCTCCGCACAACATAAGGCTAATTAACAAAGATGCCCCAAATTGATCGACCATGTAATATATTTGAATAGTAGCACCAGAAACTTATATATTTTTTATGACCTCTCAACCCCAAAACTTTTCCTCCATTTACCTCTTATTTTAAACTAACATGAAGAGATAAGATAAGAAGTAGGTGGTTAAGCATGATATTATGTTTTGTTGTCTATTTACTTATATTGGTTCGTTGAATTTTAGGAGGAGCAAACACAAAAAACACCTACAGCATACCAGTTGTTTTTACGTTCCCACACTTTGGGTCATGATGGACAAAACTTTGTTTCAGACAAAGCAAGGAATGTGAATGTAAGTTTATAAAAGTTATTGTCTAATATACATGTGATTATCATTTTTTAGGAGAAATTTTCAGCAAAATTATCTAGACCCTGTGAGTGGATATATTACGACCAATTCTGGCCAGCTTTTATTTTATTTTATTTGTTTTTGGAGTGCATTGAATTGGATTGAGTTACATTGAAATGAGGAAATAATGCATCTTTTCTTGCCTGAGTTTAAGTTGTGAAATTCTATTGCTGATGATATGGATTTCTACCAATTCTGGTCAGTTCTATTGCTTGTTGTTGGTCAATTCTGGTCATCTTCGACCACTTCTGGTCAGTTTTGTTACTTGTTTCACAGTTGTGTTTTGCGTGATGTATTTTAAGGTGTTCTGTTGCTTATTTCAAAGCTGTTTGATGAAGTTGTGTGTGTGTGTGAAGGATTCATACCTAATTGTGTTTGTTATCAATGTTTCAGCCTTAGATTTTTGACACAATTAGTGATTATGTGTAGTTTATCTTTGTCAAATTCCAGGATAGGATGTTAGCTTTGATGGATGAGAAAAGGGCAGCTGGGATAGTAGACATTGATGAAGATCAACTATTCTTTCAAGTGAATGAACTTCTTCCTACACTTGAGACTGATATTCAAGAGCGTGTCACAAATAAGGTGCGAGAGTCTTTTGAAGAAAAAGTTGCTGAGCAGAATCGAGTACTTCTCAAGATGCAAGAACAGATCTCACAAATGGCTAAGCTTCTTCACCAACAACAGCAACAAGATGGTCCGTGACATGATGCTTGATGACTTAATTTCAATATTCAAACAAGGCTGATTTTGGTTTGTTGAATATTTGAACATGTTGAATGCTAATTAGTGTGATTTAAGTACTATTAAACAATTAAATGGCAACACTTTTGATCTTAATCTTTGCATTTACTTTATTTCTGGATTGATTATATTAATGTTTGTAGGTATATTAAATAATATAATATTTAATCCATTGAAAATGATTTCCATTAATTGCCGACGACCATTGTTCTCGGCAATCTCATATACTACCAAATTAGCGAGAACATCATGTTCTCGGCAATCTCGAATACTACTAAATTGCCGAGGACATAGTGTTCTCGGCAATTACCGAGGACAATGTTCTCGGTAAGTGTTCTCGTTGAACTTGGCAAGGGGGTTGCTTTTGACGACGATATACCGACAAAATTAGCGAGGACTAGGGTTCTTGGTAATTACCGAGAACATTTGTTCTCGGTAAATTTTGCTAGAGCCCAATTGCCGAGAACAGGGAAGTTCTCGCTAAGTTCTCGGCAAATGAGATTTACCGAGAAAAGTTTAGGAATTACCGAGAACCCATGTTCTCGGTAATTCACAGTTTTTTTGTAGTGTTTGGCTCCGGTCCTCCTACAAAACAGACGAGCATAACAAAAGGCGAGATCTTCCAAGGATCGTCGGCTCCTCTGAGAGAAACTAAACTTCAAAGAATTAGTAGGAACTCCTTGTTCAAAGCCGTGCTGACGAGCATACCTGTTAGGATAATACGGTTGTAGAATCAACTCATCGCCTACTCTGACAGGTAAAACACTGGAGCGTATAGAAACTAAGCGCTCAAAGTCAGCATCTGGTAGACCATCAAGATCAAGGCACTCTCTACTTTCGGACTCGTCTCCAAAACTGATGGCCCTGTATGACAAGTAGCGGGTATGCCTGAATATAGACCTAGCCTGATGTATAGACATTGCCTTAGCTTCAGCTCCAGAATATCTAGCTAAGAGTGGGAACTTCTCATTGAATTGGTCATCTGGCCGACGTGCATATAAGCAAGAGAAGTATTCCCCCAACCAGCCAATAACAAAGTGGATACCAAAAGATGGGTTAGCACTACCTGGGGCTAGCTCATGAGTGGCCATTTCTCCTAGGCCATGACAAATGTGGCCTAAGACTGTAGGAGCTAATGAAACCTGGTTTCCCTCTGCCATTAAGCAAGCCATCACAAATGTCTGGGGTCGAATAAACTTACCTCCGTGTGGCAAAACAAATCTGTTGAGTAAAAAGGCCAAAAAAGCAGCTAGACGGCCTTTATGACTCACCTGCAGTGGCAACAGTTTTGAGACATCTATATTAGGAGCAGCCTTAAAGTCACGCTTGGTTGGATGTTGACCTGTAAAGGTTTCCTTGTAAGCCCTATGGGTCAGCTTTCCCCTGAAAAAGTGGGTCTGCCATTTCCACCAAGAGACTTCTGCCTCCTTGTAGTGCTTACACAGAGCTGAATGTATCTGCAGAAGTTCCATGACAGTAGGTGGAAACTTTGACGCATCTAGCAACTGCTCATTGGGTGGTAGAAACTCCTCATACGGTTCCCCAAGAATCGGTAGACCTCCAATCTGCCTAAGGTCATTCAGAGTTATACCTAATTCACCGCCTCCCTGATGGAGTGTGTTAGTCAAAGGACTCCAGAGCTCGCAGAATGCTCGCCACACCTCTTTGTCATACATATAAGGAAACTGAGATATTGTCACAAGCCCATAGATGTCAGCTCGACGAAGTGTTTGCTCATAGCCTGCAAGAATTTCTTGTGTCCACTCCATGACATAGTGAAAAAAGTCTGCCAAACCTCTGAATGCAAATTCTGAACCCCAGTTGGTCTTGGTTTCCAAGAGTCTCTGCAAGACTGGGTAGAACTCTTTAGTAATAGGAGTCGGGAAACCACCATGCCGATCAACCTGAACTTTCTCTAGAAAGACACCTTTGAGATGACGGCCCTGTTCATTGTGGCTAAGGATTCGTTCACTCTCCTCATAAACGCGGAATTTAAAGAATCCCTCAAAGAACTCATTGTTGGGTGTCCACGTCACTTGAGTAGGCGCCTGATAGTTAATAGTAAGCTCCTTGAAAGAGCGTGATCGGCTGTATGTACGGCCGTCCTTCATCACGCGACCGTTAGCCCCTATCGCCCTTTGATTGCCAAGCTGTCCAAAGGAATCCATGGTGGCAGCCTGCAAACGTAAAGCGTAAACACGTAAATAATAGAGCATCATAACATATCCAAACTTTGAACAAGTTCAATTTTTCACTTGTACAAAGTTTGAGGGGTCTCTGTTTGCCTTAAAATTTTGATATAACCCTTAAATATGAAATTGATCATGTTATGGGGTACAAAAAATATATATATATATATATGTATATACGTATATATATTTAAAATTAATTAGTGGTTTAAGAGAAATTTATTAATAATGTATATTCATATATGATAAAGCATACTCACTTGGGAGTAGGGAAATGCTTACACAATATACATAAATCAACTTTTAAAAAATTTAATCCAAATTAAAACAATTGTTCCGTCAAAGATATAACATTAAGATGGAAGGGGTGTTTTTTATATCACACGGGGTAGTTAATTAACTACCTTCCCCAAGACACCCACTAGTATATATATTGGAGGAGTTGGGTACGTTGGCGCCGGTTACCAACAACAAAATCTCAATCTTCTTTCCGGCAAACAAACAAAGAGAGAGTAAGCAAAACAAAAAACAGAAGGAAAAAGAGGAACGTGTTCTACGTACAGTTCATTATCCTTACCACTACCGATCACAATTTGCTTTTGTCATTGCAAATTAAAGGTAGTATGAGCGTATATGTATATACGTATACTCTTGATCTGTGTTTTGTTTTCCTTTCTTTCAAAAATCATTTAAAACTGATTTTGTGGCCCGGGAGGAACCGAGTGGATCCGAACGCCACACCGAAAATTGATTTCGTTTTAAAATATAATCATATATACATTTTTGAAATTGGGTTAACGTCATGGCCTGGGAGGAACCGAATGGATCCGAACACCATGTACGTTAACTTGTGGCCTGGGAGGAACCGAATGGATCCGAACACCACACCAATTAGCCTTTTCTATGCCGTTATAATGTCGAAATTACTCCAGAATATTTTCTCATATATGTAGTTCTGATCATTGCACAAAACGGCACATGAAGGCAATTGTATACAAATTAGATGGACTACGCAGGGATGAAGAAACAAAATCATAGTGTTCATGGTGTATAGCATGATGAATACGTGTACGTGTGGTAATATATGCACTAAAACAAAGGGGTCATGAACCTATAATCATATGGCCTGTTAATTAGATGAGGAAAATTAACACAAAAGCTTCATTTAAATTTGACTAATATACATAAATATGGAGTCATGATATAAGCTGTCATGTATATGGACCTTACAATTTCAACAGAGGGATCCAGTACATGTAAGGCAGAAGATGAATTCCCCAAACAATGCACAGTATATATGTACATGAATATGTCAAAGGTATCTCACCCTTGTTATTGACGTAGGTGGCCGGTGTTGACTTCGATTTCAACATATATGAAGTTGGGTCTGTTGGCTAACTAGTACGAATGTGTGCCGAAGATTGAAGGGTAATTAGGGTTAATGGAAACCATTAAATTCAGTCTTCAAAGTTCACAATAATTTAGGGAATAAAAAAAATCAGGCCAAAGAAGAATACAAATTCAAACCTGATTATACTTGGGCAAGTTGTTGAAGGAGATAGACGATTTTACTCCGCTTGTGGGAGACTTAATTTCATACGTGGTTTCTCCCTGATCGTAAGAGAAGATTTAGGTCTCTGATATGTCAAAATTAATTAAGGGGAAAGAAATCTTTCAATAAGATAATTGGGAGATACATTAAAGTTTGATTAAACCGACTGGGCCTAAAATACTCAAGTGGGCCGGTAAGTTTTAATTAGATTAAGCTTAAATTAATTATGGTTGATTTTGAGTTTAACAAAGAATAACAATGCAGTTACGTACGTAAGGCATAAGCGTGTAAAATTATATACATAATGCCTCTTATGTACATGGTTAGCTTTTTGCTATGTAACCATATAAATTAACGTTATACATAATCTTATTAATTAAGTCAATCTTGAGGACTAAGAAACGACTGCTTAAGCCAATAGAACTACGTATGATTTGATCCCGTTACATACGGGTACGTAGGAAATTTAACGTTAAATTTGTACGCGTTAAATTCAATCACAACCTTCAATTACATTTTAATATGTCTTTGAGAACTACGTTTGACTTGATTCCATATCATATAAATGGATACGTAGGAAATACGACATAAAAATATAAATGTGTCGTATTCAGTCACAAATTAAATTAAAAACAATAAACTCTTGAGCCTTATATTTGATAGTGAAGAGATTATACAACCCTTCCTAGAAGGTGGGTTTAATCTTATTTACACCGCACAAATGATAGTTGGTTTGAATCCGAGCAACCCTTCCTAGAAGGTGGGTTCGGGTTTATTCCGCTGATGTGTGAAAATCGAACATAAACAACCAAACAACAAAAATATAAACAAAAACTCTGAACTACGTAAGGCTTGATTCTCTAAAAAAGAGATACGTAGACAACCCGTAAAATTGGGTGCAGCCAAAATCATAAAAACCATTAAATATTTTGTATCGATATTGCTTTTAATCAAAAGTTTTAATTTTTTCCACTCTATCTAAAAACCTAATTCCCGTTGTTCGATTGAATACGGGGGACTTGACTTGAACGAATTGCAGAGTTGGTTGACTTGACTTGGACGTTCATGGCTAACTAGTTAATTTCAGGTGTCTTCTCAAGTCTCAACTTATGGTTGCACAAGGGTTTGTCTTCTACCTTATATGTCCCTTTATGATAGTGACATGATGCTGAGAGCTTTCGTAGCTTACAAATATAATGCGAAATATATTTTTATAATCCAATCTACATATAGGGCTCAAACTATACGATGATTAATTAAATCATCGAGTTATGGAATTCATGCATGTTATAACCATAGACTATGTGCTGAGTTTACAAACCCCGAAGATTGAAAGAATTTAGTACATGAAAATTGAAAGGATACTAGACATGAATCGGAGAGCTTTTTCTGTAAGACTAATAGTGGTTTGATCTCGGCATTTGAATATCTAGTCAAACGATTAAACCTCTAAGGATAGTATCCAGAGATCACCAATTCGTTATATTATAATTCTAGTTAGCATATATAAAATACAAAATTCAATCAAGACTAACAAAATGACGGACCTAGTCTTTATTAAACAATAGGTATATATTAGGCAACAGATATATATTAGGCAATAGATACATTTTTGTATGATGTAATTCTATCTTACAGCCCAAACTATCTTGTAAACCCTATTTAAGGGATCCTTTATATCCTGAATCAATCAAGGAAATCTCTTTTTCTCTAAATCTATCAGTCTTAAACCCTGCACAAAATGTACGTCTTGGTTGAACAATTTGAATTTCTTTCTCGTGAATTGGTTTCACTAACACCACACAAAACCCGATTTAGCTACAAAAGCTAGCTTCCATATATTGTCTTTGTAATTTTGCTTTCTTTCTCCATCAGACGACTTGTAAAAGCGAGTTATTGGAAAATTCCAACATATGACAAAGTTGTCATTTTACTGGCGTGGATTCCAAAAACTAATAGACATTGTTGTTTTTTTATGCCCTGCATGTCCGTTTATTTATTTATTTTTCGATAAGGAAAGGATTAGGGTCACCGCACAAAATCCGATTCAGCTACAAAAGCTAGCTTCCATATATTGTCTTTGTAACTTCCGTTTCTTTCTCCATCAGGCGACTTGTAAAAGCGAGTCATTGGAAAATTCCAACATATGACAAAGTTGTCATTTTACTGGTGTGGATTCCAAAAACTAATAGGCATTGTTGTTTGTTTATACCTTGTGTGTCCGTTTATTTTTATTTTTATAAATAAAGGATTAGGATTGCCGCAGGTACTACTTGGGCTCTCCTAGAGGGCAGCCATCCTGGAGTCTCGAACCCAAGACCTCATGGTACTATCATGAGTGTTCAACCAGTGAGGTGATGGGCTTGACCCATCAGAGATTCATAGGAGTAATAATTGTCTTGTTACACGTTTGATTTTGTATGAAAAATAATTTTGATTTTTAGAGCGTTTTTTAAATCTAGTGTTTACACTCATGTCATGCCCCTTTAGTTTATTGTTTCTTTTGGAAAAAAAGTTGTCTAAAATGTCAATTATTATAGAAGAGAGGAGTAATAATTATGAATTTTTTTTGGTTGAAATAAGTGTTTTATGTCTTTATTGAGCAAAAAAGAAATCATGAACGAGAAACATACGACAAAATTCATGCAAACTAAAAGGATGAAAGAATTCTAAACAAGAAAATTACTTAAAAAATCACACTACTAGTCAGCGTAAGAAGACAATTATTTTTTTTATACAATAAAAATGTAATTTCGTTGGGTTACTTTGTAAAAATGTAAATTAAGCAAATTCACATCTCAGCCTCTCAGGAACATAGGGTTTTATGTGACAGGTCAATGGTCCAATGTATATGACACGTAACACAATTAATCACAATAATGCAACGGAACTACGTACGTTGTGTGTTACATTTTTGTTTTTCCACAATTGTTGTTTGATAGAATCCACAATTGTTGTTTGGATTTTGCTCATTGGAGTGTTTTTGATGCCTCGCAATTATGGACTGTCCTTTAGCTTGAACTTTGGGCCCAATTATATACCGTTGGATGAGGTTTAACGAATTCTTTTTTGAAGGAGATATTTAGCAAAGCTTTGTCTCTTAAAATTTCATCAATGGTCGTCTTCAAACAATGAAGAAGAAATGTCGATGAAGCTCAACCAAAAAAAAATAAAAGAAATGTCGATGAACGTGGTATCTTGGAAAATTCCTCACTAGAAGAATCTTGAATTGTGTCCCACATCGAAGATGAAATTGAAAAAAAATTGACATGTAAATCAATACGAATTTTCTGGTCTCTTTTATTGTCCATTCTACTGGTTCATTTTTTTTTCTAATTGGTTAAAAAATGACCTTACAATTACGCAATAAATCTTTGGCTTTACTTTATTTTATATTAAATAATAACGTGGATCTATTAGAAAAATGGACCATTACGATGGGACATCTGAGCGGACCAGAAGATACACGTTGCATATAACTAAGGTGAACCCCTACTTATTGACTTAAGCTCCTCGGTTAAAGCGTGAATCCGAACTTATATTAAAAATATTAATAATTACAGATATTAAGTCATCGAAACAGCCCTATATTGTGGGTTTTATTTTTACTTCCATGTGTGTATATTATATATGGACTTGAATCAAATGAAAACTTTTCTTAACCTATAAACTAAAAACAATGAATATGAAATAGAAATACGTGAACATGGACTAGATATACGTGAACATGAAAAAAGAAATACGTGAACTCCAAAAATGTTTGTGATTTTGTGTAATTATGTTATTATGTGTAGTAATTTGATCCATAACACATGATTTTGAGAAATTTTGTTATTACATATATTAATACAATCTATATTAAAAAAACATGATTTTGCTCACATATGTCTTCATATTGTTCATGTTTTTAGTTTATAACATAAGAAAAGTTTTCACCATAATCAACTTCATTATATATTTATGCCTCCGTAGACAACTCTACCCATATAGCCTCTTAAACGGAAGGAGGAAAAACAAACAAAAAAAAACTCGGCAATTTGGCTCTCTACCCCTCTTACATGTGGAAAGCTATGATCCCAGTGTACTTGCTGATACTACTACCAATCCTTAACGTCGAGGCTAATCGTGCAATTCTTGCAAAGCCTGGTTGCAATGATACATGTGGAGATGTGAAGATCCCTTTCCCCTTCGGGATAGGAACCGGTTGCTTCCTCGATCCCTGGTTTGAGATCGAGTGCAAGCCGGGATCCTCGAGTTCTAATGGCTCCATGCTCAAACCCTTCTCGTCCAAACTCAAACTTGATGTTGTTCATATTTCCATGGAAGAAGATATGGAACTGGTAGTTGGAATGCATCCGATGAATTCCTGCCGTGCAGATGAGCAACAACAACTTAACTTGACGGGAAGCCCATTTTGGGTCATGTACGGAAACAACGTTTTAGTGATGGAGGGATGCCCAGGCAATGTAGTCGTGCGCAACCAAAGTAAGAAGATTATGGGAGGGTGTGCCACGGTTTGCGACTACGACAGCAACGCTGAGCTTCAGAGGAGCGATTGCTACGGGTTCCGTTGCTGCCGAACGTCGCTGATATCAGACTATACTAGTGCCAAAAAATCTTACGAGCTGGATTTTGTTAACCGATCATCGAGTGATGTACATCAAAGTTGCCTTGTGGCGACCGCGATACGATATACACATCTGAAACAACATCTGTCAAGCTCGGACCGGAGCTCTGCGGTGCCTGTAGTATTGGGATGGAGTCTGAATTGGAAGATGATGCATGGCAACAGTCCTCATGCCACATGCTATAAAAACTATGGTGTCGATGATGATGTATACCACTGGCAGTGTGAGTGCAAAGAGGGCTATTATGGGAACCCATATTTCTACAACGGATGCCAAGGTAAAACATTAATTTAATATTAATCAAAACAAGTTATAGTACATGTCTTCGACTATAATTAATCTTTGTCCTCCTTTTGTCATGATCTTTTGTTATTCAGTTCCGCGAGAATGCATGGATTGCCCAGGAACTTGTCATGGAAGTTGGGATATAGAAGGACGTCGTACCTCTGACCATGTTTATTGTGTAAAGGAACCAAAGGAGCCGATCATGAAGCGTGCTACCATTCTTGGTGAGAATTAATAACTTGACTCTTCTTTTTCTTGCATGGATTCCTAGTCAATGGCTCTTCTTTTCTTTTATCTAGTCAATGGCTCTTCTTTTCTTTTATCTAGTCAATGGCTCTCCTTTTCTTTTGTTCGATCATGGCCGGGTAAGTTTTAAGCAAACGAACGTTACATACGAAATCAAAACAACTACCCATACAACAATTGTGAGCAAACGAAGCTCTAGCTTGTCTACCAAATCATTAGCAAATCATTTAATTACGATATAATGAGTGATTCTGTTATCCATTTGTACATTTTTTAGTGCCTATATAAGCAATCGATTATGAGGTGTTCGTGTCCTTTTGTGTCAACCGGGATTGATACATCAATGATGAATGAACATTTAATATATGTATACCTAGATTGCTTTCAATACTTGAATAAAACAGAGTAACAAATTTGTGCATTAGCCATATTTGAAATCGCATTATTGCAAAATGAAGAGTGACAAACTGTTTACCGAGGTTGTAAATATCTAGGCCGGATTGGCTAAATTTTTTTGAAAAAAAGCCTCTTCTTAATGTATGAATCACTATTTTCATTCAAGAACAATGTTTACTTTCTAATTATGGTTCATGATATATAAACAGCTCTATTTCTCTATGCAGGTCTCAGCATTAGCTTTGGCACTCTAGTATTGGTGATTGTGCTCTATGGTCTATATCATTTTGTCAAGAAGATAAGGGAAAGGAGACGAAGAGCTAAATTCTTCAAGCGTAACGGTGGCTTGTTATTGCAACAACAATTGTCTTCTAAGGAAGGTGTATTGGAGAGAACAAGGATATTCTCCATGGCTGAATTGGACAAAGCTACTGACCACTTCAACCAAAACCGGGTATTAGGCCAAGGTGGCCAAGGCACTGTCTACAAAGGCATGTTACCTGATGGGAGCATTGTTGCGATTAAGAAGGCCAAGTTATTGGATGAAAGCCAATTGGAGCAATTCATAAATGAGGTGGTCATTTTGTCTCAGGTTAACCACAGAAACGTAGTCAAGCTATTAGGATGTTGTCTGGAGACGGAAATCCCTCTTCTCGTTTACGAGTTCGTTCCCAACGGGACGCTTTTCCAGCATATCCATGACCCTGATGAAGACTTTGCCATTAGTTGGGAGATGTGTTTGAAGATTGCTGCGGATTCAGCAGGTGCTATTGCTTATCTACACTCCTCTTCGTCCGTTCCTATCTATCATAGAGATATCAAGTCATCAAACATATTGTTAGATGAAAAGCACAAAGCTAAAGTTTCAGATTTTGGGTCATCTAGGACGATAGCGATTGATCAAACACACATGACCACTCTCGTCCAAGGAACAATGGGGTATTTGGACCCAGAGTACTTCCAATCATACCAATTTACCGAGAAGAGTGATGTTTATAGTTTTGGGGTTGTTCTGCTCGAGCTTTTGACTAGCAAGAAGCCAATCTACAGGGATGCAGATACTATGGAGCAAAAGAACTTGGTGACGGACTTCATGTTTCTTGCGCAAAATTCTAGCTTGTCTGACATCTTGGATCCTAAGATTCTGAGAGATTCTAAGGAGGATGAGTTGATGGCCATTGTTGAGCTAACAAAGCGTTGCATAAGTTGGAGCGGAAAGCTGAGACCGACGATGAAAGAAGTGGCGATGACACTGGAGATGATCATCAAATCCCCGGCCCAAGTGTCTAGATGGTATCAAGAACAAGAGTCTTTCCCAATCTCGTCTGATGGAGGATTCGAAGAGTATGCCATGAATGATATAAGTGACGCAGAGTTCTCTTCAAGCACAATCCTTGCTGGGTCTAGTAGTCCTCCACACAATGATGTGCATCCTCTTCTTGACTCCAAATGATTCATGAGCTCTTGCCATGAGAAGCCATGCAAGTTCCTTCACAAGTATGTAATATAGTGATGAAACATATGTATAATTATCAGTTATTAAGAAACGTACGCTAGTGCTTTGGTAGTAGAATAAATAACGTCTGGGACTAGAAAAAGCCAGCTTGTGTGTGTGTACTGTGTAGTATTCATCCCTAGTATACAAAGTTGTTGATTGTATGATAAATTGTGTTTGATTTTTATGGGCATTTGAGTATTTTTATAATGTGTGCAAGTACTAGTGATGGTAGGCAGTAAGAAAAAAAATATATATTTTTTGTTGGTAGCATACATATTGTAAAAAATCTTGTGTTGATCTGATACGTTAATTAGGTGTTTGGTCAAAAACACGGTGTTCCCACACCGTGGAACGACAGGGGCGTATTGGTTGGACCGGGTTTTTGCTTTCTAATGCCGCCACCGTGTTCATCGAGTCATCTCCCACCTCGGGATTGATTCATCGAGTCATCTCCCACCTCGGGATTGATTCAACCCCTTGATCAACAACGGTAATGATACGAATCCACATCGGGTTCGTATCAATTGGTGTTTTCATTCCCGAACTCGTGGTCGAAAACTCGATCCTCCTTCAAATACTCAAGCACGACCCCAATTTTCTCATCCAATTCTGAGATGGTTTTTGTGATTGTGCTATATATCACTGATAACTCCTCCTTCAAGTTCACCAGCAGACAACACCAATTTGATTATTGTCTCTATCAATGAAAAGACGTGTCGTACAGGGATAGCAGCGGATGCCTCGGTCTTTGTCTTGGTAAGGGCCAATAGGGTAATACTCATTTTTTATCCCGGTGGATGTTGTGTTCTACGGATCTTTACTTGATTTCCGCCTCGAGGATGAGTCGATTCTCACCGGGGGAGTGATTGATACGTTAATTAGATTTGTTTTGGACTTAGGTTTTGGGCTTAATTAGTTTTATGTTTGACTATAAATAATCTTGTATGCCTTCAATCAAGGAATCAATCAATCAATAACAAAAATATATTCATTTGCCCTAGTTTGTTCTTTTTGCTCTCTAACGCGCCTACCCAGCGCTCTATCCGAGTTAAGTCCCACACCGGGATTCGATTCAAGCCTTGCCCAGCAAGGTCCGCGACTACCAATCGCGTTTATCCGAGCCGTTCACACACCGGGTGCGCCTCACCTCCTTGACCAACAAGGATCCGATACGAGTCCACACCGGATTCGTATCATGATCAGTTTAC
Organism: Polygonum maritimum; assembly: GCA_963924305.1. Taxonomy (NCBI): domain Eukaryota; kingdom Viridiplantae; phylum Streptophyta; class Magnoliopsida; order Caryophyllales; family Polygonaceae; genus Polygonum; species Polygonum maritimum. Next base: position 36,587,597 of record OZ002735.1, on the reverse strand, counting down.
ATGAGAGACTTTGCAAAATGGAACTTCAGAGCTTAGCTAGTGATCTTGATATGACCGATTTCTTACATGCCAATCACTGAAACTTCTTAGTTGTGGCCAGGTATGAGTTGCATTAATCTTACTATGAAAACTGATTTGGAAAAGTCTTCTTAGTTCATTGCCATTACATTTATTCCACGGTTTCCACTATAACACCATGAGCGTTTCTTGATAGCTAATAATTATACAGACATTTGATCACTACATTAGATACATTTTAAGAAACTTGACTTAGCTAGATCGAGCACTACTTTTGCCCTATTTTCAAAATCATTTGGTGTCACATAAAAGAGGATGCACATCCTTGAGTGGAGGACTGCTCGAATCACTAGGGTTTAGGCTTGAAAAAAACTCCATATTACTTATATTAGTCGTGGTGTACTCATCAAATCCACCTTCTAAGATCGGCAAAGGTTCTTGTTCTTGATACCATCTTGACACTTGAGCAGGAGATTTTATGATCATGTCTAGTGTCATTGCCACTTCTTTCATTGTCGGTCTCGACTTTCCACTCCAGCTTATGCACTGCTTTGTCAGCTCGACAATGGCTATCAACTCATCTTCCTTAGCCACATTCACGATTTCAGGGTCCAAGACGTCGGGCAATCTAGAGTTTTGGGCTAAAAGAAAGAACTCTGTCACCAAGTTCTTTTGCTCCATAGTGCTTGCATCCCTATAGATCGGCTTCTTTCGGGTCAAAAGTTCCAACAAGACGACTCCAAAACTATAGACATCACTCTTCTCTGTGAACTGATATGATTGGAAGTATTCCGGGTCCAAGTACCCCATTGTTCCTTGAACGAGAGTGGTTATATGCGTCTGATCAATTGCGATAGTCTTGGAAGATCCGAAATCAGAAACTTTGGCTCTATTCTTCTCATCCAACAATATGTTTGATGACTTGATATCTCTGTGATAGATAGGAATGGATGCAGACGAGTGTAGATAGGCAACGGCAGAAGCTGAGTCCGCAGCGATTTTCAAGCACATCTCCCAACTAATAACAAAGTCTTCGTCAGGATCATGTATATGCTCGAAAAGCGTTCCATTGGGTACGAACTCATAAATAAGAAGAGGGACTTCTGTCTCGAGACAACATCCTAATAGCTTGACTACATTTCTATGGTTTATTTGTGACAAGATAACCACCTCATTTATGAATTGTTCCAGCTGACTTTCATCCAATAGCTTGGCCTTCTTAATCGCGACGATGCTCCCATCACTCAACATGCCTTTGTAGACTGTGCCTTGGCCGCCTTGACCCAGAATTCGGTTTTCGTTGAAATGGTCGGTGGCTTTTTCCAATTCATTCATGGAGAATATCCTTGTTCTCTCTACAGTACCTTCGTTAGACGACAATTGTTGTTGTAATAACAAGCCACCGTTGCGTTTAAAGAATTTAGCTCTTCGCTTCATTTCCCTTCTCCTCTTGACAAAACGATATAGTCCATAAATCACAAGCACCAATACTAGAATGCCAAAACTAATGCCAACTCCTGCGTCAAGATATAGAGTTTGTTTTTCATGATCCAAAACAAATACTATGTAGAGCATTAGAATGCCAAATTTAGACAAAATGCTTTGAGCAATAATTTGCATAATATCATCTATAAAAACAATCTTCATAAACATATAAGACCACCACTATGTCTAAGCAATCCCCATTAGATTTCTCCTTTTTCTAGATTATAGATTGCAATTAATATTGATTTTGTACTTTATATTGGATGTCTACACATGTTTTGTTTACATGGGCGTTTGGAGGTGTTTTCGAGTCATAAAGATGGTCTAGGTCCTCTAGGAGTCCGAAGGAATCATAGAGGAAAGAACGAAGCCTTCAAGAATGTTTAGGAGTCAAGACAAGAGACCTTGAAGAGTCCCAAAAAGAGCCAGTGACGTGCCCACAAGGGCGAAAAATTGGTTAAGTGTGGAAATTGGCCATGGCTACGAGAAGTCGAGGGGCATAATGATCACGACCCAACCCGAAGAAAGGAAAAGAGACTCAAGGAGCGGCCACAGGCGTGACCATACATATCAACTAGTTATAACCCCGGGCCTTGCCCGGAGCTTTTTCAGATAAAATTTAAAACATATTAATTTACATATGATATAAGTATTTAAAATAATTAAATACATAATTTATTAGAATCCGATAAGTATTGTGAGAAATGCAACATTTACAATCGATCAATTAGTTAATTTTAGTGACATGAACCTATGTAAAGCAAACTTAAATTTGATGGTGTTAACCTTGATAATGACTCGATGTTTGTTTGAGAACGCTTTTATAATAAAAAACATAATATGTTAATTTGCATATGATCTATGAATACTATGATTTTATGTCATATTTCTAACATTAAAAGTGCATATATATACTTATTAAAATATAAACATACATTTTATTATTAAAATAAATAAAACTTAGTATATTGACTTGAACCCGGTTGATATTAAAACCATAATGTTTAAAAGTTAAAACGAATTAACATGTTTTGATCGAAAAAAAAAACCAATTAACATGTTTGTAGAGTCAACCCCGAAACCAAACCTGACAAAAAATTAACATGTCAGGTAAAAAACATGTCAAATTTGTACTCAATTTGGATTCAAATGAATAACCTACCAAACTAAAAATATAACATCCTAAACATGTACTCAATCCTCATTCAAAATGACGAAAGTACGCACCAACCTATAACAGACCAAACTTATACTCGGTGTGAATAAAAAATGTCATTATTCATATACAATATCCCGACCTCGTACTTACTACGAAATAAGAAATGCTTCGCTTATCAACCTGACTTAATGATAGTTTTATTCTTGATACATTGTTAATTTTTTTAATAAAATTTTCAATTGTAAAATCACCTCCATACATATTTAATATTTCAGATTATTATGATAAATGTGAATATTTAGTATTAAGAAATTATGGAATATTTTATGAAATTAAATATTTACATGTCAAAAATATTAATTTAATTTGCATATAATTTTATTGTATCAATATTATTCATATTGAAATAATATTAATTCAATCTAATTGGCAAAACTTTCAAGTTATTATTATGATAAACAATTCACCTACAATGAACATATTAATGGGGCACAACTTATCTATTGTAGGAATATATTTTACGGTGAGAAATAGGAATGTTTCTTGTCCATTGGATTAAACTCGATCGTACGGTCCATGATTTTTTTATTTTTTATTTTTTTTGAGCATCAACATACACGCTCCCAAATTACACGCTGCCTGCACGCTCCAATCTCGCCCCATCATCCATTCATCCTCGTCGCCCCATCACGCTCCCAATCTCTGCACCTTCTCCGGCCCCGCCACCGAGATCCTCCCCGATCATCCTGGCTGGTCTCCGTCCAAGAATCCGCCGCCGGAAGCCACCTCCTCAGCCGGCTGATCGAGATCTTCGATTGCGAGGGGAACAGCCTCACGTTCTCCCCGATCGCCTCGCTCATGACCGGGAAACAGCTCCGAGATCGGATCGATTCCGTGACGTACTTGACCTCATTGGCGGACTCGAGCGACCGGAACAAGAAGATGATTGTAGAGGAAGGCGCGATTCCGCCATTGCTGAAGTTGTTGAAGGACGGGGGGTCGGCGGAGGCGCAGATCGCGGCCGCGAACGCGATTTCTTCGCTTGTGGATTGCGTGGAGAGGACGGAGGCGGTCGCGGTTGGGGTTCCGGTGATTGTGAAGGTTCTAGGGAGCTCTTCGATGAAGGTGAGGGTTTCGGTGGCGGAGCTGGTGGCGAGTGAGAAGGTTAGGGATGAAAAAGGCAGATCGGCGGCCGGATCTGCCTTTTTCAACGCAGCCGATGCGACAGTAGGCGTCGACGGCGCAGACAAGAATGCCTCCGCCGCCTTAGCTAGGCCTCGTCACCCCTATAGCAACTCGGTGGATGCCTCTTCTTCTGGATCTAGATCTGTTGAGAGCTCCGTCTTTGGCGAGATTATGGAGGCTAAGAAGGCTATGCCTCCTGATAAGCTCGCCGAGCTCTGGTCCATCGATCCCAAGCGCGCTAAGAGGTTTCCCTTCCTAATTCCGCCTTCAATTCCATTTCATTTCCCTCACAAATTATAATTTTCTGATTCTCAGATTGGACTAGATCAATAATTCCATGGATAAAACATGTGAAATGGCTAGAGTTTGTTGTTTGACGAGCGATTGCGCTTTCAAATTTCTTCATCTACGAATTTAATGAACAATTCTTGTTCAATTACCGATACAATTATCCTAACTCGCTTGTTCCTAATTAACTATGTTAATTTCACACTTATCCTTCTCAGATTGGTCTAGATCAATAATTCCATGGATAGAGCATGTGAAATGGCAAGAGTTTGTTGTTTGACGAGCGATTGCGCTTTAATATTTCTTCACCGAATTGATGAGAAGGTTAGGATGAGCTCGATCTCGATCTGCGAGCGGCTTCGCTCATGAGGAATCGCTCGATCTCACTATGCGCAGAAAGGTACACCTCAATCGCAATCTCAATTGAACCGATCTACGAGCTGTGTTGTTGATGATTCGTCGAAACTACAGTTTGTTAGAAATTAGCTATCAATAGCTAGTGTTGTATTGTTGCTCATATTTGCCTAGATCAGTTTTTGTATTTTTCTGGTGTAGGTTGGAAGTGATCAAACTGTAGGTGCTTGCTCTCGATAGCTACTTGTTAAAATTTGTAGTTTATTACTCGTAGTTGTTTATTACTAGTAGTTTGTGGAAATTTGTAGTTCATATTTGCTCTCGATCAAATTTATTTGTAGTTTATTAGCTTCTTGTTGGAAGAGATCAAATTCGTGTGAAATTTGTAGTTTATTAGTGAACAAATTGACTATTGAGTTGCACAAATTTGACCATTGAGTTGCATAAATTTGACCATTAAGTTGCACAAATATTGATGAACAAATTGATCATAGAATTCAACACATTGACAATAGAGTTGAACAAATATGAATGAACAAATTGACCATAGAGTTGCACAAATTTGACCATTGAGTTGCACAAATTTGACCATAGAGTTGTACAAATTTGACCATTAAGTTGCACAAATTTGACCATTGAGTTGCACAAATTTGACCATTGAGTTGCACAAATATTGATGAATAAAATGACCATAGAATTCAACACATTGACAATAGAGTTGAACAAATATGAATGAACAAATTGACCATTGAGTTGCACAAACTTGACCAGTGAGTTGCACAAATTTGACCATTGAGTTGCACAAGTATTGATGAATAAATTGACCATAGAATTCACCACATTGGCCATAGAGTTGAACAAATATGAATGAACAAATTGACCATTGAGTTGCACAAACCTGACCATTGAGTTGCACAAATTTGACCATTGAGTTGCACAAATATTGATGAACAAATTGATCATAGAATTCAACACATTGGCAATAGAGTTGAACAAATATGAATGAACAAATTGACCATTGAGTTGCACAAACTTGACCATTGAGTTGCACAAATTTGACCATTGAGTTGTACAAATTTGACCATTGAGTTGCACAAATATTGATGAACAAATTGACCATAGAATTCAACACATTGGCAATAGAGTTGAACAAATATGAATGAACAAATTGACCATTGAGTTGCACAAACTTGACCATTGAGTTGCACAAATTTGACCATTGAGTTGCACAAATATTGATGAACAAATTGACCATAGAATTCGACTGCTATAAAATATGACATGAATGCAAAATTGATCATAGAGTTGCACAAATAAGCAATAGAGTTGCACAAATATGGTTGCACAAATCGGCCATAGAGTTGCACAAATCAGCCATAGAGTTGCACAAATACGGTTGCACAAATAGGTCATACGGTTGCACAAATCTGGACGCCCGTGCCGTTTTCCGAAAAATACGCCCGTGCCGTTTTTTTCCCTTTTTTTTTCTTGAGCCCTTGATCTCTCCTCATCCAATGGCTATGATTCATTCCTATTTCCTACCATAATAATCATTCCTACCGGATCCGGACCCATGAATCTTTGCCTATTTCATATATGGATTGGAAAAATTATACATTTTACATATAGATTTTGTATAGATAAAAAAATCTTTTGAAGATGGATATTTTCTATCGATAGATCTAGTGCTACATAAAGATACACTATGTAATATCGTATAGGTATATTATATAGATCAATTGATTTACTTTAATCTTGATACATAAAGATGGATTTTTTGCTATTTAAAAGTTATTACGTATAGGTATATTGACTATAGATAAATTAATTTAACTTAATCTTTTGTTGTACAAAGGTGGATCTTTTATATATATAGAAAATTAAGATAGAAAATTATATATATATTTAGTATAAAAGGCGGTTATTAAAAATACGATGAGTGGTATATAAAATCTTAATGACAAAATTGCCATTAACTGCTTCAGGTTTAGAAGTATATATATTGATTACATAAGTTGATGCAATAGTTCTTCTTACCTAAATCGACTGCAAGCCTAACGCCTTTTTCACAATAATATTTACTTGAAGTTAGATGCCCTTCCATATCCCAAATTCCAGTACAATATCCTCGGCAGTCCTTGCATTCTTTAGCAACTGCCCATATAAACATAGCAATATATATCACGTACTATACATACATATAGAGAATCAGAGATGGACAACGGTGCGGGCCCGGCCCAGCCCGGCCAGCCCACGGGCTAGCCAGGCTAAATTCGCTCGGGTCATGAGCCAGTCCCGGGCTGGGGAAAAATAGCCGGACCAGCTTGGCCCAGCCCTTTAACAACCAAATTTTATTTTTGTCTATATTTGGCAACGGCCCGGCCCGGTAACAAAATCAGACCGGGCCTTAACGTGTGGGCCCGGCCTGCAGCCCGGCCCGCTTCTGCCCGGTTTGTACCGGGCCGGTCCTAGGTCCGGGTTCCCTGGCCCGTCCCGACCGGACCCATGCCCGTCACTACATACACACACAAAACAGCTAAAACAAATGATAAAGGGTCTTGCTTTATAGCGCACCCCCGAATTGTTTTATAGCGCACCCTTTTGTCCATTAAAAAGGGATGGACGGTTCATACATGACCATAGAAAACTGGTGGACAAGTTAACATTGTCCATACATTTTGAACGGACGAGTGTTACAATCTTAGTTCAAGAAACTTGTCCAACATTTTTTAATGGACATTAGATTTTTGTCCATGACAAACATGTGGACCTTTAAACGTTGTCCATGGTATTTTTATGGGCATATCGCGTTTCTCCATTTATTTATAATGGACGATTTTGTCAGAACGTGGAGTTCGCCGTTCGCAAATCCGAAAATCAAATCGAACTTAGGGTTTATACTTGGAGGAAGTGGGCCGGCGGCTGGTTGGTGGCTAGTGTCGGTGCGCGCAGATCGGAGTTGGAGGAAGAGGCATCGGTGCTCTCAGGCGTGGACGGAGAAGAGGAAGACGATGACGGCAATAATGAGATTTAGGGACAAGCTTACCAGTGTTTGGTATATCAACACGCTGAGGGGTTGCGAGACGGCGGCGTGGGGGTTGTGCTGAGACCGAGAGTGCAGTCGGTGGGGGTTGCGCTGAGACCGAGATCGGCGTCGGTGGGACCGAGAGCGCAGTCGGGAGGGTTTGAGAAGAGAGCAAACATATTTCTCTACCCAAAATGACGATGGCATTATTGTAAATAACTAGGTTTAGGTTTATATAGGTGAACCGTCCATCCGTTTTTAATGGATAAAGGGGTGCGCTATAAAGCAATTGGGGATGCGCTATTTAGAAAAGCCGATGATAAAAGATGGAGCAAAGGGTTGATGACATGATAGACTCCCAAAAGGCAGTTTTGATTCTCACCTGATGATTGCCTATTGAAGTCTATGTTGTAGACCTTTAAAGGAGAATAAGAATATTCACCCTCTGAAGGCAAAGGTGTTTGGCAACAATGAACCCCATAGCACTTGTTTGTGTGTATGGCACTGTTGCTGCTGTGGCAAACGGTGGCACACCCAGCCATCGTCGCGTTGCTTTCGTCGACCAAGATCGCGCTTCCCGGGCAACCCTCCATGACGAAAACATTGTCCAGCCTCGAGAAGTCGTACGGGCTCCCTTTTAAGCTAGGTTGCTGCTGATCATGCGTGCTACATGCGTTCGTCGGAGCTATGCCCACTTTCACGTTCGGCCCGTCGTAGGCGTTGCTGAGGGTCACCTCAATGACCTCAAGGTTGAACTTGGATAAGAAGGGCTTGATGATGGAGTTTGGAGGTTCGCGCTTGCACTCGACCTCGAACCATTCATCATGGAAGCAACCCTTGCCCATCCCAAATGGGAAAGGGATCTTCACACCTCCACAAGTATGATTGCAACCAGGCTTTACAAAATCTGCATGGGTGCATGAGCTCTAGTTTTAGGATTGATATTAGTACTAGGAATTGTACTAGTAAATGTGAGACCATAGCTCTCCAAATATGAAGGAAAGAATGGGGAACTAAATGTTGTTGATATTTTTGACTTTGAGAGCAGAGAACATTTGTATGTTTAATGACTCTATGGTAGGTATGCATATATATCTTCCAAGCTCTTTCAATGAGATTTTTTCTTTTTGTCGCCGATGAATGAGAGTCCAATTGCTCCATGAATACCATCTAAGAGGTTTTAATCATTTGACTAGACGAGCTAACACCGAATGAGAATTTCTTAGAAACCACCTACAATATCTGTTCTCCAAGTAAAAAAAAATTGGTATGACTATATAGGTCAATAATAAAATATTATTGTTGAATTAGTGAGAAGTTAGAATGGTTATTTAATCAGAGGAAATGGATAACTAAGGTTAACTTCGGGTAGAGTTAATCATTGTTCTCTACTACTCCCTCCGTTTCAAAATAGGACATTGCACATATATTAAGAAAATGGTATTCCTATATTATCCCTATTAAATGTAGAATTAATTATTCGTTTAAAGAAATATGAAAAAATATAATGATTATGATAAAAATAATTATTAGGGATATAAATGGAAAGAGATAGAAAAAAATATGAAATGGACACGTATTATGAAATAAGAAAAAATGAGCATATGGTCATGTATTTTGAAACGGAGAGAGTAATAATTAGTAGTAAATAAGTTTTTGGAAATTAATTAAATAAAAAGACTTAAATATTTTGTTAGCTAGATTTTTTCATGGGTGGACAACTCTGCTAGAACAAAATAATCCCATATGAATGTATGCAACGTTATTGAAAACTTAGTTTGGAAAAGTCTTCGCTCTCATTGTCAATTAGTTATAATTATTGATTATGCACAAAGTTTCTGAACTTGACTTCTGACCTCATTTCTGACCACAAACTTTAACCCATTAACTTTTCCTGATCAATTTTTTTTTTCTTTTCCTGATCAATAGCTGCAACGTTCACACCTTGCTAGCTCATTCTATTAATTAACTTAATTAATCATTTTGGTTATAAAATCAACTCTTGTTAGTATTTATTAGATGAACACAGACTTATATGGGTACGTGAAGTTTTTCAGATCTAAACGTGAAAATGAGAAGCTAGCGAGCATTCAAATGGATGAGATCTAAAAGATCCAGAAAGGATGATGAATCCAAATCTTAAATAACGAGACCAAACTTTGTTAACGGGTCATGGATCTACTTAGGTAATTTTAAAGAAAATGCGTGTAAGACTATAGTCCTCAAACCTACCGAAAAAATGGTAGATATTAAACATAATCATCTCGATCTCTCACGAACACTTGCCTACCCGCCTACGGTCATAAGAATATAGGGTGGTTGTTTTCCTAGGGCCCGTTGCCACAGGTCAAGGCATGGCGACAGAGGATGTATATGAACAATGGCCAGAAGGCCATTGATGATGTCCACGGCTTTGATGGAGCCAGGCATCGGTCGGCAAAATAAGTGGTGCATGTATATATGAAGCTGCGTGGAGAAATCAAATTGAAACGTTGAACAAAGCTGATTTATTTGACTCTATATCCCATGTCATGTCACTAGCAACAATTTGAGTACTTGTGACTTGAAAGAACAACTTCTAGACAATCATATCATCAGTCCAGAGCACGTGCTTTCTTTACATATGTGTTACAAGATTTATTTGCTTTTCTTTGCTCTTCATATATGTTATGTTACATGATCAGTGTATATTTAGGTCTAACACAAAAGCTTGTGGCATGATTTATAAGCCATGTGGTCTGATCTTAGTTTGAGGCCCTTTGATCATAATCTTTTGAAACATGGGAGGAAGCCAGTTACTATAACATAGCCTTGGATAGACCTGGGTCCGGTTCCGTTGGAATCAGAACCGTACGGAATTGGAACAGCGGTACGGTTCCGGTTATGAGGGCGGTCCGGTTCCGAACCTTTCGAAATTGCCTTGTGGCGACAATCATAGAAAGAAGGTTTGTAAATCGGTATGTAAAAAACCTTTTGAATAATTCAGGCTCGCCCTCAACACCATTCGTTTTCGCAATAATGTTTGGAAAGCAATAGTTCGAATGAGATTAGCTCCAATGTCGATGAAGTGATCATGAACAAGAAGCATTCCCACGTCTAACATCGGTCCAAATTTGACGTCTTATCAAAGTAGGAGCCTACTTATCAAACACTCTAATGTGCATGAAGTTGGGTCCTTGTACAATAGGTTGTGTCATGAGAATCAAGGCTTCATGAGAATTACACACTAATGTGCGTTCGTGTACAAGATTGCCCATTTTTTGCTGGAATTGCTGCAATGTCAAACGAAACTCCCTTTTTTTTTCTCCTATGGTTTTGATTTGACATAAGCTACTTTACAAAGAGGTAGGTAGCAAAATGACTCTTTAATTCTTAACTAATTAGCTACTGTGTATGACCAAATTTTGACATATCAACCGTTGAAACTTCAAAGTTGCTTCCTCAACATATAACTTAATCCAACTTGTTAAACTCATCTTTGAAAATCCCTCCCCTTGCAATTAATTAGTTGTACACCGTTGAAACTTTGAAAAGCCGTTGAAAGAAAACTTATTATAAATGTTATCAAAATTTCCACACGTTTCTCTGATCAACCACCAATAATTACCATAATTAACTAATCAAGAACAAATCAATCTTCCTACCATTAACATCAATCCAATTTCTCCTCCTCCTCCATGAAAGATCCCAATTCACCACCTGCAAAAAAATAATGATTAACCTCTTAATTATACTTTCATGTCTAACCCTAGCAAGCTCAGACTCACCTCCATCTCTAGCAAAACCAGGCTGCCAACAAAAATGTGGCCACTCCGTAATCTCATACCCATTCGGAATCGGACCCAGATGCTATCACAATTCATGGTTCGAGATCACCTGCAACAACTCATCAAACCCACCAAAACCCTACTTAACAAAACTCAAACTACAAGTACTCAGAATTCGGCTAGCCACACAGACAGTGAAAGTCAACATGCCCATGGTCTTCAATTGCACAAAGGGTGTGGCTCCATGGACGAGCTTGGACCTGGGTGGGACTCCATTTAGCTTCTCTAGACGCTACAACGTGTTTGCCCATGTGGGTTGTAGCGGAAGCTCGTTTTCCTACTACGAAAACAGGGTCATGGCGAGTTGCGGACCACCTGTTTGTGGAAATGCCAGTGGGTTGGATGAAGGTGTTTCTGATGATGTTTTTCCATATACTTACAAGGGGGTTTGTAGAGCGAATCACCCGCCTTATGGGCTCACTTCTTACAGTGTGAACATCACGGAATCGAATGGGAGTTGTCGGTATGTCAGGTTGGTGGAGAGCGATCCGTCGACTGGGTACCAATTCAACCTTTCTGGAGTTTATCTAAAGAATGGAACAAATCCTGTGGTGCTGAATTGGTTGTATGATCTTTTGCTGGATCCTTCGTCGGTGTTTTTTCAGCAGGGTCGCTGTGATCTGAGCGCGTACCTGGATACCGGGCTTTATAGCTGTTCTTGCCCGGATGGGCAAGTGGGGAATCCTTATCTTCTCAATGGATGTGTTGGTAAGAGTCAGCTACTAGTTTGATTATGATGATGATGGTTGATTAAGTCTGTTAACTCTTTCTGGTCTTTATAGATTGAAAAGGCTTCCATTTGTTGCTTTTTATAGAAGTTGGAAGCTGTGCAAGCTGTGATGGGAGCTGCATAATATTGGAGGTTGATTCGAATGCTGTCCCAATCCGTTTCGAGTGTCTATCGGATTCTCGCTCTTGGATGAAGAGGCACCGCTGGGCAGTCCCTGTCACTATAGGTAATGCCCACAATTTTCTTGCATTTAATTTTCAGGAGTTCAAAGACTTGTTCTAGGAAGAATTAGCTTGGCCAATCTGTTTTAGTAATGTTTAAGCATGTGAGCAGGCGTTGGTGTGGCCTTTGGGTCCATAATCTTGCTCCTTGGTTGCTACTGGTTTTACCGGTTGATGAAGAGATGGAAGGAGATGAGAAGAAAGGCCAAAAACTTCAAAAGAAATGGTGGATTGTTGTTGCATCAGCAAATTTCTTCCAATGAAGGTTCCATTAAGGAAACAAAGGTATTCACCTCCAACGAACTCGACACAGCGACGGACCACTTCCACAAAGACCGAATCTTGGGCCAAGGAGGCCAAGGCACAGTCTACAAAGGTATGTTGGTTGATGGCAGAATCATTGCGGTTAAAAAGGCGACAAAAGTGAACGAAAGCCAAATAGAGCAGTTCATCAATGAAATGGTGATTCTATCACAGATCAGCCATAGGAATATAGTTAAGCTACTAGGATGCTGTCTAGAGACCGACGTTCCTCTGCTCGTATACGAGTACATTCCGAACGGGACTCTTTTCGAGCACATCCATGACCCAACCGAGGACTTCCCACTCACTTGGAAAATGCGGTTACAGATTGCAACCGACGTTGCTGGAGCGATTTCGTACCTGCATTACGCTTCGTCCATTCCTATATACCACCGCGACATCAAATCCAACAACATCCTCTTAGACGAAAAGTACAAAGCGAAAGTCTCGGACTTTGGGGCCTCTAGAACCATCCCAATTGATCAGACCCATCTCACAACGGGTGTCAAAGGCACATTCGGGTATGTTGACCCGGAGTACTTCCAGTCAAACCAGCTAACAGAAAAGAGCGACGTCTATAGCTTTGGAGTCGTCCTTGTGGAGCTCTTAACAGGGCAGAAGCCAATCAGATCACCCATATTTGGGGATGAGAGAGGCCTAATAGCATATTTTTTGTCAGCATTCGAAAACTCAAACCTTTCCGAAATTGTGGATAGCCGGATTGCGAATGAATGCAGCGAGGAGGATGTGTTGGCGTTCGCCAGGCTCGCACAATGGTGCTTGCACTTGAAAGGGAAGCAGAGGCCTACAATGAAAGTAGTTGTGACGGTTTTGGAAGGAATAAAGTCGGGACGACGAGATCTGGCTATGGCACATGAAGACTCAGGGGAAGGGGTTTTGGTAGATGAAGTAACAGATGTGGATGACTCTCTTTTTAGCACAGTTTCCATGGATCTGAGATCTTCTGGGCCACTTTCTGATCAGCCTCTACTCATCAACACCTTTTGAAGTGCATGGCAATGCAAGCTAGATATATGTCTGGAAGAAACCTGTTTTCATGGCAGTGTCTTTTGGTTGCTTACAAGTAAGGGTAGCTCAAGAAATTTTGTATGTGATTGACTGTGAATTATGATGTATAGTTGATTTTCTTTTATTTATTTGCACAGGGAAAATTCGTCTGGTTTGTGGAGAAGTCATTTTTTAATCTTTAAAAAATTGTGTCAACATAAAAATGAGATTGTTAATGTTACTGAAGAAAAGTTCAGTTTTTTTTTGAAGTAATTTCACAATTTTTGTACTTCAAATATTGGACTAATTCAAAAGAATTTAGCCACAAAAATCTTATATTTAAGGCAAGTACTACTCAAAAACTTAACATAAGTTAAAGTACTAGTAAATCCAGAAAATCTTATTACAAAGTACAAACAGCTTTCCAACAAAAATCGACAGTATATTCCGGATTCGTCTGCGTTGGAAGCGTATAATTGTATTTTGATTTAAAAATACTCTCAACTTATCCGTACCGCATACTCAGCGTTCACAATTGAAGGCGCTGGCAGTTTTTCGTAAATTAGGGTTTTTTTCTTCTTTCGCTAGATTTTCTGTTCTCAATTTCCTCTTCAATTTTCTCCTGATCCGTTTTTCTCGATTTCGGAACACGATGAGCCTTACGGAGTTCGCCATGGTATGTCTCTTTCCCTCTCTTCCTCTTGCTTTCGATTCAATTGCGATTGTTCATAGTTGCTACATCGAAAGTTTCAGCCTTTATCCGGCCTTTTCAATTCTAGGGTTTCGATTTTTGATGCTATGCTCGAATTTCGCCCTCTAGATGATTAATTTAGGTATTAGCATGCCTGTGTTGGATTTTGTATATGTTTGATTGGCCCATGGAAATTCTTTCACCCCAGATCCCAGCTTAATCCAGTGAAATTGGGGTTAATTGAAGAAAAATTGTTGTCTCTTTGATCAGATTGTCTGTTTACCGTCCAATATGTGCTGGTGAATGTCTGTTTTTTTCTCAATTTCATTAATTTCATTGTGCTCGGTGTGCAAGGTTGAGGAGCTGGCTTTTCTCATCAAAGATAATCTCCCAAGCAAGCATCTTGTGCTCTCTGTGGAAGATGCATTGGTCAATTTTCTCCAAGAGGATGCAAGGTACCTATATAAGTCATTCAAAACTCAGATTGCCTAACTCTTCCTTCCCTTTATGGTAAATTTAATTACTTAAACTTTCTATCTTGATACATTGTCTTAGATGGCTTTGTATCTGACCAACCCAGCTGTGATAAAGCATAACCCCCTAATAATCACCTGCCCTTGGCTCTAGGACAATTGAAGCGAATTGCTGTAGTAGAATTGTAAACAGGATTTGTATTTTTCTATAGAAGACAAATTGAGTTGATGTATACATAATAGTAGCCTTGAGAGTTAACTCATTGATAAAGTAGAAAATACAGTATTAGCCTAATCTCTTCATATTGCTAGTCCCGTAGTGTTTCACACGATTCTACTTCATAGGTGGCGCAAATTTGTTCATTTGCAGTTTAAATTTACACACTTTATATGGTTACAGCCCAGATGGAATTCTGGATCTGCAACCTATGGATTCGTATCACCGCCTTCTTGTGCATCGTCTTGCTGAAATATTTGGGTAGTGTGCTCCTTGCATTAAAATTTCACCTCTGCCGCTTTACCACCTTATCTTGTTCTGTGGCTGAAAAGCATATATATTCTGTTAGATTTGCTCACGAGTCTATTGGTGAAGGAAACGATCGCCACCTAGTTTTGAAGTGCTCTCCAGAGACATCAATGTATGTTAATCCCGCATCCATTCAATCCTTTTGCTTCATATTTGGTTCATATTTCTCCAGTTGCTTGGTTGTCTCCAATGTTCTGGAATTATATGTTGCTTCATGTAGTATCCATCATCTTTAACTTCAAGATTATGCTTCATTTACTCTCTTGAATTATGTAAGCCAAATCTAAAATGCTTTGTCTGTCTGAAGGCTTACCCAACAAGTAGCATTCTTTTATGTTTAGTTTATTCTAAATGCTCTTAAAATTATGATGATAAAGACGGCATTGCAACTTTCTCTCGTCAGCTGAAGTTTTTGTACTTAAAACTTTGCAGACCCTCTATCCTTGTCAGTGATATTCTCTACCAACAGGATATGTATCAGACTCCACCTACACCTCACGAAATATTGAAGCGTGAGGATGGATCCAGAGGTGAGCATTCTCTTGGCTTCATTTGTTATTTTTGGGTAGTGAAAGCAAGCCTGTGTGTGGAGATTTTTTTTTCTGTAAAAGTTAATTCATCATCAAAAAACAATCTCTGAAGCTGAAATTGGTGTTAACTTTCTAAATCAGGCAGAAAGAATTGACTGGGCGGGCGGTAGAGTCGTGGAAATACTTGTTTTTTTCTGTGAAATTTATTTATGGGGTTCCTCTCTTTCAGTTCTAAATATGAATACATCACCTAAATCCCTTACACTGGAGGAGAGAGAAGAGGCTTATCTGGCAGCGCGTTGCAGAATTTTTTCAATCAATGATGATAACCCAACAGAATCCATCAGGAAAAGGCCAAGGAATGTTCCTGCAGCTGCTCAGCGCATGATTGCTCATGCATTAGGTCAAAGAATTAATCCAAGTAGTCCAGTTAACCGTGGCAAAGTTAGGCCTAATTCCAACCCGGCTGAAATCCAAGTCAAGGATCAAGTTCATTCAGATGGGCTCACAGGTGAGCAACCGAAATGCAATAACACTAAGATATCAAACCCTAAATCCTCTGCCGTGTGTGCAAATGGGAATGGAAGCCATTGCATTGATAACATGAAAAGGGAAAATCTTGGAGCTGCAAAAAGGATGTTTGCACAGGCATTGGGGATGCAATCCAATAGGAAGACGGTATCTCCAAGCTCAGGGAAATAAATGTGTCAGCATCAGAGTTTTTTCGACCTCATAAATTATTTGGAGGGGCTAGTTATATCTATTGTGCCTTCGGATGAAGCCTTCTACTCCAGATGGATATGAGGGAAGGTTCAAAAGAAATGAAGTCAAATCAGTGATAGTTGATGGCTGTTCCAATCGTTCAATTATGATTTTGGATCACAAGAAAGAAATGGTGAGTGGTAGGCTCGGTGTCATGTTGTGTACGAATTGGTAAAATAGTTGAGATTCTACTTGAAGTACTACGAGCCTAGGATACATCGTCGTTGAATTCACAGATGAAAACAGCCCTACTCTTCAATTCGGCTTCTAGTGGTGAGTTTTGCTTCTTTTTTTGGTCGCAGTCAAAGACTTGTTGTCTCCTTTAGGATGCTGTTGTTTTTAACTTTTCTTGATTATTAGGTTTCATTAAGTAATGGCTCCATGCTCTGTGTATTTACTTGTTGTAATGGCATCATGATCTGTTTAACTTATCGTTAAATACTTGTGTGTCACAATGTGCACAATGAACTAGTTATTGAAGTATTTTCTACTGAATGTGGCAATGGAAGTGATGACAGAGATCTGAATTGTGAATATGGATATTGATGTTTTATTGCACTCTTGTTTTCTAAGTAATCCTGAATAATTAAGATTGCTTCCACTCTCTTAAGCCTTGGAGATTTGTCTTTTTTAAAAGCCCCAAGAATCTATAACCATTACACAAATAAATACATGACACTGTAAGTCTGTAACCATTACATAAAAGACTTGCTACTTCATTTAGAGGCATTATGCAAACATGCGCATTTCAAACATAAATCAGCACTAATCAATCAGACTAACCATGTACATATCAGAGACACAACTTGTGTCTTAACAACGGTTTCTAAGATCATAAATAGTATGCAATTGTTACGTAGTTAATGAATCAAGCTTAGACTGAGCATCCACGAGCTTATCCCTCAGCATGGTATTATATTCATATAAGCTTTGCAGACCCTTTTGGATGTCTGAAATTCCATCAGCAGAACCACCAGTGAAATCTGTCATTAGGACAGTATAGCCCAAAAATCAAGTTATTACTCTCAGTTTCACATCAACCCTAAAAATCTTATATGATTTCAGAAGGGCTAACCAGGCATACTTGGTGGATGAGGAATGTCGTCGTTTCTGCTTGTATGTAATCGTGGAGAGTCATATCTCTGTACACACACATTCGGAGGCTCTATGTTTTCCTCCGGCAAAAATTCTCCTTTGTCAAAACTGATTGTGTGCAAGTTAATCTCCTGCAACCTCTTCTTTTGCGAGGGTCTACGACGCGTTCGAAAGGGCTTGGTCATGGAGCTAGTACAGCATCCATCATCTTTGATGTACATGTATCTTTCTTGTAGCTTCTTGCATCCCCATGTATATATGACATATTTCCTCAACTAGTCAAAATTTGAACAACAAATCTGTCATTGTCAATCCAAAAATCTGCAGTTAAAACTTAGAATCGCCAAGAACACTTACTTTCTCCCAACGATCCTGTGCTTTACGACGCGATCTAATGCTTCTAAGAGTTTGATCCTCAGTTCTTAACCTTTTGATCCTGTACTCACACTAATAATTGAAAGCATTGCCTGATCAGTCAAAACTCCCTAATAATGAAACTTATTAAGGCAGAAACAGATGAATTAGCCAATGAAAATTTTTCAAGTTCGGAAGGAAATACCTGCACCAAGAGGTAATAAAAGATCCCCATGCTAATGCAAAAGAGACCTCCAAGATCTGCAAGGAAACTGACTGCAATTTCCAAAAATTTGAGCAATAAAACATGTAAACGAATTTGATGTCAGTACTCAGTCCTACAAATGAAAATTTTGCACAGAACTGAAAAGTAATCAGATTATACTAGCCTGGACTGAGAATGTTCCGGTTATCAATCTCAACGATGTAATCAGACAGAAAATTTATGAACAATGTGGTGTTGATCAGCCCGGTACTAGAGTCCTGAAGCGAGGACTTGAATTCATTTACATCGCTAACAAATGAACCGGGAAGAAACCCATGGAATAGAGGTTGAACAAGCTTCATACTGTGTATGTTGTGGTGTACTCTAGGAAACAGATTAAACTGTAACACATTTGTATCTTTGCCTCTGAATGTGATGGGCTTCAGATCATCAATATTACTTCCATTCTTCACTATTCCACTAACTAAACTAACATGTTCTTTGTAACCCGGATTCTTCGCTGTAAGATTGAATTGGAACCCAACTGCTGTTGCAGGTTGATTCGGGACATCAACAAATTGCCATGAGATATAGACATTGTCCCAAGCAATATGACAGTTAGAGCATTTAAGATTGATCATTGGCCCATTGCTTGTGTTGATACACGAGTAGTTTGCAAATCTTGCAAGGTTTGCTTCTCGATAGCCAATGATTCCCGGTTTCCCCATAAGTAAAGTCCCCAAACCGCGTAGCTGAGCACAGCTCATGCTAGAAACCGTGGTGATGTTGAATTCTAAGTCATTTACAAAAGAGAGTAAATCCGGCGCGTTTGTTGCTCTAAGATTGCGCACTTCTATTGTCCTTTCGGATATGATTTGGTAGAGTAGCCTGAAAAGGAGCAAAGTTAAAACTAAGTCAATGCAAGGCAACACTTGCACTGAAACAACATTGTTGTTGCAAGGAGACTATTGTTGTTTGATACTCACGCTGCAAACAAACCGACGAATAATATCAAGCTAGCTATGGAGAATGCTCCTCCAAGTTCGGTTTTTCGCTTCTTAACTACCTTTTGGTCATCCTACAAAGAACAAGCTGTCATATGTCAAAATTGCCTGAACCATATAGGACCAAAATACTTGTTAACAGAACATAAGGGTAAAAGGTGAACACTTGGATTTACAGAGTAAAACTATGAAAATTCAAGGCTCAAACAGAATGCAATGACTACTGAAAGGAAAGTGAAAAACTTACCAGCCAATGTCTAGTAGCAAAACAAAGATCCAAGCGACTAATCCGCCACCTAATCTCAAACCAAAGACTCCTTCCATCACCCAACTTGCCAAACCTCACAAGACTACAAAAGAGCAACCAAGAAAGCAACAACACAACAGTTGCCTCCAAGAACACAGCTTGTGACTGAGTCAACTTCCTGATCTTGTCAAGAGAGATGATGGACTCTGGCAACACAAACGAATAGTCAACCCCTGATTTGACCACCCACTCCGAATCAGGAGTCAAATCGAACAAGCTACATGATTTTGAGGTTGAATTGAAGAGGAACCCAGGTAAACAAGCACACTGTGAGTTGTTGTAAAGAACGGATCTTTCCGGACATGGAGCTTGTGGAATCGACATCTTTTTGGTGTGTTAGAGATTCTGGGTAGTGCTAGAATTTGAAGAAAAACGCGTTCCCGAATTTGGGTCTTTCTTGTTTGGTGAGAATTCGTAGTGGGTAAGTGGAGGAATTCAATTCAGAGGCAAAAATGGAAGGTTCTCAATTATGGGGACTGATTTAGCTCAGATTTCGAAGTTTCGACAATTCTGGGTGTTTGAAATAAACCAGTTTTTTTTCTGGGTTAAGGGGGATTAAGTTAATTAATCGTCTTAAGGTGTGATTGGTGGCGGGAGGAAGGCGATTGAATGAGGAAGAACAGTCTGGATTGTCAGAGATTGTAGTGTGTGTAGATCTCTGTCATACTCTTGGGGAATGTGGGGCTCCAGCTAATTGGTAGGAGGTCAGACACGTCATCACTAGGGTGGGTCCCTCACACGTGTCAAATGTGGTTTACGTTTAGGTCGTTGACTGAGGTCGTTTATTACACAGGTCATTTTGTAACTGATTTTTTGTTCGGACTCCTGTGGAATATAGTTGTTACTTGTTAGTATAATACCATATGAGGTAATCAGTATTTATATTATGTGTCTAAAAAAGATTAAAAATTTAAAAATTTAAGATTTAAAAAAAAAATAGTAAATCCATCGTAAAAAAGATTAAAAATTTAAAAATTTAAGATTTATCAAATCTTATCGTTATTAATTGCTTAGATTGTGCCTTTTGGACAGGAAAATCCTTGGTATTTTTGTCTATCTAGTTTACCAATATATATGCTTGGTAGTTAAGGAAAATTACAACTAAAAATGAAGATGCAAAGTTGAGAAGAAAGGCAATAAAGGGTCAGAAATGGACATGTGACTTTTAATTAGTTGATGAAACTTTGAATTAAAGCTGCCCACTTTCTGCTTCAGCTTCAGCTTCCATCCCATCTCTTCTTCCACCACATGGATTACTTTTGTGGTTTCATCATGTTAATTAGGGCAAATCTGATCGAATCTGTGATTACAGGCTAAACCATCCGTATGCAAGAAAGATTACAAATTTCTTGACCAAAAAAAAAAAAGAAAGATTACAAATTTAGCTCAAACAGGAATAATTTTTTGGGCCGTATAATATGTGGCCCAATTACAGGCCCAAAAATAAGCGAAAGGGGTTGAAGAACAACAAATGGAGAGTTTTGCTGAATTGCATGCAAAATTGCACAGATGGCGACTATGAGAGGCTTTCAGGTGTCTGCTTTATCCATCAACGGATGCCGTTCTTTGACCTCGCTCTCAATTCTGGTTCTTTCTTCTCTCTTGTCCCGTTCTCCGTTCAAAATTACGCAGAAATCTTCGAGGTCCAAAAATGGAGGTCCTATTCTAGTAAGTTTTCATTTCAAAACTTGTTAGATACTTCCTTTACTTTGCCTTTGTCCTTCTGGATGTTAGGTCTTTCATTCTTCGAAATTGAAAATGTGGGTAGTCCAAATTGCTCTGAAAATGGCTAATTTGATGCTGAAAAACTTGCAATAGTGTCATTGGCTGTCATTTTCATTTGTTATTGGCACTTGCAAACAGAAATTAGGGTTTGTTGTATGGTGTAGCTTCCTGACAAATGATGAACTGATTGATATATATTGGTAATTTGCTTTACTCTTTCGTGGTAATTCTTCTGAAGAGTGTTATGCAAAAGCAGAAATTTAATCACATGAGGGCTTATATATATGGCAGTTGAGAAACCAGCTGTATCATGGGTTTTTGTTCTGCTTTTGTAGGATGGGAGATTCCTATGACGATGGGAGAAATCAAGAGTTTTCTCCCATGGAGAAAGGCAATAGTAAGTTAAGTTGGATATGGTATCATGGGTTAAGTTCATTATGGAACACAACAGGCATTGTAGTTTCTGCGTTGCAACTAGCTCTTCCTCCACTTATGGTTGTGCTCGAGTTTGTGTTATCGGCCCCTTTCGGTTTTATGTTTTCGGTCTGTCCTGCAATCTATGAGATCATGAGCATTTTGCTCAGAGAGCCTGAGCCAAAAATTCCAGTTTGTTCGGGGTATGAAGATTTATCCGGTGATGATCTTGGTAAGGAAGACGAAAAGTACTACGAAGAAAAGGTTAAGGAAGAGGGCTATGATCAAGATTATGATCCTAAAGAGAAGGAAAAAGAATCTAAGGACGAAACGAGGAGAGTGGCTGACACTAGGATTGAAACGGGTGAGAATGATCACAGTGAAATCCAGGAAGATGGTATTGAGGATGGAGTTGCTGAAAAGTTTGAAGAAAATGAGTATCAAAAGGTCAAGCAATATAGAAAGGAAAGTAATGATGGAGCCGAAAAGGACATTGACATAGAAGTAGTGAAGGAAAAGGAATCTACTACAACTACTACAGTTGAAGCTGATTGTGTTGAAAGAGAGGAGCTAAGTAAGGAGAAGAAAAGGGAAATCAGAGCTGATAAGAAGCAGCAAGATGGAGGTAAAAGTGTGACACCTTCAACACGAATGACGTCACCTTTCTTGTCCTGGGAAAGCACTGGAAGTTTCGGTAATCTTGAAGAGCTGCTAGAACAACCTGAGGATGAAACTGCTGATGAACTTCGGCAAGATTGTGATGAAGTGGATGCACAATCTCCCCAAATTGAACCAGGGGAATTTGTCAAGGAGACAATGGAGATAGCTGAAGCAGTAAGAAACGAGAGCGAAGCTGAAACTGAAAATTTCCAGCAGTCAATGGAAGAGGCTATGTCAATATTACCTTCTGCATCGGGCTCCGTAAATGGAGCGGTTCTTGATCTTGAACGCGTGAAGCTACTGGCGTTAGAAGATAGTGTTGTTGACGTTCCCAGGTTGCAGACGTTCGATGAACAAATGGCAAGTGGTAAAGTGAAGAAGAAAGACGGCGAGTTAGCTTCACTTCAAGTGGAGTTTCAGCATACAACGAACACAGCCATGGAGGTCGATCCGCAGAGAATGGAGCAGGTAAACCCGGTTGGGGATACTTGGAGTTCAACATACAGGAGTATGGGATATGAGAAGAAATTTGAATGAAATTTGTGCTGAAAAGCCTATGTTTGGCATTAAGGGAGATAAAGGATAGTCTACTACAATGGAATAGACTGAATACAACTTTGAGGTTCTTAGGAGAGTTGTGAGGATGTGATGACGTATAGTTTAAGGCCTCAGTAGACAGTAGCTCTCGTGGTTAGTTGTGTCTGTAAATATGGTGTTCTGCTCAAGTTTTGAGTCATCTAGAAGTATTCCTAGTCCTAGATGACCACTATGTAAAATATTATGCTACCGTTTGATATGTTGTAGATATTTGTTGTTTGTCTGGCTGTACAGGCACAGCAAATATGTTTGTACTTTTGCTGTCTAGGATTTTGGTAGAAAGAACGGCATCCATTGTACTGCAGAAAAGTGTGATCATCACTACTTGTCACACATCTCTAAAGTGTACAATTATATTACCACACTACTACACAGGGGTGCTCCTCAAGTCAAGGCCGGTCAACGACTAGTTCGTATGCGCAATGGTGCACACGTTCATGGGAGGTACTTGGACTCTCAAGGTGTGAGCTTCGCCGAGACTGATCTCGGTTACCTCAATGTTGAGTTTGGATAGGAAGGGCTTGTTGGAGGTGTTGGAAGAACTTGAAGATGGCTTGCAGTCGATTTCAAACGAGTCGTCGAGCGAGCAATTCGCGCCTATCCCGAATGGGAAAGGGATGATCACATCTCCACAGGTGTGTTCACAGCCTGGCTTGGCAACTATGGGTGCATTTTCCTGAGCAGCCTCTACAAACAGAACAAATTGTAGAGCAAGTAAGCAGACTGAGATTTTCATGGCTTCAATTTTTATGTGTTCTGAGATTCTGAGATGCTTAGAACACAAACAAACTGAGCATAAACAAAGTTGCAGTCCTGAATATCAAATTGGTTAAGAGAAGAATTGTTTACATTCAAAGCTGACAAAACAGACAACCTCATCTAATGACATGTCAGCCTAATAATTGTGTTCAAAACTTGAAACTTCGATCATCAACAATTTTTTAAATTGTATTTAAACTTTTTTACAGTGTAATAATTGTTTATTTTTCCTATGAAGGAGATCAAAATCAACCTGACGATGAAGCTAAGGACGAAGTCAAGGATCTAAGGTTATCAAATTAGACCAAGAATATTATATTTGTACCGTTCTTGATTATTTCATATAATGGTATGAATTTTGTTAGTAAGAATTAATATTAGAACGGGATCATAATAAACAGAAAAGGCAAACAATGTCACGTTTTTACAACAGAGCTACATCAATAACACAATTTATTTTGCCTAATCCTCTTTGTAATGAAGCAAAATTAGCGCGAAAAGGCCCTGAAAAACCTCTCTTTGTCCGAATCCCACTCTAACCGTTTTGGAAAGAATTGATGATTGACAATTTTCCTGTTTAATGTACTTCACCTATAAATACCTCATGACTTAGAATTCCTAAACAAATCCAAATAATTAAATCAAAGACACCCGAAACTACGTACCACAAACCGAAACATGGCAAGCCTTACTAATTCCCTTAACATGGCAGGAGCCGTCATAAGAAGAAGCTCATCATGCAATATGAGCCGTTGGGCCATTCAAGCAATCCACGTCCAAGTGATTAATTAATCTAATCCAGTTTCATTAATTAGCGTTCAATTTTTTGACCGAAAAAAAATTTAGCGTTCAATTTTTTGTTGATTGTTTCCCAATTTTCATTTTACAAAGCCATGAGTCCTTTTGGCCTAATTGATTTAGGAACGCTATTCACATCAAGACTCGATCAAGAAAGGGCTAGATGAAGCAATGAAGACCGGAGAAAATCTCAAAAATCAAGCATGTTCAAAAACAGACGAGGTTGGTTTGTCCACGTTTAGACGAGTGTTCTCATCGATTTAATTTTGCTAATTGGTTTTACGATGAAACTTGGACCAATGCACGTACTATTAATTTCATCGTGTATGTGGTTGTATCGAAACACATGCCATCGAATGAAATATTAATCCAACGAATTTTACACAAGTTATGAATTTTGATTTAATTTTGAAGATATTCGACGAGTCAAAGGAGAAGGCACAAGGAGTAGCGGAACGAGCAAAACAAGTCGCGCAAGAAGCGTGGGGATCGGCCAAGGGAACGGCGGAGAGAGTGGGAGACTCGGTGCTAGGCAAGGCGGAGCAGTCGCAAGGAGGCATAAAAGACGCGGCCGAGATGGCTAAACGTAGCATGAACACCAAGAAAGACCACGATTGCTAAAACTAATAAACTTCCAAACCTTATCGATTCCGAAAAAAAAAGTAACTTCCTCGTTGTTATAACTTATAAGAAGGACATGCGGATTTTATTGGTCACGGATCTTCTTAATTTCGTCATATATTTTTAATACTTTGACATTTTCATTTGTACTTTGATCTTGAGGAGGGTTGTTTTGAGAAAGTTGTCTATTTTTTGTATTTCATAACGATATTGGTTGTGACTCGTAAAGAAGAATACACATGTTATGTAATAAGTTCGTATATCTTCTTTGATGGAATTTTATAGATTCATTATAACCATAAAATTTGATACGGTCATGCTCGGAGCGATGACCACTCGTATTGAACAAATTCGTTAATAAATTGGTTTTTGAAGGGGCATCAGATTTATTGTGAGTTTACTTTTGGTGACGATAAATTCATTTTACGTGACAAAGTTTACGTCATATGTTTATTTTTTCAGTGTATGCATGGTTTGTTGTATCCACAAAATTAATATCGAATTACTTTATTAAGGTTTGTATAAGAGGGTTGAGCTGACTACACTTTTCTAACATCTGTTTTATTCTGTGCAATGGTTTTATCGGTCGCGCACCTGGCTTTGATGGGTGAGTCTCTCAAAGAGAATTGTTTGACATCCACTGGACGAAACTCCAGACCTCGTGGATATGGAACAAACCGCTTACGGTCTGAGTCAACTCTCTTTGATAACGCGTTTGTGCAATGTTAAGTCACTATTAATTGGAAGATAATGACAATTTGACCTAAAATGGACCTACTCAACATTCCACAAAACTGTCCGCTAATTCGGACTTATCATTAGATTAATACTATCATGTAAATATGGTGACATATTATTCACAAAAAAAGGATTCCGTTAATTTTTGGGGGCAAAATACATCAACAGACCCCCGTACTTACAACTTTTTTCCCCTTGGACCCCTGTACAAAAAAATGTGCAAATAGACCCCTGTACTGCCCGCGCTTTGACCTATTGAACCCTTCACTATATTCTCCCGGTACGTGAGACCGACGTGCGACCACGTGTCATAGAAAATGCCAAGTAAGTGCCACGTAATGCCAACTAATATCCACGTAATGCCCATTTGAGATAATAAGTAATTGTATTTAATTTCAAAAAAATAATAAAAATTTAAAAGCTTATAAAATTACTCCTAATTGATTTATTATAAAGTATTAAGATATTAGTGTTAGTATTAATATGTTAAAAAGTTTAAAACCCACCCAAAATCCAAACCAAATCTAATTTAGATAGATTAATAAAAAAAACTTAATTTAAACCAATTTATCCCAAATTGGAGTTCACCGTTGCCATTCACTGATTCACAAACCCTAACTGCCGCCTTCTACTGTCCCCACCGGCCACCGCCACAGTCTGTTAAAGTGCGAATTGAGATCGCATTTGATTTTACATGTATACCCGGTTGGGTTTATTTTAATTAGTCTATTTTATGAACCCGGTTCACTTGTAATTTCCCTGGAAAACCTATTTAGCGTCTTTTGTAATCGTTTTTAGGATCCATCAATGAAATCAACATTTCTCTGAACTCTGAACTCTCTCATTCCCATTTAATCGATCACACCATCTACGTTTAGCTTCTTCGATCGGTAATTCTAAACCTCTATCGATCCTAAGCTAACCGTGACTGAATTCTTCGAGCCCTCCGAGCTCTTAACTTGGTCCCTATCCGGTTACACCGTATCATTGGTATCAGAGCAGTCGGTTCCTCGGCAGGGGCTGCTATGGCGGAGAAGCTCTTGGACGAAATTACCAAAAGATTGGATAAGTTGCAAGCTTCGTGGTCCGCTGAAAGAGAACAACATGATCGAGCTCGTGAGGCAGCTCAAAAGAAGCAGGAGCAAGACTTTCTCAAACTAAAGGAGGCTATAGCTCAGCTAATTGATGAATCTGATGTGGTGGATACTGATGCCGTGAATCAAGATGACAAGCTAGTCCAACTTGAGGCAATTGATGAATCAAAGGTTGAAAGAGAGACCGCAAGTTCAGTCGCACAACAAGTGTTCGACAAAATGTCTGAGCAGAAAAACTGCCTCAAATCAAAACTGTGCTTTGAATTGGTGCTCGATGAAACACTCAAACCACAACATCAGTTGAAGCAAGCTGAATTGGAGGCTTTAGAGGTAGGCAATGGATCAAATACTAAGGGATTAAGCTTTGATCCAGGAGGAACACAATACATTGTTGCTAAGGACTCAACTAAGTCGGTCGCACACCAAGTGCTCGAAGAAATGCTCAAGCCACAAGAGTCACTGAAACAAGCTGATTTGAAGATGTCAAGGGTAAGTAAAATGACAAACTCACTCGAATCTCACTCACTTAGTGTAGTTGAGGGCAAACTTGATTATTGGAAGTCTAAACTCATGACTATGAGAGTGATTGCTTTTGATCCTGGCATTATATCTGAGAAAGAGTGGGCTAAAGGGGTTGAGTGTGCTACTGATATTGAAAAGCTCAGAGTTAACCTGGGTGAGATAAGTGCACTATGTTTTGATCCGGGAGGAGGTTTGCCTATTTTGGTTGACTTTGCTCAGTCCACTACTACACCTAAGTTTACAACTATTGGGAAATGGTTCCTAAAACTTTCATGTGTTGAAACAGGGGTAATTGTGTTTCTTGGAGTCTTTATTCCTACAATTGATCTTTATTTTGGATGGAATACTGAAGTAAGGACAGAGAAGGGTGAGTTTATGCTAGTAAATGAAGGTGTAAATATTCTAGAGCCACCTCATTACACTAGCATGCAGAAACGTGAGGCTTTTAAGGTAAGGGCTAACATTGAATGTGTTAGTTTGGACAAATTGATTAGGAGGTTGCACTCTGCCTTTACAACAGCTGCGTTTACTCATTATGTAGCTGAATTTGTAATGACAATACTTGTCTCATTATGGGGAGTGAGCGCTGTATGCTACATTCATGTTCTTGATCCGGGCATCATGAATAAAAATGTTATGATAGCATTAGGTGCGAGTGAAAACAGCTTGGCACGTTGCTACTCTCATGGAAATTACACCTTTGGCTCAGTAGAGATATGTATTGGCCTCTTTATTCAGCTGAAGCTCAGCAGCTATCTACTACGAAAAGGGAGTCTACATATGTCTGGAATTAATGAATATGTGGTTCCCTTTTTGGCTTTTCCTGATGTTTATACTCAACGGGCTGCCTTCCTTGGGTTGTTTATTTATAAAAATGGAATGGTACTCATTGCAGCAGAGATAATACAATTTGATTTGGTGATGAGCAGTATAAGGTACTTGAGTGATAGGTTGAATCTGCCATTTGGGAAGCTGCATTCTGATTTTACAACAGCTGCATTTGTTCACTCTACAACTGCATTTGAAGGGGTGTCTTTTGATCTGGGAGGAATTAATCTTGAATTAATTTGTGTAGCTGTTTTGGATATTTTCAGCACAAAGAAAGGAAGCTTTTCAGTACTAATTTTTGATCCCGGCATTTCACTTCAGGAAGTATGGGAAATTAAAACTGAAATTGTTCTCATATTTTGTGGAAGAATTACTTCTAAGAACGGGGCTGAAATTGATGATGTGGAAGGGTTACTTTTGCTTGCTTGTGAAGAGTCTGAGGTTGTTGAATTTGTGCCTGTTCATGGGAGTGTTGTGTATGGCAAGGTAGTGGGTGCTAAAATTATGCTTGGAGTTGAGAAAATTAGTGCATTCAATCTGCTGCAAACCGGGCTCATCTTCAATGATGATTATTTGTTAAATGAGGTAAGTTTGCTGGTTTTTGATGAAAAAATTGTGGCAAGAATGGGAGTTTACACGTGCAGCAACATGAATAGCACTTACATGACTTTTGAATGGATGTACACGGGGCTCACTAAGACTCGAAAAACTTGCCTACTATCTACTTCCCTGATGGTGTCCAAGATACAAGCTTCTCTTCATCAATTCATCATGTTCTTGATCCTTGAGGACAAGGATCTCTTCCAACGGGGAGTACTGTTACAGTGCGAATTGAGATCGCATTTGATTTTACATGTATACCCGGTTGGGTTTATTTTAATTAGTCTATTTTATGAACCCGGTTCACTTGTAATTTCCCTGGAAAACCTATTTAGCGTCTTTTGTAATCGTTTTTAGGATCCATCAATGAAATCAACATTTCTCTGAACTCTGAACTCTCTCATTCCCATTCAATCGATCACACCATCTACGTTTAGCTTCTTCGATCGGTAATTCTAAACCTCTATCGATCCTAAGCTAACCGTGACTGAGTTCTTCGAGCCCTCCGAGCTCTTAACTTGGTCCCTATCCGGTTACACCGTATCACAGTCCACCTTGCCCGACCACCTTTCGTCGTCGCCTTCGTTAGCCCATCCTTCGGCCAAGAGAGAGCGGGGTCGTCGACGGGACTAGCGGGCTGGCGGGAATCGCTGGCGAGCAGGGGGCAGAGAGAGCGGTGGCGAGGCAGAGTCGGGCCGGGTGAGATCGAGAGAGGGCGAGCGTGGTGGCCGACGGAAGGAAAGGAGGGCAGGCCGGCGATTTGGCCGGTCGTCGTTGTGGTTCTGGGTGAGAGAGCGGCCGAGCCGGGTAGAAGAAGGCCGGCGGTGTGCGCAGGACAGATCTGGAGCAGGGGTACGGGGTTCGGGATTGGACGGTGGTTCCTCGCGGGTGGCTAGGCAAGGTCGGTTGTGTTTGGCTAAGGTGGGCTCAGCGGAGGCAAGCCGGAGACGTGGGCCGCCGGTGAGGAAAAGCCTGAAATGAATCAGGTCGAGTAAGGCGGAGCTCAGGCGGACGGCGGAGGGAAGGAGGAGGGCGGATCGAAGGCGGAGGACGGAGCGGTGGCGACGACTCGGCGGCCGGAAGAGTGGGCAGAACTCAATTCACCCGAAAAATCAAAAGTGTTCACGCAAGAGGGTTGAAGAAGAAGAGGACTTTTGCCTATTGTTTTTTTTTTAATTTTCCATGTCAGCACATAAATTGGCTCAACTCCCTTAACCCGCGTTTGTAAATCACACAATTGTACACGTAAGCAAAAATGTTCAATAGGCAAAATCGGGGGCAGTACAGGGGTCTATTTGAACAATTTTTTGTACAGGGATCCAAGGGGAAAAAATTATAAGTATGGGGTCTCTTGATGTATTCTGCCAATTTTTGGGAATTTTGTGTGTGATAGACCACATTGATGTATGCACAGTAACACAGATTCACAAAAAAAGTGTGTCCATGACCCACTCGATGTATACAGATTTTTATAAAACACAACAAAGAGCAAAATCTGGTATCCATGGCTTCCCACGTTTCTGTATTGCGCACCCCTCCTATCTCATCCCCAATCAACCTCCATCTTCTTCACAACCCACTTCCTCCCCATCTCACAATCCCTTGTTCTTCCAGACCCAGAAATGGTATGCCTTCAGATTCATCAATGTCACAAGGGTTTTTGGTCTCGTTGCTTGTAATCTCAGTTTTGATTTTTTTTTTATTTTCAATTGTGGGCAGTGATTGCTTGTTCTTCTTCAAATGGGAAGCAGCCAGATGGCCCAATTGAAGATGGGGCCAAGAGGGCCGAGAAGCTTCTAGAAGAGAAACGGCGTGCAGAGTTGTCTGCCCGGATTGCTTCTGGAGCTTTCACTGTTCAGCAATCTAGGTTTTCCCTCTTCTATTGTTTTTTGTTCTGATTTTGAGTAGTGCAAAATTGGGCATTTTACATGTCACAACCTATTTAGGCCATTGTGGTGATAATCAGGGATGAGCTTTTAAAATCTGAGTGAATTTTTGTGTGAGAATTGAAGAAAGCTGATTATAGCTTGTGCTACTAGCTAATAGTGGGGGTTTATAAGGAATTTTCCTCTGGTGGGTGGCTCAAACTATGGGGGAAAGAAGGAGATTGAGCTATTTGAGGCTCCTTGCAATGCTTACTGTCACATATTTTTGTGTTCTATGCTTGTTTTGTTTGATATGAATGGTTGAAAGGGTTGTGATATCAGAGGACCTTGTTGATTTGTCTGCTGTCTTTTTATGGGTGTTGCATTGTGTGAAGTTTTTCTGCGGGGTTGAGGAATAGCTTGTCGAAGTTGGGGATTCCTCAAGGTGTCCTGGATTTTCTGTTCCAGTCATCCAAAGATTATCTGAAGATCCCGGAGGCAAAGGGGTCCATTAGTGCCATTAGAAATGAGGCATTCTTTATTCCTCTATATGAGCTCTATCTCACTTATGGTGGAATTTTCAGGCTCAATTTTGGTCCAAAGGTTCGTCCTTCTACATCTTCTTGTCCATCGAAGATTATTTAGTGCGGTTGCAGCTTTACTGATGCTTTTGTGTAATTAATGCAGTCGTTTCTCATTGTATCTGATCCTCGCATTGCAAAGCATATACTGAAGGACAATTCTAAGGCTTACTCAAAAGTGAGAAATATCGAATATGCAGCTATTTGTCAAATTTAGGAAAATCAGTTTGTGCTAACTCCAACACTTGCAGGGTATTTTGGCTGAAATTCTAGACTTTGTGATGGGTAAGGGTCTGATTCCTGCTGATGGTGAGATATGGAGAGTCCGACGACGTGCTATAGTTCCTGCATTGCATATGAAGGTGCATTTCTAGCTATTTCATATTTTCATCTTTATCCATGTTCTAACCTATGAGCAGAAATAACAAAATAATCTATGAGCCTTCTACAAGCTGATTGATTTTCATATTTTCAGTGCTGATATTTATCTTATCCAATATCCACTCTTAGTATGTAGCAGCCATGATTGGCCTCTTTGGACAAGCTACAAACAGACTGTGCGATAAGCTAGATGAAGCTGCATCAAACGGAGAGGATGTAGAGATGGAATCAGTGTTCTCTAAGTTGACATTGGATATAATTGGAAAAGCTGTATTTAATTATGATTTTGATTCTTTAACCAATGATACAGGAATAGTGGAGGTAAGTTCTTTTTCCTTACAGTTTACCTTATTTATTTTCAGTGAATTCAGTTTAAATGTGGCTTTCTGTCATTGACCTAGGACAGGCAGTGTATACTGTTTTGAGAGAAGCGGAAGACCGAAGTGTTTCTCCAATTCCAGTTTGGGATATACCCATCTGGAAAGACATATCACTGAGGCAGAGAAAGGTGGCTACGGCCCTCAAATTGATAAATGAAACACTTGATAGCCTAATAGCAATCTGCAAGGTAAAAACCATGGTGAAAATTTTCAAATAGTTCCCAAATGATGATTTTATTTTTCTTCTCAGTGACTTACTGAACCTAATTCTTCAGAGAATCGTTGAAGAGGAAAACGTGCAATTCTACGAGGAATACATGAACGAACAAGATCCTAGCATTTTGCGTTTCCTTTTGGCATCGGGAGATGATGTATGTATGACCCAAGTTTCCTTACCAAGATATTATTTGTAGACTACCCTGATTTTACCTTGAATGTTTGCTGAATTCCTTGCTTGCAGGTTTCGAGCAAGCAACTCCGTGATGATTTGATGACAATGCTGATTGCTGGACATGAAACATCTGCAGCAGTACTAACATGGACTTTCTATCTCCTTTCCACGGTTAGCTTCGATATTCACTAATATAGTAAAAAATGCTTTGGAAATCCTGGCTAATCTCACAGAGATTCTTCCCTTAAAATTGATACAGGAACCAAGTGTGATGTCAAAGCTTCAGGATGAGGTAACTTCTTCTTACCTCGAGCTTTTAAACTGTGGTTTTGAAATTTGCATAGGCGGTATTTATCTGACTTTTGCAAGTTTGTTTTAGGTTGATTCAGTTCTGGGTGACCGGTTTCCATCCATTGAGGACATGAAGAAACTCAAATACACTACTCGTGTGATCAACGAAGTAAGATAATGCTATGCTAAGTGTGACATGTTTGGATTGCAAGCACATATATTTCTGCATTTTTTTTTCACACGTGTTCGCTGTTTTTATGATGCAGTCCTTGAGGCTGTATCCACAACCTCCCGTCTTGATACGTCGATCTCTTGAATCCGATGTACTGGACAAATACCCAATAAAAAGGTAATATAAGCACCCTTAACTTTTTAACTGTTGGCTCATTGAAAATGAGAATCCATATCATACATGATGCTTGATATTGTTCTTTTCTAAGGACGGAATTAAACTTGTTGTAGGGGTGAAGACATCTTCATTTCTGTCTGGAACCTGCATCGCAGTCCCCACCTGTGGGAAGATGCAGACAAGTTTAATCCCGAAAGATGGCCTTTAGACGGACCTAACCCGAATGAGACCAACCAAGATTTCAGGTACATCATTAGTTGGCCATCAACTCGTGAAAGTGCAAGATCTGTGCAAGATGTTTTTTACTAAACTTGAATGGCATACAACATTTGATTGTTGATCCTCGTGTTCTTCTAGATACGTGCCCTTTGGAGGAGGTCCTAGGAAGTGTGTGGGCGACATGTTTGCTTCGTACGAGGTAAACTCTCAACAAATGACTAATCTTTAAACACGCCAACCGTGTAAAGAAAACTTGTTTTTCCTATGAATGCAGAATGTAGTAGCACTCTCAATGCTTGTTAGGAGGTTCAACTTCCAAATGGCACCCGGAGCGCCACCCGTAAGATTAACTAATTCATAGTGTGATCCAAGATTACTGAAGAGCAATGGCAATGGCAAGAGATCATAAATGTTTCTGTATTTGTGATTTTGCAGGTTGAGATGACAACAGGAGCAACAATACACACAACAGCCGGGTTGAATATGACGGTAACTCGAAGAACCCAACCGCCTATCATTCCCACACTCGATGGTATCCCGAGCATCCCCGTGGTCGACTCGCAACTTGATCCGAAAGGCGAGGTTTCCAAGACGCGTTCTTGAATCCTGACATCGACTCGCCAGCTGTGTAGGTAGTAGGAAATTTGTAAATGCAAGAGTACATAGTTGTTCTATGACAACAATTCAGGATCTCATGTCCCAATTGAGTGGGTAAAGCATTGATTTGTATTTGTTCTTGAAATGATCATTCAGTTACCAGATCTATCTCATCATGTAAACCCTAAACTATAGATATCACAAAAGTTGTACAAACATCATCCTAAAAGTGGAAGGGAATGAGATTATGATCTAGTCAAAGTGAATTTATAAAGGGGGGAAATGATGAGCATGAATGAGCTCACCCAAAAATCACCGGAAAAAAAAAAGAAAAAAGGGAAATTGAGTGAGGAATGTGAAGGTGGTGGGGCCCGGACGGAGAGTTTGACTGTTTTGACGGTACTTGACGTCAGAGCAAGACTTCCACGGCCGTTTCTGTATTCTTTTTAAATTTGTTTATTATTTTTTTAATGATAAACAAATTGTAAGGAAATGTAAGAGAAAAACCGTGGGCCATGGTGGCAGCTCAACAACATATGGTATTTCAAGGCATATTATAAAAGTATTTGATTGGGAATTTTATCCTAAAAGTAAAATAATTAATTAGTTTAAAAATCTTAAATAATTTTAAAAAAATTCTAATGAAAATTTTCCAATTGAGAATTTTTATCAATACAAATATGAGTTGTTTTCATTCCAACAAAATGTATGAAGACAAAACAAGACATTTTAGAGGATGGTAATAGTAGAAAAATCCTTATACTTTCAAGAATATATCAAAATGCCTTTTTGCAAGCATGAGTTGTCTGAGTTTTTATGCGATAGTAAGATCCCGCTGAAGCTGAAAGGGAAGTTTTACAGAACAGTGATCAGACCAGCCATACTCTATGGGGCAGAGTGTTGGGCCACCACGAAGGCTCAAGAACAGAGGTTATTAGTTGCCGAGATGAGGATGCTGAGATGGATGAGCGGGCACACGTTGTTAGATAGAATCAGAAATGAAGTGATCAGGAGCAGAGTTGGAGTGGCTAGCCTAGAGGACAAGCTTCGCGAATCTAGATTGCGGTGGTATGGGCATGTTCAAAGGCAGGACCTAACAGAGCCTGTTCGTAGGTGTGAATGCCTAGACTTGGGAGCTATTCGCAGAGGGAGGGATCGACCGAGGAAACGCTGGAAGGACAGTATAAATCAGGATGTTAGACAGTTGGGAATTTCACCAGATCTGGCAGCATGCAGAGATATTTGGAGGGAGAAGATTCGAGTGGTGGATGGCTAGTCCTCGATCAGGCCGCCAAGTTTTGGTTTTGGGTTTTAGCTTCGTTTCACTCTGTCTTTGCTTTGTCTGTGTTTTTGTCTGCTTTGTTTTGTGTCTGGTGGTTGGTTTTGCGCTCAAGGTTGGGTTGTGTCATTGGATTTTCGGTTCTTTGAGGTTTTTCCTTTTGGGTCTTTTGGACGCACCCTCTCTGCTCCGTGCCAGGGGTGCCCCCATCCTGACCCCCCAGATTCTCCGTAAGGGGAAATACACTGGGACTATTGTTGTTGTTGCCTTTTTGCAAGCATACCTTAAGTCCTGTATATCTTTCACAAAAATGTCCTATTTTTATTGAAGTGGTAGGTATTAATCTTTAACAAGAAGATGAAATTAGTAGTAACAATGTAAGTGTATAAAACCTGTAAAGGGTAATAGTCGTTTAAACGATGAGGAAATTGATAATTAGAGTATCTATAGTGTAATAACGGTTTGTTAAAAAAAAAGCTAGGGTTCGAGGGTCACTCTATCCCATCTGTACGATGAAATTAATAAGGTCTATTCTTTTTAAAGACAACACGACAAATATACATAGATAAACTTCCAGTTCATTCAGTCGTTAGTTCTTTGAATATAGGGGAAATGAATAAATAAACCTAATTTAAAAATAATATTTTTTTCTATATTATTTAGCAATTAACTCGTTGTATTCTACATGAATAAAGTAATTGAAAAATGAACTGAAAAACCTAAATCACAATATAGGGTTTTTCTCATACAGAATTCTTTGAAGAAAAAGAAACGCTTTCCACGAATTAAAACCGTCATCTTTTTACGGGGAAAAAAAAGATATATTCCCATCTGGGTTCGGTTTTGCTCCAATATATACACACTCTCCAAGAAGTGACAAAATTGAATGGTGGTGCAAGGAGCGAAGCAATACACCCCATGAAAAGGAAAGTCCTCTTGACACGGATAGCGAGATACCCAGCGAGAGAGACATTTGCCCAAAAAGAAAGAGGTATTTTTCTGCCCCTGGATTCTTCTCTTCCTTCCTCAAATCTTCATCTTCCCTGGTAATTTTCCTAACCGGATTCTCAGCAGTGTTTCTTCATTAGCTTAATTTGATCTTTACTTGCTCTTGTATTTACTTTTCTAAATGATCTTGTGGAATTTCGCTTTCTGGGTAAGAAATTTTGTTGCTTGTTTTGGTGATTTCTTTCCTCTAGATTGTCGGTTTAGAGTCTTGGGTTTCTGGGTACTTGCTGGATTGTTCTGGTTTAGTTGGAGTTGGGGAGAAATGACCGAATCTTGTAAGCTGAAGAGTTGTAAGAGGGTTAGTTGTTTAGGGGACTTGTGTTCCTGAATGGGTTTCTCCTGTAGAAGAATATAGAATCGCAATTGTTAACTTGTGGCTGTGCATTTGTGTTCTGTTGGCACTTTTTTGATGTCATTCTGAGTTGGAATTGTGTGTGCTTGTTTGCTCATTGTGAGGTTTTTGCCTTGTTTGTTCTATGCAAAGATCTCATGTTTAGATGATTGTGGCACTAGGGCTTAAATTTTTGGATTTATACTGCATGCATATTTAATTTGTGAAATATGAGGAATTAATCAGGGGAAACCGAAGGAAATCGGTCACCTTGAGTTACTGATGGTGTAGTAGTTGCCACTGTCATGTTTTTTTTAGGGTTCATGTTGTGTTTCTCTTGTGTTTTCGTCTCTTTTATATCACTCTTGAGTTAGAGTTGTGTGCTAGTTTACTCATTGTGAGGCTCTTACCTTGTTTGTCCTATGTAAGGATCTCTGATGTTTAGATCATTTTGGATCCCAGGATTGTAGAAATAGATTTATACTGCATGCCTATTTAAATGTATGGAATATGAGGCTGAAGAATTAATGAAGTAGAACCGACAAAAATCCGTTACGGATTCTGTTAGTAGCTGCCACTGCCCTAGTTTTTCTAGGGTTCACGTGGCGCGTGTCAGCTCAAAAGGTATACACATGAGTTTCGTTAAAAGGGCTTAATTACTAGTAACTGCTAAGAGCGTGCGTGATGTTTACTTAATGAGTCTTAAAAATTCTGTGGGTTAGGATTTTGGTAAAAAGGAATAATTGTTGTTGTAGATGTGCAAAACGTTGTATTTTTGCTAACTTTTTCGGTGTTTTCTTCCCTATATGTCTGACCGTATAGAAAACTATTGCCATTAACCACTATGATATCAAATGTGGAAAATGTGTACTTGCCTTATCCCATAGGTGCCAAAGTCTGAACAATTGTTTAAGATGTGTTTTTGGAGTTTCTTGTGGAGTGAGTCTAGAATCACAATTGTAGAAAATGAAGGGATTGTCCTCCTCATTTTTGTTCTGTTGCCACTTCTTGTTAATGTCATTGCATCAGAATTGTGTGCTTGTGTTGCTCATTGTGAGATGTGTATATAAGGGTTATATAATAGATTTTTACTTCACGCATATCAATTTATGGATTATTAGGTAGAGGAGGAATTATTGAAGTGGATCGCATAATTAACTAGCATTTGTTATTTATGGTATGTAAGTAGTCACCACTGCCATGGTTTTTCTACGTTTGATGTGGTATGTGTCAGCTCAACAGTTACCATACCTAGTATTCCGAAAAAAAGGTTTAGTTATTCTAAGAGTTTGTGGCATGTTTACATTGTGCAATGTTCAATATTCTATGAGTCAGGATTTTTGGCATGAAGGATTGATTCTTGTTTGAGTTAAGACATTGTCTTTTCAAAATAAATATTTCTTTTGACATGCTTTCCCATTGGAGATCATTATATCATTAAACAATATGGATCAAATATGGAAAATGTGTGTGTCTGCCTTATCCTGTGGGTGCCAAGGCCTAAACATCATTTTAAGGTGTATTATGTATTGTCCCTGGAAGAATCTAGAATCACAATTGTAGAAAAGTAGGGATTACCTTTGCTGTTGGCTCTGTTGCCACATCTTTGTTCAAGTCAGAATTGTGTGGTATTTTATTCACTGTGAGAGTTTTTCTTTGCCTTATCTAGGGTCTGATTTTTGGATGGTTTGTGGCTTATACGGTGTAGATTTAGATTTATATAGCATGGAAATTCAATTTATGGAATATTAGTAGAGTAATTAATCAAGTGAAAGCAACACAAACATAAATTAGCAATACTTATGGATGGTCTGTAAGTAGTAGCCACCTCCATTGTTTTTCTAGTGTTATTGTAAACTTATGCTTCAACAAAATGGCTTATTTACTATCTGCTAAGAGCATAAGGTTTATTTACTAACTGCTAAGACTGTAAGTTCATGTGACTTTACGTTCCACTTTATGCAATGGTTAATATTCTGTGGGTTAGGATTTTGGTATGAAAGATTAATTCTTGCTCTAGATGTGTATGAACTTGTCTCTACATGCCTGGCCATTATAGAAGCTGTTTTAGATATGGTATCATATGTGGAAAATCTGTACGTGCCTTATCCCATAGGTGCCTAAACCTAAACATTATTTGTAACTTTCATCTTATGTCTCTTGATGCACCCAATGTTCTAAAAAACTCTAGGCGGACCTGGGTAGCGAGGGGACGCCTATCGCCTAGGCGCTACTGCTCTAGCCTATCATTTAGACACTAGATGTACTTCACAGTAATTCTGTAGGTGTAAGTGTTTTTTTTTTCCAATCTATGCATGCTCTTTCCCTATCTGAAGGGAGGAAACCAACTACATCTTGTAAGCATTGGTCTTAGTCCCTCTCACGTGTCTTTCCGCTAAAGATTCTATGTGTATTTGGAAGATAGAGTTGCTTTGGCTTGAGACTTGCATGAATGCATATTTTATTCATGCCTTATATTAACTCCTTGAACCATTTCGGGTGGATCCTTGACTTCAACAGGCCAGGTATTACATGAATATGCTGGAGCAAGAGCTTGCTCTTCTAATGACAGTGCTGATATTTGTGCAGGAGATATTTACAGATTTTAATTTAGTGCTTTGGTCTTATTTTTGGTATTATTCAGCTGCTTTCTCAATTTCTCAGTAACTAGTAACTGACTCGTCTTTTTTTTTTGTTATTACTCTGCTCTGGATCAAACCTTTTTGAGTATTTTTGGTGTTTGACTGTTTGAGCCAGTGTGGTCGGCATTCCTTTGTTTTTTTTGTTGCTCTGATTCTAGCTCTATCTGCTTTCTTGATTAACTTTTGTGCAGCAGCTCACCGAAAATATCTAG
Source organism: Polygonum maritimum (assembly GCA_963924305.1). Lineage (NCBI taxonomy): Eukaryota > Viridiplantae > Streptophyta > Magnoliopsida > Caryophyllales > Polygonaceae > Polygonum > Polygonum maritimum. Next base: position 36,548,165 of record OZ002735.1, on the reverse strand, counting down.
ATACCTTATTAAGAAACATATTCCAGCAATAATGTGTGACGCATAATTTTCTGCATAATTGGAATTTAATTCCTTGTAGACCTGTTTTTTTTTTTGCATGATCGCATTCTTTATGGCTCGCGGTTTGTTATAGTTAATGTTTAAACTTTATCCTACTGATTGTGTTGTGCTTGTTTCCTCCGTTTATACTGTGATGTAAATTCTAAAGTGGTCATCATGTCATCAATTTAGGCGATCTTGGTGTTAGTATTTACCTTGTTTAGACTCGTTTCCTGCAGTAGTATGTGATGCATAATTCTTTGCATTATTGGAAATTAATTCCTTTGAAGGCTAAATATTTTTTGCATAATCACATTCTTTATGGCCCACCGTTTGTTCTAGAAGTTTTTAAACCGGAACTGACTATATTTCCTTAACGATCATATTGTGATTTGTTTCATTCATTTGTAGACTGTGAGGCAAATTCCAAAGTGTTCATCAAGCCACCAATTTAGGCATTCTTGGTTTTAGTATTTGCACTGGTAGCACATCTTCTACCAAAAGCTTAAATGGAAGCGACTAGTAAAGTTACTGTTACATACAAACGAAAGAGGCTGTCTTCATGTTCCAGTCCTGTCCGGTTGGATGTGTTTTCCGATTTGTCCAATAAAGCTCAAGCTGTCAGAGGAGGTCTATCAGAGGACCGGAAGGCAAAGCCTGGGGTAAGAGAACTTCATCCCCTCCTACTTGCTAAGTACTTGATCGTAGAGCTAGTTGATAGGTTAAAATTTATTTCCTCAATCCAGCAATAGGACAATGCCTCGCTTTTAACAACTTGAATCTCCATGTAGATTCTCACATGTGTAACCTGTGGTAGTGTGCCGAGTTTGGGGCGACAGGAGGCATGTAATAAGGTATCTCCCTGTCTTTTTCATGATTTCATCCAATTTTAACTTTTGAATTATTAATAATGATGATGAGACATTAATTGTCCTGTTGAAGCATGTCTGCTGTGGCAAGCAACTATGCTTCAATTCTTTGTCTGGCCAGATCAATCAACCCAGCAAATCAGAAGAAGATATACCTGTCTTACCACAGGATAGCACACCCAGAGGAGTTTCTTCTGATATGGCTGGTGAAAAGATATCTTCTAGTTTGCCTGTGGAAAATATTGGGAATGCAGTTCAGCAAGATACCTCGGGTGTGCTCCAATGTGAGAAACCTGTCGAGGATGGTCCTGATTCTCAATTGGTAGGCAGAGACAATGGTGAACTTTCTGTTGATAAAACAAAGTTGACAACCCACATTATTACTTTTAACCGAAGAGTAAAAAGAAAAGAAAATGTGGAGCGGGTGGACGTGTTGAGCAGACTACTCTCTGCTTCAAAAAAGCCACAACCAGATAATGTAGAGGGAAATGCTGATATATCAAAAAAGCCACAACCAGATAATGTAAGTTACTTGCGTTTCTTCTTATGTGTGTTTGATATACTGATTAGAAAAGCAAGGTATCAGGTCCAACGAAAACAAGCTTTCAGTTTTAAACTTGCTTGCAACTTTGGATCGTGCCCAATTTATACATTGCTCATATGTTACCTTGTTTTAAACTTCCTTCCAACTTTTTGAAAGCTTTTATGGTGGTCGATTTTTTTGTTAGTGTGCTCTCTCATAAAAGGAGCTCTGTATGTTCCTTATTAATTTTCATGTACCTCTAAATGTTCTCTTATGTCGCTAGCCTAAAAGTAGCTGGAATTGGAATTATATTGACTGTATGCAATGTTGATCTCGGGGCAGGTTTCTGCCAAAGTTGATGCTGATTCTCACTGCGGTCACTCTGCATTGGATGCCGCGCATATCACGTATGTTCTTGATTTCTGTTGCTTGCCCTTGCCTCTTCTTTTCAGGGTCCTTGTGATTTTGTTAACGTACTAAATACTTTTTTCCTTGCAGCGTGACAAATGGTGATAAAAAAGCTTGCACTCTAGTACCAGGTGTAGATGGTCCAGCCTGTGACAAGCAGATGTCACCTAAGACAAATGAAGCAACAGGCACTAGAAACGATGTGCAGGCTCCTGTTGGATGTTTGTCAAGTGAACCAGTTGTAGTCTGTTCTTACAACGATAACAGTAATGAAGGTGCATCTGCTGAGGGTACTTCCCAGCTTACTTCAAGCGATGGCTCAGATTCAAAAGTACCTCCTCGAGTGCAGGAAAAACGTGCAGGTTAGCAAACGTCTCTTAACTCTTATCTATTTTTAAGTATGTAACTATTGGCTTCCTCTTTAATGAAAATATTGGACTTTTGAATGTTAAAACTAAATGATCTTTGGCAGATGCTTTTGTGATCGACTGTAATGTGATTCCTGAGCCAGAATCTGAAGAACAGATGGCGATTGACACATCAGAGAATCTACAGCAAGCTAATCTAACAGGTGACATTGTTAAACATGACAAGTCCAAGGGGGTCGAAGTCTTGGAATTATTTTCGGGTGCTGGTGAAGCAATTGGAAAGACGCGCCTGAATCCTCATGCACAAACATCAAAACATGCTTCTACTTCCATGGGAGTTGGCGGGAGCAGACTTAAGTATGAATCCCAAGATGTTTACAACATGTCTGACATTGATTTAGCTCGAAAGAGCAAATATCTGCAGGTGGGTAGGAAACCGTACTAATCGTGATTCCACTATTTCTTGTATTTACAAATAATCCGTTAAATCAACTTAACCATGGCTCTTCTAAGGGTGTGTTTGGATGTGTTTCAGTTATTTTCAGAAGATAATGCTGCCCGTTCGCCTTATCATCAATCTGAATTCACCCCCAACAGTTTCGACCAGAGGAAATTGTATGCTTTGGGAGGTGTGAGGCATCAGGCTGAGCAATCTTACGGCAGAGCTCCGTCTATTCCTCAATACTTCAATGTCAGAAACCAGGAATCGTTTCAGAGTGCCTCAGTACTAAGGCAAAAGATGCTGCTTGATAGCATCAACTCCAGAGCAAGCGCTATAACATTTGAGCCGGCTCTAACCCCTTGGTCAGAAGACGAGCTAGACTTCCTGTGGATCGGTGTCAGAAGACATGGCAGGGGAAACTGGGAAACCATGTTGAGAGATCACAGGCTGCATTTTAGTCCATGGAGAGTGGCGAGAGACCTTGCTCATCAATGGGAACTCGAGCAACACAAGCTTCTGAATGAAACCAGCACATCACAAGGTAGATACTTGAAGGCACAGGCTATTTACCCCGAGTACAACAACAGAGCCGACCCTCAGCTCTCTCTCGGGGACCTTTATTGCCAGACCGAAGCAAGCTTGTACAAGCTCAACACCAAGTACAATAAAAGCTTTCGCTCCAAGGGTAAAAGAGGAATCCCTAGTTGCACTATGTTTAGTGATTTCGATTCCAGGTTGGGTGCAGCAAGAAACGTTATGCCTCATTGGCTCCAAGGATCATCAACTCAGCCAGCTTCAATGGTTGTTCCTCCAACAGCACAGGCTGGGCCGTCAAACCAGCAGAATGTTCTAGAACATCATGGTGTGCCTTTACGCGCTGCTGGTAAACCCGGAAACCTGATTGTCCTTGATAGTGATGCGTCCTCCGAGGAGACTATTTCAGATGGACATAACCCCAAAATCTGAGCTTTTTCTGCTCTTGTTTTTGTACATGACTGTTGTGGGTACTTGGTAGAAAGTGTTTAAAAGGCTTCTGCATGTACAAAGGCAACCTTCTAGTGTATGGATGCAAGAAGCCATTAAACTTGTGGGATTATCAATTGTCTTTTGTTGTGTTGTAGTTTATCGTTTATGCTCTTGTCTGATGAAGACTTGTTTAGGAGACGCTTTAGAAGTTTCACTTCTGAAGCAAAATGGGAATTTTGTTTTCGTACAACTGGTCATACTTTTTGTTAGAATGAATATGATTCCATAATTGAAAAGAAAAGGTTCTAACAATCTATATACGCCACAATGTTTTTAAACTGGATACAATGATACCAACAAAACACTAGACAAAATAAGCAATTCTGAACTGAAATGTATACAGCAAGCCTTAATTTTTTTTCGTTATGATCTCATCAGTAGAGAGCAAAATCATATTCAGAATGTCATGTATTACTAGGAAGTAGTAGAGCATGCTAGATGACCCAAACACGGAGCATTTTCAAGGACGCGACAAAGGCTAATTCTTCGACCCACAATGGAAGCCGTGGCAAACTGACAAAATGATGATGAGGATCAATGCGATAATGATGCCCAAGACGATCAGCTTTATTTTCATGTTCTGAAACCACATCTTCCTCCTTATCTGTGTTCCCTGGGTTCTGAACTCTTGCGCCTGCCAATGAATAGACAACAACAGAACTTCAGATAAACACAAACAATAAGCTTCAACTTGACCCCCTATGTGTGCCAAAAGGAAATGAAATCAATATGGGAAAATGCTACAGAATCAATGTTCCATTGGTATAAATGAGAATTTCTTTCTTGGCTGATAATAAAGAGGAACAAGGCAAGTATCTTTGATATAAAATTTACAAAGTACAACTGCAGGATGTGAAACCCCTGTCCACCAACGTATGGGAACAAAATTCGATCTAGTGGAATCCCACACTCAACTTTAAGGAATTTACTTCTATTGAACTCCAACCATCTATGTATGTATTAAAAACAACCAACTCTGTAGATCCCTGTATTGTTAAAAATGCAATACGATACAAAATATTGCTGAAAATAAGAAGTCACGAACCTGGGAACGAAGATTGTCAGTTTTGTCCACCAGAAGTTCAATCTTTTCACCACGATCAAGCACCTGTGCAACATAAACATAAAGCAAGCTCAAAATTAATGCTAAACTGATATGAAAGGGTTTTATGCTGCAAACCATATAAACTGCCACAGTGCGTAAATATTTTAGACATGGGTTTAGCTAAAAAAATCACCCACTTCCTCCACCCTCTCAGGGTGGGAACATAAAAAAGGTCCTGTAATCTTCTAACGTGACAGGAAAAACAAGTAGTTGTTCAACAGATGCAGATTGCCATTTATAGAATGGAGACAGCCAAGAAATTTTGAAATGACAATTATCAGACTATCAAGAGTAAACCTACCTTTTCAATGTTTTCCATCATCACACCCTTGACTTCTGAAACTTGGGCCTGCACCTTTGCAAGCTTGTTCATTTCCTCTGGATGATCAACACAATACTGCATGTGCTCTTTGAGTTTAGGCCTAAAAGAACAACCAGAGATCTTCAGTAACATGATTTAAAGTAATAAATGCAAAAATCTTTATAAGGCCAACAGGAAAATGAATACTACCCAAACTCCTTGTTCAAGCTTTTCAGAGCTGCTGTTGCAGCTTTACCACCACCATATCTCTTATTAAAATCCTCCTTTACTCTTTCTAAAAATGCCATGGGAAGTTGCCTTCCAGCAGATTCAACAGCGACCACACAATAGGCTGTAACATTACAGACACATTTTCAATTTTCCATTTGAACATATGCTACACATCAAACCACAAACTAATTGCTCATATGTGAATTGTCTAAAAGATATCCCTAATTAAGCATTTCATGCAATCATATCTAATTAACAGTCTGGAGTCCTATCTGATTTCTTTAAGATAATATATGAGAGTTGAGGCAAGGCCACTAATGACTAGTACTGACCAGTTTTCCATGTTGACGCCATCACCCAAAGAAAAACTAGATTTGATTATCATACAGAAGAGACAGTGACACAATTCCAATCATTTACCAGAAGCCAATGATTAAGCTAAATCTTCAATTTCCAACACAGCATATTCTAACCCACTGATGGGGCCAGGAAACCTTTATACCCCAACAGGTAGCTAGCTAACGCTAATTGACCCCTCCTTTTGGTTTCCTACAGATTTACTATTCAACATAACCTTCAGCATTAACTAATGTGAAGATCAACACAAACGCTCAAGAAGTAAAGATGCATGTACGTAGCAATAAAGATAATCTCACGCAAAAATGATGAATCAGTTAATGAACAACACACTTAATGTCCTACTTTTCAAATTATAACTACCTTATGATCAATTAAACTTGTCCATATGAATCACATAATCACACATCCATACAAACACGAGAATGCTGAACAACTCACACTTGAACAAAGGCCTTTAGTAACAGCATAAACCTTACAAACTAGAACCGGATCGCGGATCGATCTATTAGAACCCCGAACACTACCAAAATCCAGAGAAACCACTCCGAAATCACAACAAAGCAACAAATCGGTCTCACAACAGTACAGAAAGTGAAATTCGGATCACAGCACCAATCTAGGGCAAAAAAAGAGGCGAGATCGGAAAAACACATACTGAAACCATCGGCGACGAGGAAGTTGAAGGTGTGGCCATCGCAGTTGTAGGTGAACTTGTTGTTGGAGGCCGGAATCTTCTGGAGACACTGCGAAGCTATACTGGTGAAATTGCCGGTGAATTCGGTGTACTCAGCGAGTACCACCGTCCCTCTTGATACGAAACTGTAGATCAGGTTCTGCTGCCCCATCTGTAAGCTAGATCGGGATGGATCTCGAGAGAATTTGGAAGCGGGATTAATGGAGGAGAGATCGAAACAGTGTGGGAAACCCCTGAGAGACGGAGAAAGGAGATGAAGACCTAGGAAGATCGAATCTAAGCACAGAACTGAGAAGAAAGCAAAGAGTATTTTATATTAATTTTTAATTGGTTTTCTTTGCGTATTTTGGTTGTGAGTATTGGGTATTTTTCCAAGCTGATCGATCTCAGTGGAAACGGTGTCGTTTTCGTAACTCCGGTTGCCGGTGGATTCAAAAAGGGGAAAGCGTGTAGAGTGGAGACGTCATTCCTAATTTTCGTGTTTAGATGTTCGGTTTATACCATTTGGGGCGGGTCTTTTAGGCTATTTACTAGTATTAGTCCCGTGCACGAATTTGATTTAAATAAAAACTTGGTTTAAATTTTATATATAGTTACTCAAAAGAATAATTCGATATAAAATTTTATATTATTTTATTTTATTTGTTTATTTTGGGATTTATTTTAATGATACAATATTTATGTTATAATATATTCTTTTAATCGAAAAAAGATTTTTAGAATTATAACTTTAGTATATAAAGATTAAATACTCTTAAGATTTGTAGGATTTATTTTAATGTTTACGGATTATAATTTTAATTATATATTTAATTGAAGTTCACATATATTTTTCTATATCATAATTTTAATCTCCAATGTAGTATATAGTAAGATTAATTAAATATATATTTAAGGGAAAATTATAAGTACAATTTCAATGATATATCTATTTTCATATTTTACATATATGTGGGATTTATAATAAAATTTAACCAATTAAATTATTTAATAAAGAGGGTGATGTAGTCCAATTAGAATTCGACACGTGTTATGCTAAATATTATTTTTAACTCCGCTTTAGTATATAGTTATGATAAAATCCATTTACATTTTTAATATGACGAAAATGGGTAACTAGGCTATGGGCAAGCAATATTGAAGCAAATAGGTGACAAGGAAAAAAAATGAGGTCCCATAGGCGATCTTCCCGTTTTGCCCCTACCTTTTTTTTAAATTTAGAGGATGACGTCACCAATAGCATATGATGACGTCAACACTCCTTACCACTATCGGCGTTGACCGACGTTGACCAGTCGTTGACCGGCGTTGACCGGCGTTGACTGGCGTTGACCGCCTTGTCATTAGTGATGGCAAGTAACTTGTCATCAGATGACAAGTTACTTGTCATCAGTCCACGCACTAAACTTGTCATTTCGTTCACGTACTCAACTTGTCATCTGATGACAAGTCGAGATAAAACCCATCATTCACGCAAAAAACTTGTCATCAGTGATGACCAGTTACGAAATTGACCTATGTGGGATTTGAACCCACATTATTGTGCATCAAGCACATTGCTCTACCATTTGAGCTAATAGGCCATAATTATAAGTAATATATATACAAATCTAACATACCCAAACCCATAAAATCATCCAAAAAACATTAAAACCGACCTGTCATCACCCCCAGATCCGTAAAACAACTTGTCATTACCAAAACACATTAATAAAGGACTTGTCATCGCCAAAACCCATAAAAACGGACTTGTCATCACCCAGAACCTTAAAACACACTTGTCATCAGTCAGATCCGTAGAACAAACTTAAATTGCTCAAAACACATTAAAAAAGGACTTGTCATCACCCTAAATCATAAAATCGTCCCAAAAACACTAAAATGAACTTGTCATCCAAAAAACCCACAAACTCAAAACCCCTATACCCACAACAAAACTTGTCATCACTTAAATCCGAACCACAAAGTTGTCATCCAAAAAATCCAAAAACATATCCAAACCCATAAAATCATCCAAAAGACCTTAAAACAAACCTGTCATCACCCCCAGAACCGTAAAACATCACCAAAACACATTAAAAACGGACTTGTCATCGCCAAAACCCATAAACACGAACTTGTCATCACCCAGAACCATATAAAACATCTTATCATCACCCAGAACCTTAAAACGCACTTGTCATCAGTCAGATCCGTAGAACAAATTTAAATTGCTCAAAACTCATAAAAAATCACTTGTCATCACCCAAAAACATAAAATCGTTTGCAAAAACCCTAAACTCAACTTGTCATCCAAAAAACCCACAAACTCAAAACCCCTAAACCCACAAAAAAACTTGTCATCACTTAAATCCGAAAAACAAACTTGTCATCTAAAAATTCCAAAATCCTCAAAAATCCCAAAAACCCAACCGGTTGGATCCGGCTCGTACGAGCCCGGATCCGGCTAGATCCGGCTCGTACGCGCCCGGATCCGGCTAGGTCCGACTCGTACGCGCCCGGATCCGGCTAGGTCCGGCTCGTCCGC